>CM077670.1:164030000-164295000 GCA_039707655.1 Elymus sibiricus
AGAATGTCGACTTGAATGGCGCCGTCTTGAAGATGAAGTCATGGAAGAAGTGCGGTTGACCATCAGTTCTCAAAATTCTTCCATTTGAGATGATAACTTGGCGTCAAGGTAATCCCGGGTTCTTTCTTCCGTTTGACGTAAGTCGGTGGAGAGTTGCTCGAGGCGATCACCCAAAGCTTCACTTTCTTGATGTAGAGCTCGTTGAACACTGAAGAGATGATCTTTGGTGACGAAGTCGCTTGTTACGTCATGCTCCTCGAAGAGTGGGTTTGCTGAAGTGCTTGGCCTATCCATCATAGTCAAGTCGTGGTGAGTAGGAAAATGAGAGAGAACAACACCAATGTTACTCCGAGGATTGAGGATGTATCGAGTATCACTCAATGTGATGCTACAATAGTAGAATTGGTACTGGGTTTCTTTCTCACACCTACAAAAGTAAAGGCTTATCGAGGAGCTTGGTTAGGATAGGTGGCACAAAATTGATGCAATCGTTAGTATGATATCAATAATATTGAAAAAGATTCACAAATTCACAAGTGACACAAGTAGACCAATAGCAATGAGTGGCAAACGGAAACACACACACGGATAGATAAGTGAGTTCGTGCAACCAAGGACTGAGCACAAAATGTGGAACCCACGGAAAAACGCTCGTGTTGCACAACACTAGAGAGACGCTAGCACGATTGCTCAATGGGCGGATATGAACTTGTGCACAACCTATGAGAGACAAAACGTATCGACTTTCTATCTCAAGTATGCTATGTATGTATGATTCCCGGTGAACTCGGTCACGATGATCCAAGAAGATCAATATGTTATGCAATGTGGCGATGCGATGGCTATCACTAAAGTGCACAAGTAGTGTTGCCCGGCAATACTCAAATGGCTAGTCTCATAGGAAAGTGACGCAAAGATGATCTCGGGGTTAACAATGCAATGGAAAGGGAGATGTACAAAGATGTTGTTGAGGTTACCGTCCTTGCTTACGGTGGTGGTGTCAAAATGATGAAGTTGTCGTTGTCGATGATGTGGAGAAGTTGAGCGGCGGTGTTGGCGATGACGAAATGTCCCTAAGTAGGCAAAACACGTTAGGAAATAGAAAACCGCAATGCAAAATCTCAATTGCAAATGTCAAATGGTGGTAGCGGAAAGTGGTGGTATGACTTTGGTTGTCATAGGGTTTGCGGAACTGCGATGGTGGTGCTCGGAATTGGCTATGTGAAAGTGAGGCGGTGGCTGCAAATTTCTGTCGAAAATGCAGTTTGGACAGTGGAAGTCGGATGATCTGGGCTGTGGTCCGGATGATCCAGGCGATATCCGAATGATCCGGGCAGGACGTCTGCTCGGGGCTGAGCTCGGGAAGAACTCCAAATCGGAAAGAAAAGAAAAATTGGGGCAATTTTGGGGTGGATTTCGAGATGGAGATGGTGGGGAATGCTAGATCCACTTGCAACACAACGAATCCACGGATCAAAATCAACAAAACATTATCAAACCAACAAATCAATTTTTTTTGGTATGGCTATTTTTGTGGGGAATTTTCGAAATTGGGCAAAAACAACAAAATTAGGCTAGAAAGTGGGGGGTAGGGACTCCAAGATGTGAATCAACCTTGCTTATGATACCAAGATGATGTAGGGTGAGACCCTATGGTGATGATCTTTTCACACTTAGAGGTGGAAAAGGGAAGAACAAAACAAGAATAACAAGAGGAATCACTCAAACAAACCCAAATCACACATCCACTAGAGTAGCACACATGAGATCCACAAGTAATACATGAACAATCCAAGGAAATAAGCACAAAGGTAGGGTTCTTCCCACTCCAAAGGAGATGACGTCTTGATGATCTAGAGAGATCCTTCCCCTTAGGAGGTCTTGATGATCCTATGATGGGGATCCTTCTCCAAGAGGAGGTCTTGATCCCCAAGAGGGAAGGTACAAGGATCAAAGCTCTCTCAAGTGTCTCAAAATACTTTGCTAACCCTAAAATGGAGGAGGGGAACGAGTATATGTAGTCTAGGGGCGGAGAGGGGTACATGGGCCTCAGCCCACTCATGCACGCAGGCATTGTCCGGATGATCTGGGTGGGGGTCCAGATGATCCAGGCAAGTCCTGTCTTGCTCCTTCTCTTCCCCGTCTTTGCGTTCTCCTCCTTCCGTCGCTCGGCCTTGGTCCTTTGCTTCTCCATGGCTGGTTCCTTGGTACCTGAGTATGCAAAGTGTCTCCGCTTGAGGTAGTAGCCATGTCTCATGTGATTCGAAAGGAAGTTGCGAGAGGACAGATGTCACCTCGGTCTCGATAGCTCTTGCACGGGCTCTCGTCATCGGTCCACTTGGTGCCTTGGGTGGTGATGACGTGTCCATGGGGATGACCGAAGGATGCTCCGCATCAGTACAGGTCAAGTCCAAGGGCAGGCATCAGTCCGCTCACGAGGTGGTAGATCCCACCCAGAGCCTCGTGATGCTTGCTAATCTCTACGAGCAAGCCTCTGAGGCGCTCCTGGATTTCATCCCGCTGTCGGCGCTCTCGCACCGCCATGCAGGTCATCCGGAGGGTCTCCTGGGTGAGGTTGTCCCTCACCTCCTGAAGCTCCTCCATGGTCTTGTGGAGCCACGTGCGGAGCTCCCCGTTCCCCTGCTCGTGTTGCGTCAACATGTCGAGAGTGCGGGAACGAACGTTGTCTAGAATGGCATCATTCTCCGCCAACGATTCATCCTTCGCTGCCAGTTCAGCCTCTTTAGCGGCCAACTCACAGTGTAGCCGTGCCACCTCGTGTGTGAGAAAGCAAGCTGACGACATGACTACCAAGCTCCGAAATGGTCGAACGGACTGAGGATGTTGGGAGAGGGGCGCAAGAGAAAAAGAAGACGGAGAAGAATGAAGGGCTGCAACGTGAAAATTCCTCTCCCCGCGTCCACAGCCCAGGAGCTATTGCGCGGCCTCCCACCCTCCCGCTGCCCCAAGCATCGTGGCACGGGAACCAAGGAGCTATCTGCGTTTTGCGACATTTTATTACGGTCATAAAATCCGACATGACCGGGCAGCGGAGTGACCGGACTACAGGGCTGTGTTTCCCCAACAAGGGGCAGAGGGCGCCACGTGTCTTGCCTCTATGTACTCTAGGCCCTACGCCCTTCAGCGACTCCTCGGTCATCACTTGAAGGGCCTGCGCCCGGGGGCAACACGGGATGTCCATAGGCCCAGGGACGGGGCGAACCACAGGCGAAGCAAAAACACAAAGAAAGAAGCCTACGCAAGGATTCAAGGGCGGGCATCATACGCACGTCAAAAGGAGAACCAAAATGTATATTACAAGGATAAGGCCCGGGGGCTCTAAATCGGCAGCCTATGGATCCACGTCCTCATCGAAAGAGCCATCAGTAGGCGTAGGGTCTTCCGAGGCCTCTTCCTCCTCCTCGCCGCGAATGTACAAGCCGACAAGCTCCCCCACGTGGCCTGACACAGCGGCTCGAGAAGCCTGTGCCCGTGAAGACTTTCCCGGCGGCTGCAGCATGTCGGCAAACGGGAACTCAGCGTTGGCAAGATGGAGGTTGGTGAGGACGCGCTCACTGATCTTCGCCCCTAGCTCCCTGCACTCCTGCTCGATGGTCTTCTCGAAGTCCTTCGCCGCATCTGCCAACTTGTTGGTGAACTTCTCGAAGAACACGGCATAACTCCCCACATCGTCCGCCTGGAAGCTGGCAGGGGCCGTGAGGGACATGCCCAATGATCCATCATCTCCAAGGATGTGTTCGTAGGCCTTCTTGAAGATCCTGCACTGTGTCTTCCGGAGCGCTCCTAGCTCGAGTATTTTCCCCTCATGCTGAGAATTGGACTCCACCAGCTAGGTGTTTAGCCCCTCGAGATGCGCCAGCTCCTCCTGAAGCTTCCTGCGTTTCTCCTCGGCCTCGGACCGGCCCTTGTTGTTCTCAGCCGCCAGGGACCGAGCCTCTTCTAGGGATCCCCTCGTCATCCTAAGCTCCTCCTCCAGCGACACGCGCTTGGCTTCGAGGGTCTGCCTCTCCTTAGAAAAGCGCAATGCCTGGAGGTCTACCTGTTTTTGATATTCGGCACAGGCCACGTCCTTCTGCTTCTGAAGGGACTCCGTGAGGACCTTCACGTTCTCTGCCTCCTACGCCTGACACTACCGCGCAAGCTCGGTGGCAACCTTCTCGCGGGCTTCGTCGGTGGCACAGTCCAGGGTCGTTTTGGCCTCTGCTAAATCTTGGGACACCTGCTCCCGGGTCTCCTTGTTCTCCCGCTCGGCGTGGGTGGATTGGGCAAGGAAAACTTTCCATGCTCCGGCAAGGGCCTGCCCGCTCTGGGCAAGGGCCTGCCCGCTCTGGGCCAGGGCCACCCTCTCATCCACCAGGTCCGCTTCAAGGCGACCAACCGCCCGGTGCATCGAGCGAAGAAACCAGTCGGTGGGCGCACAGACACCAACGGTGCTGGCCGGGCAAACCAGTGGCCCCAGGGCCTAGTTGGAACCGCCAATAGGAGGCGTTCCCCGAACGACCTCCTTCACCATAGAGGCGACCACATCTCCTCCATCGTGTACAGTACCGCCCGCCGGGCCATCGCGTTTCGCCAGGTGGGAGGCGCCTACCGAGCAGCCTCCCGCTAGTACTGACGGAATAGGGGCACCATCGCCTGAGGCATTCCCAGACAGAGCCCCGGGGCCCCCCATAGACCCAATAATGGGGGACTCTTGGGCCTGGGTGTTAGAGTCAGCAACACTCCCCGGGGCATCGCCCGGCGGGTCCCCGGAGCCCCCCGTAAACCCAATAACGGGGGCCTCCGGGGTAGAGGTGCTCTTGGTGGAACACCCCTCCATGGCCTTCCCGGCGGCTCGGACGGCACCCTCGTCCTCTCCAACAAGGCCATCCGGGGTCATCGCCACCCCAGAGCCATCTTCTCGCATGGGGCTGTCGGCCGTGAGGGGATCCGCCCCACTCCAGGCACCTCGGGCAGCCTCTCGGAAAGACTCCGCGTCCTCAGCCCCACGGCCTGCCTCTAGGGCACCTTTCTCGGACCCTACTGCCGACCCGGCATTTGGGTCCGGGCCGGGTGATGGGGCAGCACGCATGGGGATATCCGCCGTCCCCACCTCTAGCTACAATCCTCCCGTGACAGGGCGGTTCACGGCATCCGCTCTTGGCGACTGCGCTGAATCGTCCTCACCGGTTGTCCTTTTCGTTGTCGCCCGCTTCGTCTTCTTTGGCGGGCGACAGGGGCGAGGCGAGCTACGCACATAGCGAAGCAAACAGTCAAAAAATAGCTTGAGGTCTACGAGGCCTACACCCTTAAGGCATGATCAACGTACTCGTCCTTGGCGGTCCAGGACCTCTTGAGGTGGCCCCGGCGGAAGGAAACACTCGGGCCCGGCCCCTCGGCAGGACCACCGACATGCTCCTATAAAGCACGAGCCTGTCCAGGCTCAGGGGCTGCCAGAACCTCCACAACATCCCTGAAGATGCGCTGGTAGCTGAAGGAGGGACCACCTACACCACATCGTCGTCTGCAGTCGGCAAACTAAAGGAAAAACCAACAGTGAGCAAGACTGTCTCAATAACAAAAAAGCAATCTCGGCATTTACCTGGTGCTGGTAGCATGTTGTCGTCGTCTGGCTTGGGTAGTAGAACCAGGGGCTGCAGGAGATAAGGTATGTTTCCGGCCGGGTTGTGGAGGTGCGTCCCCCCCGGCCGGGGTGCTGGAGGAGCCCTCGGAGTCATTTCCGTCCTCCTCCTTCTCCTCAGTGTCTTCTTTTGCTACCCCCACGGAATTGGCCCCAGACGAGGCCACTCGCGGCGAGAAGGGGTTCGGCCTCTCGGGACCCGCTGAACCCATGGGAACAAGACCCCACCTTTAACACATTGGCATCCTCTTCAGGATGGATACGCGGGATTGGCTGTTATGAAGCGTCCCGACCGAAGACGGCAACACCGGGGCCTCATCAAAGTTAAACAGAATCTCCATCATCCATGATAGCTGCTCGTTCGGGACGGCGTCCCGGTGCAAGCGTTGGTCATCCTCCTCTCCCACAAGAATCCAGGTCGGCTCCTTACGGAACTGAAGAGGAGCAATCCAAAGGAAGGTGAAACTGCTCGCCACCATATGACCGTCCAGCCCCCACTCCGCAAACAACTTGATGCATTGGAGAACTGGTTCAAAGGCCTTGCCGGCGACATGCCTCGTCCATCCAGGGTGCTTCATCACGGGCGAAGGAGCCTCTGGTTCCTGAAGGAGAGGGGACCTCTGCAGAGTCTTGACCAGCAGCCAGTTCCGGCGCCACTCTCTCACATGGAAGTACAAATCCACCGGGATATAACTCATATCCGTCTTCTTCATGGCAAGGCATAAGGTCACACATCTGGAGATCTGCTTGTCCATGGAGTTCAGGCGGGGAGAGTAGAAATGCGGAAAAAGCTCCAGCGAGGGCCGCACTCCAATAAAGTCCTCGCAGAAGTGGGCGAAGATGGCCAAGACCGACGCCGTGTTCGGGTGGAGGTGTAGCATATGGAGCCCGCAGTGCTCCAGCACCGCCAAAAAGAAATGGGAGAAGGGAGGCACCTGACCGGCGGCGAGGCAATTGACAAAGATGGGGACCACGTCCGCATATACTCCTTGGCTCCCCGCCGACAACAGCTACATGCGCCCCCACTCGTGCCTATGACCACCAACCAAAAGCAGAGCGCCTTCACGCTGTTGGCATCCTGATAAACCGAGTTGTGCAGGCCCGGCTGCGGCGGCTGTGGCTCCACCGCCTCCTTGCTCCTCTTCCCCTTATCCACGGCGGATTTCGATCTACGAGACTCCATGGGAAAGAAATCCCGGAGGGGGAGATGCGAGGGAAAGGAGAAGAGCTGTGGCGACGGCAAAGAGAACGGTTGGGGGGGCGAGGTAGACGGAGTGAGCAGACGGCGCTCCAGCCCCCTCACCTTATAGATCAAGAGGCGGATGGAAGGGAAACTGCCCGCCTCTCAGCAATGACTGCCCACGTTCTCCACTTCATGAGAACGTGCCATGAGCATGGGTGGGAATCGAGGCACTCCTATGGTCTGACAAAACCGCCCATCCGACCATCCTTCAATGCTACATGGGAAAAGTCTCTAGTACCCGGTCCCATCATGGGTGGTCGGTCGCCACGCGTCAAGGCTTTGGAGCGGCAGGGCCCCGCCCCCCGTCTCGGGCTCAGTAGCGCCAAGGAGGTAGATGGGTCCGGGGGCTACTTTCGGCGTAAGCAAAACCGGGGTATTTGCTAACCCGGTAAGAGGAGCCTTGACGGCGAAGGCATGGATGATTCTCTACCCAGGGGAATATCTTTGAAGACCCAGATGCAGCCAGTGGATCATGACCTGGGTCGTCAGGAGACGGTTCGAGACATGCGAATAGACCACTTCGGGGGAACCCTTCACGGGACCTTCCCGGGAGGCCGCGTTGACACGCCACCCGCCCGTTCGGGAGGCATGGGTCTTGACTTCGAAGGGCGCGTGGTGGCCCGTACCAGGGAACACTGCTGCCTGCGTCAGAAGAGGGACGGAGGTTGAATGACAAGCCATTCCGCATGGGCTCCGGCAGGACCCGTGCGGACCAAGCCATCCACATCGGCTACATTAAGATTCACCTACTGCCTACGATGTGACAGTGGCAGTACCACACCTCCACCCGGCGTATACCGAAAGAGGCAGACAAGTATCCGGTGGGTAACATGCTGCCCCGGGAAGTCGTCATAACCATCCGTGTAGGCATGTCATGGGCGACCATACCGCCTCGGTACAAGCTGGACTAGCCTATCCCGATGTATATTCAACCAATAGAGGCCTCCGGCAGGACCTTCGTTGATAGTATAAATAAGGGAGGCCGAGGCTTCACAAGGGGTCGACCTCTTCATCTTGTAACAGACACACATTGTAGCTCTCTACCATCGCAATAACAAACAAGGCAGGAGTAGGGTATTACACCAAGAAGGTGGCCCAAACCTGGTTAGTTGTTTGTGTTCATCTGTAGTTCATCCATCCATCCATGACTTAGGATTGCTAGACGTGTTCAGTCCATAGCCAAACTCTCAAGAGTTGTAGCAAACAACTAATATGTAGGTTCTTAGAAACCGATAGGCGGCGACGGCGCCGGGGAATCCGTCTATCGGGCCAGCGACACCGGGGCATCCACCCCGCCCTTGGCCGCGACCTCCTCCTATGCATTGGCGACGGCCTCCTCCTGGGCCAACGCGGCACGCCCCCCTCCTGCCGGGCCAGGGCGGCCTACTGCGCCGCAGCCTCCTCCACGGCCACGGCCGTGGCCCATCGCTGGTCGGCCATGTCCCCGGGCATGGCCGTCGCGGAGGTCTTGGAGAATTTAATCGGCTCCCTACATGGCGGAAACCAAATAAGAAGCCAAAGAAGGGAGGCGAAAGGAAAGGCGAGTGAAGAAAATCAAGTCCAGAGGGCAAAGAACTTACCCGGCGCTCACGAGGATCATGTGCTTCTGGACGGTTGGCTACTTCGGGGCAGGCCAGTTGCCACCTGGCCCAAGGCCGGCGGTGCTGATCTTCTTCAGGGCGGGCCACTGGTTGTGCCCCAGCTGGCAGCTTCTCAGCCGGTTGTGCCTCGGCTGGCTGCTTCTCGTCCGGCCGACCCACGACCGGCTGCTTCCCATGAGGTCGGGCCTCGGCTGTCTGCTCCTCAGCTGGAGGGACCTCGTCTGCCTTTGATACATCTCCAACGTATCTATAATTTTTGATTGTTCCATGCTATTATAGTATCAATCTTGGATGTTTTATATGCAATTATATGCCATTATATATCATTTTTTGGGACTAACTATTAACCCAGTGCCTAGTGCCAGTTGCTGTTTTTTTCTTGTTTTTGTCTTTTCAGAAAATCATTATCAAAAAGAGTCCAAACGAGAAAAGAAAAACTTTGGATTAATTTTTTCTGGACCAGAAGAGACCCATAAAGCTTTGGGAGAAGACCAGAAGAGCCACGAGGTGGCGACAAGGCTGGAGGGCGCGCCCAGGGGGTAGGCGCGCCCCCCAGGCTTGTGGGCCCCTCGTAGCCCCTCCTGACCTAGTTCTAGCGCTATAAATTCCCAAATATTCCCAATATACCAGAGAGATAGAAGAGAAAACTTGTCCACCGCCGCAAGCCTCTGTTCTTCTGCGATCCCAACTGGAGGCCTTTTCCGGTACTCTGTCGGAGGGGGAATCGATCACGGAGGGCTTCTTCATCGAACTTGCTGCCCTTCCGATGATGTGTGAGTAGTTTACCACATACCTACGGGTCCATAGCTAGTAGCTAGATGGCTTCTTCTCTCTCTTTGATCTTCAATACCATGTTCTCCTTGATGTTCTTGGAGTTCTATCCGATGTAATCTTCTTTTGCGGTGTGTTTGTTGGGATCCGATGAATTGTGAGTTTATGATCAGATTATTCATAAGAAATATTTGAGTCTTCTCTGAACTCTTTTATGCATGATTATTATAGCTTTGTATTTCTCTCCGATCTATCGATTTGGTTTGGCCAACTAGATTGGTTTATCTTGCAATGGGAGAGGTGCTTTGTGATGGGTTCAATCTTGCGTTGCTCAATCCCAGTGACAGAAAGGAACATGACACGTATTTGTATTATTCCCATTAAGGATAAAAAGAAGGGGTTTAATAATATTGCTTGAGTTTACTTTGTCTACATGATGTCATCTTGCTTAAGGCGTTACTCTGTTTCATACTTAATGCCCTAGATGCATGCTGGATAGCGGTCGATGGGTGGAGTAATAGTAGTAGATGTAGGCAGGAGTCGGTCTACTTGTCTCGGACGTGATGCCTATATACATGATCATTGCCATGAATCCGTCATAATTATTTGCTTTTCTATCAATTGCCCAACAGTAATTTGTTTACCCACCGTATGCTATGTGTTCGAGAGAGAAGCCTCTAGTGAAAACTATGGCCCCCGGGTCTACTTTTATCATATATTAAAATCAAAATTACCTTGCTGCAATTTATTTACTTTTATCTTATTTAGTATTTTAGTTTATCTATCTATCACTATCAGAATTAATCCTTGCAAATAACCGCTAAGAGGATTGACAACCCTCTTATTTGCGTTGGGTGCAAGTGTTTGCTTTTGTGTGTGCAGGTGCGCTTAACGGGATTTTGCTTGGTTCTCCTACTAGATTTATAACCTTGGTTCTTAACTGAGGGAAATACTTATCTCTACTATACTGCATCATCCTCTCCTCTTCGGGGAAATACCAACGCAGTCTACAAGTAGCAGGAAGAATTTTTGGCGCCGTTGCCGGGGAGACATCATCAAAATCACCAAGTACCTTCGCACAAACTATCCTCCACTTGCATTTATTTTATTTGACTTATTATTTGCATTTGCTTCTCGTTTTCATCTCCCCCACTTCTAATTTTTTTTGCAAAAACACAAAAATATTTTTACTTGCTTGTTTGCTAGTTCAATTGCTTGCTCTGTCATTATGTCGCTAGAAGAATTTTGTGATAGTTTCTATAAGAAAAGATTGTCTGAAATTGAAAATGTCACTAAGAATTTTGAGGAACACTCTATCTTGTTGGATGCTATTAATAAATAGCTTGAAGATGTCAATCTAGTAGTATCCAACCTTCAGGCTCAACTTGCTAATACTGAAAATTTGCTAGGAAAGATTTCAGATAAACAAACAACTCTAGTGAATAAAATGGCTGCTAAACCTGAGTCACAATCTAGTAATGATGAAGATATTAAAATGATTGGTGTCACTCCTATTGAATCATTATTTAGTAACATAAAACTTGATGAAAAAGGAACTGAAGAAGAGTCAACTTTAGATAGAAGGAGTCCCAATTGCTTGGAGGGTGATAATCTTAATGATAAAAATGAAAAAAGTGGGTTTGGAGAGGTCAAAACTTTAAATAGTAATGCACCCACTACTTTGGATTACAAGGACTTTAATTATGATAGTTTTTCTTTAATTGAGTGTATTTCCTTGTTGCAATCCATGATTAATTCACCAAATGCATATGAACAAAATAAAGCTTTCACTAAACATATTGTAGAAGCCATGATGAAAGCGCATGAAGAAAAACTTGAGTTGGAAGTTTCAACTACTAGAAAATTACAAGATGAATGGGAACCTACTATTAAAATCAAAATTAAAAATTATGAATGTAATGCTCTCTGTGATCTTGGTGCTAGCGTTTCCACTATACCAAAGTCCTTGTGTGATGTGCTAGGTCTCACCGATATGGATCCTTGTTCCCTTAATTTGCATCTTGTGGATTCTACTATAAAAAACCATTGGGTAGAATAAATGATGTGCTTATTCTTGCAAATAGAAATTATGTGCCCGTGGATTTTATTGTTCTTGATATTGAATGCAATCCTTCTTGCCCTATAATACTTGGTAGGCCTTTCCTACGAACAATAGGTGCTATTATTGATATGAAAGAAGGTAATATAAGATTTCAATTTCCATTAAAGAAAGGGATGGAATGCTTCCCTAGAAAGAGAATTAAGGCACCTTATGAATCTATTATGAGGGCCACTTATGGAATTAACATGAAGGATGACAACACTTGAAACTACACATTATGCCTAGCTAGGGGCATAAAACAATAGCGCTTGTTGGGAGGCAACCCAATGAATAAAATAAATTTTTGTTTTTACTTTCTGTTTTTTGTGTGTTTACACAATTATAGCCTCTGTTATGATTGTGTTTTTATCTTTTAATTAGTGTTTGTGCCAAGTAATGCCTTTGGGATGATTTGGATGATAGTATAATTGATGCCGTTTGAAAACAGAAACTTTTGCGTCTAGTTCTGGAATTTGGTTTTTTGCTGGAGCGTCAGAACCTTATGAATTTTTTCCAAAATATTTATATATGAATTACCCACATTGTCCTAATGTTTCATAATTTTTGGAGTTATAGAAGTATGACGTTAATTCAGGTCTTTATAGACTGTTCTATTTTAGACAGATTCTGTTTTTGTTGCATAGTTTGATTATTTTGATAAATCTATGGATCGTATCGGGGGGTATGTGTCATGGAGAAGTTGGAGTACAGTAGCATTATGCCAATATTAAATATGAATCAATTTACAACATTACCTAAAATTTAAGATTTGTTTATTATACTAACGGATCTCACGAGGTTTCTGTTGAGTTTTGTGTGTTGAAGTTTTCAAGTTTTGTGAGACTATGATGGATAAAGGAATAAGGAGCGGCAAGAGCCTAAGCTTGGGGATGCCCAAGGCACCCCAAGGTAATACTCAAGGAAGACTCAAGCGTCTAAGCTTGGGGATGCCCCAGAAGGCATCCCCTCTTTCGTCTACAATCTATCGGTAACTCACTTGGAGCTATATTTTTATTCATCACATGATATGCATTTTACTTGGAGCATCTTGTGATATAGTTTGTTTTCTTTTTAGTTTGTCACAATCATATTTGCTGAACACACCTTTTTGAGAGGGACACACATTATTCGTGATTTGTTAGAATACTCTATGTGCTTCAATTATATCTTTTGAGCTAGGCAGTTGCTCTAGTGTTTCACTTATATCTTTTAGAGCACGGCGGTGGTTATATTTTAAAGAAATAGTTGCACTCTCATGCTTCACTTATATCTTTTTGAGAGTCTAATGATTAGCAATGGTAATATGCACGGGTTATGAATTTGGTCCTAATATGATAGGTATTCAAGAGGGATATAATAAAAACTTTCATCTAGATCACTGAATATGATAAGTTTGATTCCTTGCAATAGTTTTGCGATATTAAGATGGTAATATGTGGGAGGTTCTAGTAGATAATTGTGGTTTAGTAAGAATATTGGTGTTAAGGTTTGTGATTCCCGAAGCATGCACGTATGGTCTGTCGTTATGCTAAGAAGTTGGAGCATGATTTATTCTTGATTGTCTTCCTTTGTGTGGCGGTCGGGGGCACGCGATGGTTAATTCCTACCAACCTCCCCCTAGGGGCATGCATAGTAGTACTTTGCTTCGAGGGCTAATAAACTTTCGCAATAAGTATGTGAGTTCTTTATGACTAATGTGAGTCCATGGATTATACGCACTCTCACCTTTCCACAATTTGCTAGCCTCTTCGGTACCGTGCATTGCCCTTTATCACATCGAGAGTTGGTGCAAACTTCGCTGGTTCATCCAAACCCCGTGATGTGATACGCTCTATCACACATAAGCCTCCTTATATCTTCCTCAAAACAGCCAGCATACCTACCTATCATGGCATTTCCATAGACATTCCGAGATATATTGCCATGCAACTTCCACCGTTCCGTTTTTATGACACACATCATCATTGTCATATTGCTTTACATGATCATATAGCTGACATAGTATTTGTGGCTCAGCCACCGTTCTTCTCGCGCTAAGTTGTTCCAATCTCTGTACTTAAGTAACCGAACTCGAAAGTGCTGCTCTGAGCTAGATTTGTGCGTACAAGGGTAAAGAAGCGAATTCCATTCCAAAAAGTCAAATAACAAGAAAAAGAAACGAGGTCAAAAATGGAGCTGCCGATACAAAATGAAGCAGCGGCCAGCACACTAAGATAAACCATCATTTTTATACATCTTACGCTAGTATCATTGCATATCCTGGTACACCGCTAGAGGCATTCATATAGAGTCATAGTTTTGTTCTAGTTTCGAGTTGTAATTTTCTTTTGAATTGTAAGTAAATAGAAGTATGATGATCATCATTATTAGAGCATTGTCCCAGTGAGGAAATTAAAAAAAAAGGCCAAAAAGATCCCACGAAAAAAGAGGCCAAAAAGAGCCCACCAAAAAAAATGAGAGAAAAAGAGAGAAGGGGCAATGTTACTATCCTTTTCCATACTTGTGCTTCAAAGTAGCACCATGTTTTTCACATAGAGAGTCTCCTATTTTGTCACTTTCATATACTAGTGGGAATTTTTCATTATAGAACTTGGCTTGTATATTCCGATGATGGGCTTCCTCAAATGCCCGAGGTCTTCATGAGCAAGCAAGTTGGATGCACACCCACTTAGTTTTCATGTTGAGCTTTCATACACTAATAGCTCTTAGTGCATCCGTTGCATGGCAATCCCTACTCCTCGCATTGACATCAATTGATGGGCATCTCCATAGCCCGTTGATTAGCCTCGTTGATGTGAGACTATCTTCTTATTTTTGATTTCCCCTTATTGATCTCTACCACCACACTCTATTCCACCCATAGTGCTATATCCATGGCTTGTGCTCATGTACTGCGTGGGGGTTGAAAAACCTAAAGCGCGTTAAATAGTATGAACCAATTGCTTGGCTAAAACCGGGGTTGTGCATGATAAATATTTTGTGTTAAGAAGATGGAGCATGACAGGATTATATGATTTTGTAGGGATAACGTTCTTTAGCATTTTTATTTTGAAAGACATGATTGTTTGCTAGTATGCCTGAGTATCGATGTCTTTATATCAAACTATAGACTATTGCTTTGAATCATTCGGATCTTATTATTCATACCGTAAGAGAGATTACATGATGAAACATGATAGGTAGCATTCTACATCAAAAATTCTTTTTTTTATCATTTACCTACTTGAGGACGAGCAGCAATTCAGCTCGGGGATGCTTGATACATCTCCAACGTATCTATAATTTTTTATTGTTCCATGCTATTATAGTATCAATCTTGGATGTTTGATATGCCATTATATATCATTTTTTGGGACTAACCTATTAATCCAGTGCCCAGTGCTAGTTGTTGTTTTTTGCTTGTTTTTGTCTTTTTAGAAAATCATTATCAAAAAGAGTCCAAATGAGAAAAAAAAACTTTGGATTAATTTTTTCTGGACCAGAAGAGACCGACGAAGCTTCGTAAGAAGACCAGAAGAGCCACGAGGTGGCGACAAGCCTGGAGGGCGCGCCCAGGGGGGTAGATGCACCCCCCAGGCTTGTGGGCCCCTCGTAGCCCCTCCTGACCTAATTCCAGCGCTATAAATTCCCAAATATTCCCAATATATTAGAAAGACAGAAGAGAAAACTTTTCCGCCGCCGCAAGCCTCTGTTCTTGCGCGATCCCATCTGGAGGCCTTTACCGGTACTCTGCAAGAGGGGAATCGATCACGGAGGGCTTCTTCATCAACCTTGCTGCCCTTCCGATGATGTGTGAGTAGTTTACCAGAGACCTACGGGTCCATATCTAGTAGCTAGATGGCTTCTTCTCTCTCTTTGATCTTCAATACCATGTTCTCCTTGATGTTCTTGGAGTTCTATCCGATGTAATATTCTTTTGCGGTGTGTTTGTTGAGATCCAATGAATTGTGAGTTTATGATCAGATTATTCATGAGAAATATTTGAGTCTTCTCTGAACTCTTTTATGCATGATTATTATAGCTTTGTATTTCTCTCCGATCTATCGATTTGGTTTGGCCAACTAGATTGGTTTATATTGCAATGGGAGAGGTGCTTTGTGATGCGTTCAATCTTGCGTTGCTCAATCCCAGCGACAAAAAGGGACATGACACGTATTTGTATTGTTGCATTAAGGATAAAAAGATGGGGTTTAATCATACTGCTTGAGTTTACTTTGTCTACATCATGTCATATCGCTTAAGGCGTTACTCTATTTCATACTTAATACCCTAGATGCATGCTGGATAGCCGTCGATGGGTGGAGTAATAGTAGAAGATGCAGGCAGGAGTCGGTCTACTTGTCTCGGACATGATGCCTATATACATGATCATTGCCATGAATCCGTCATAATTATTTGCTTTTCTATCAATTGCCGAACAGTAATTTGTTTACCCACCGTATGCTATGTGTTCGAGAGAGAAGCCTCTAGTGAAAACTATGGCCCCCGGGTCTACTTTTATCATATATTAAAATCAAAATTACCTTGCTGCAATTTATTTACTTTTATTTTATTTAGTATTTTAGTTTATCTATCTATCACTATCAGAATTAATCCTTGCAAATAACCGCTAAGAGGATTGACAACCTTCTTATTTGCGTTCTGTGCAAGTGTTTGCTTTTGTGTGTGCAAGTGCGCTTAATGGGATTTTGCTTGGTTCTCCTACTGGATTGATAACCTTGGTTCTTAACTGAGGGAAATACTTATCTCTACTATACTGCATCATCCTCTCTTCTTCAGGGAAATACCAACGCAGTCTACAAGTAGCAGCCTTCCGCAGCCGCGTTCTAACGGTGGCGCCAGCTCCGGTCGGCGGAGTTGGGAGCGCTGCACGGCTCACGTCGATGAGAATCTCCACATCATCATCGTCGGACCAATCAAGGACCGAGACGAAGGGCAGAGACTCACCAGCTGTACTAGACCCGACGGCTCTTGTGTCTTCCGGCTCCTCCGGCTCGTCCTCATCCTCCTTCGCGGGGACGGCGGGGTTCTCGTCGCCCTCGCTCTTCTCGTTTCCCTCCTTGTCGGACTCCTCTTGATCCGGCGCCAGCCGCATCGGGTGCATCCCATCGTGTGTTTGTTAGCTCTAGAACATCTGCAGTCAGAGCCGGCATGAGGCAAGACTGAAAAGGGAAAGAAGGCAGAAGTGGTGGCCGGGTGGAAACATACCGCTGGCGCTGAGAAGTTCTGGCAGGCGGGCTCCTTGCCGAAGTACCATTTCTCCTCGTCCAGCTAGATGTTGGAGATGTTGTTAACACACCGGGCAATCTCAGCCGGCTGCAGCTCGATCATCGACACCTAGCAGGGGTCGCTCTGGCCCCTCATATCGTAGATCTAGTGTGGCTGGCGCTGCAGCGGCTGCACCCGGCGGCTGATGAATGTCGCGATGAAATAGGTGGCAACAAGGCCTCCGAGTTTATCATCTGCTTCAGCCATCGGCAGATGGCGTTGATCTCCTGGTTTGTCTTCTTGGGGTCGGAGCCCCAGTTCTACCGCGCAGCCGGCGTGGTGTTGGTAATGGCCGACAGGTTGATGTGGTCGTTGTCCGGGTCGACAATCTTCATGTAGAAGAAGGACCGCTGCCACTTCTTGGCCGACTCGAGGAGTGGCAGCTTCGGGAAGCCACCGTTCGGCCGAATATACACCGCGGCCACTCCGCAGGCGCACATGACGCCGCCTCCAATCGTCTGCGGACGGAGATAGAACATCCGGCTGAAGAGCTCCGTTGTTGGCAGCAGGCTGAGGTACCCCTCGCAGAAGGCGACGAAGCACAAGAGCTGAAGGACGGCGTTGGCGCCGAGATGGTGCAGCTGCAGACCAAAGTGCTGCAGGAAGTAGCGGAAGAAGGTGCTCGCTGGAAAGCCGAATCCACGGGCAAAGTGCATGGCGAAGCCCGCTCATCATCCACCGGCGCGGGCACCACCTCGCCCCCAAGGGCGCGGGCGTCCACCTCCGTCGCCAGCAATAGCTTGCGTGCCCAGCGGAGGCGGTGGATGCCTTCCTCGGTCGTCGTCGACCCCTCATAGGATCCCCTTGGGCAGGCCATCTCCGGACGCGGAGAGGGCGTAGGCGCAGTGGTGGTGGTGCGGAGAAAACTAATGAGGTTGCCCAGCGGGGCCTATGCGTGGCAGAGCAGTGGCGGATGTGAATGGCGAGGCAGCGGGGCTCTGCGTGTGTGCGGGCGTGAGGAAGAGGACGGAGTGGGGAGGCAAGGAGGCGGGGCAGAGAGCAGATGTGATGTAGGGTGGAACCCTATATGACGATCTTTTCACACTTAGGAGGCGGAAAAGGAGCAAATCCACGAAGAACACGAGAAGAACACTCAAATAGACACAATCCAAATCACACATGCACTAGATCCACATACACATAGAGGGATACAAAGGTCCAAATCCAACAAAGGAGGATACATGGTAGCTAGTTCATCCCGATCCGGAGAGGAGTCGAGGTCTTGATATCCGGAGTGGATCTTCTCACGTGGGTCTCATGGAGGTCTTGATCTCCATGGGAGAGGTACGGATGAGCAAAGCTCTATCTCAAAGAGCTATCTACTTTGCTAACCCTAGATGGGAGAGGGGGAAGTCTTTATATAGTGCTAGTACAAATTAGGGCGAAGTAGGGGGATACATGGGCCGTGGGCCGAATTACAGGTGGCGTCGGGCCGGATGTCCAGGCTGCAGGCCGGATGTCCGGCGGTTCAACAGGGTACCGGATGTCCGGGCTTGGGGGCCGGATCTCCGGTCGAAACTGGTCAAGTTACTGGATAGGGGCGCCGGATTTCCGGCAGGGGGCCGGATGTCCGTGGTCGGCAGGCCGGATGTCCGGGCCAAGGCTGGATGTCCGGACCCTGGAGACTTCGGAGTGGCTGATCTGGTGATGCTATAGTAGACTCCAGGGGCCTGATGTCCGGGCCGTAGGCCGGATGTCCGGCTACTGATGCTCAGCAGGGCTTCCTCTTGTCGGGCCACTTCCTCACGCCCGCGTACTTAGCAACTTGTCCATTGTTCCGGGCTTCTCCGAGAGGGTCCTTTGGTACCTAAGCACACATAGCATCTCGGAGTGAGGTAGCATCCATGTCTCGCTCGCGTCATATGGAAGTTCTTTATGGAGTGATGTCACCTTGGTCTCGAGAGCTCTCGCACGTGCTCACGTCATTGGTCCTCTAGGTGCTTGGGGAGACGAAGGTGGATCCATGGGGATGACCGTAGGATGCTCCGCATCATCTCCCCCCCACCTTGGGAAAGATCCGTCCTCGGATCGGAATCCTCATCACCATGGAAGGGAGATAAGTCCTTGATGTTGAAGATGTCACTCACGTTGTACTTGTCACGCGGGATGTCGATCTTGTACGCATTGTCGTTGTATCGTGCTAGCACCTTGAACGGTCCATCGGCTCGAGGTAGTAGTTTGGACTTGCGCTCGTTGGGGAAGCGGTCTTTGCGAAGGTGTAGCCATACAAGATCTCCGGGGTTGAACACCATGGGGTGCTTGTTGATGTTGACCTTGGTCGTGAGGCGTTGTACTTGGCGCTCGATCATGTGCCTTGTATCTTCATGCATCTTCTGGAGGTAACTTGCTCGTGCACTCGCGTCCTTGTCGGTTCGCTCTTGTAGCGGTAGCGGTAAGATGTCCAATGGTGACAAAGGGTTGAAACCGTAGACGACCTCGAAGGGGGACTTCCCGGTAGTAGAGTGTCTTGCTCGATTGTAGGCGAACTCGGCGATGGGTAAACATTCCTCCCACTCCCTTATGTTCTTCTTGATCAACACGCGGAGTAGTGTGGAAAGAGTCCGGTTCGTGAACTCCGTTTGGCCGTCGGTTTGAGGTTGATATGGTGACCTCCGTTTGGCCGTCGGTCTGAGGGTGATATGCCGATGAGAATAGGAGATTGATTCCGAGCTTGGTGCATAGTGTCTTCCAAAAGTAGCTAAGGAACTTGACGCCTCGGTCCGACACGATCGTCTTTGGCACTCCATGCAAACGCAAGATTTCCCTACAAAAGAGATTTGCAACATGTGAAGCATCGTCTATCTTGTTGCAAAGAATCAAATGTGCCATCTTAGAGAAACGTTCCACAACAACAAATACAGAATCTTTGCCGTTTTGAGTTCGACGCAAGCCAAGCACGAAATCCATGCTAATATCTTCCCATGGGTGATATGGAATAGGAAGTGGCATATATAAACCATGAGATTGAGCTTTGGACTTAGCTTTGTGGCATGTAGAGCACCGGTTGGTGTAGCGTGAGACGTCTCGAAACATCTTGGGCCAAAAGTAGTTCTTGGAGAGCGTAGCGAATGTCTTGTCACGTCCAAAATGTCCCATGAGTCCTCCACCATGAGCTTCTTGCAAAAGTAGGAAACGAAGAGAAGACTCGGGAATACAAAGTTTGTTAGCTCGCATAAGATAACCATCTTTCAAATAATATTGCTCCCAAGTTTTATGACGTAAACATTTGGCATAAGGAGTTGCAAATGATGAATCATGCTCATACAAGTCTTTAATGTGCTCAAATCCTATGACATTCAACTCAAGTTGAGTAACCAACATGCATTTGCGGGAAAGAGCGTCCGCCACAACATTTTCCTTACCTTTAATATACTTGATAACATAAGGAAATGACTCAATGAACTCACTCCATTTAGCATGACGCTTATTCAATTTGGTTTGTCCTTAAGGTACTTAAGCGTTTCATGATCCGTATGGATGACAAATTCACGTGGACGGAGATAATGTTCCCACACATGCAAGACTCTCACTAAAGCATATAACTCTTTGTCATAGATGGGGTAGTTAAGTTGCGCGTCGGAGAGCTTCTCACTAAAATATGCAATGGGTCGTTTCTCTTGCATTAACACACCACCAATACCATTACCACTAGCGTCACAATGCACTTCAAAAGTTTTATCAAAGTTTGGTAATGCAAGTAATGGAGCATGTTTAAGCAAGGTTTTAAGCTCATTAAATGCGGCACCTTGAGATGGACCCCAAACAAATGGTGCATTCTTCTTACTCAATGCGTCCAATGGCGATGCAATGGTGCTAAAATCCTTCACAAAGCGACGATAAAATCCTGCTAAGCCAAGGAAACTACGCACTTGAAGCAAATTGGTTGGTTGTGGCCAATTTTTAATAGCAGCAATTTTAGTTTCATCAACATGAACACCCTTAGATGAGACAACAAAACCCAAGAATACAAGCTTATCAACACCAAAAGTGCATTTTTCCATGTTAGCATAAAGTCGCTCGTCTCTAAGAATTTGCAATACTTCTCTAAGGTGTTTGACATGATCTTCGAGAGTTCCACTAAACACAAGGATGTCATCAAAGTAAACCACAACACAAATGCCAATTAATTTATGAAGAACATAGTGCATCACATGCATAAAAGTGCATGGTGCTTGCGAGAAGCCCATAGGCATGACCAACCATTCATACAAACCAAATTTGGTTTTGAAAGCCATTTTCCATTCATCACCTTCTTGCATGCGAATTTGATAATAGCCACTTTTAAGGTCAATTTTAGAGAAAATTGTGGCTCCACTAAGTTAATCAAGCATGTCATCTAGGCGTGGAATGGGATGGCGATATCTAACGGTGATAGCATTTATAGGACGGCAATCGGAACACATGCGATAGGAACCATTTTTCTTAGGCACGAGAATGACCGGAACGGCACAAGGGCTCAAGCTTTCGCGTACATACCCATTCTCCATGAGATGTTGCACTTGCCTTTGGATCTCTTTGGTTTCTTCGGGGTTGACGCGGTATGGTGCCTTGTTCGGTAGTGGTGCGCCGGGGATGAGGTCGATGCGGTGTTCGATTCCGCAGAGTGGAGGAAGTCCGGGAGGTAGCTCATCGGGAAACACGTCCGCAAATTCCTGCAATAAATGAGACAATACCAAAGGAAGATGTTGTGAAGTATTAGTCCGCACCACTTCATCTTTGCACACAAGTACAAAGTGAAGAACACTTGATGGGCTCTCACTCACATCCCTCAAGTCTCTTTTGGTGGCTAAAAGAACTAGATCTCTTTTGTCACGCATCGTGGAGTCAATCATATTTGGCTTGTGGCTCTCACTCTCTTTTTGGTGGCTCACTCGCTCACTTTTCTCTCCACGATGGGTAGATGCTTGCTTGTCCGCGATGACTTGACTTGGTGTCATTGGTCTAAGTATGAACTCCTTGCCCTTCATCTTGAAACTATATTGATTGGTCCGTCCATTGTGTGTGACGCCTTGGTCGAATTGCCACGGTCGTCCGAGTAGTAGGTGGCATACAGACATAGGAACCACATCAAATTCCAATGTATCGTCGTAGGCGCCGATCTGGAAGGATACTTGGACGGTATGCTCCACTTGAAATGTGCCGGAGTCGCTAAGCCATTGGACCTTGTATGGGCGAGGGTGCTTCTTCCTGACCAATTGGAGCTTGGAGCATAATTCTTCACTTGCCAAGTTGTGGAAACTTCCGCCGTCGATGATGACCTTGACGGAACGTCCTTGAATTCCCTCCTTGGTATGAAAAATGTGGCAATGTTGGTATTCATCTTGATGTTGTTGGAGTGTCAAGACCTTGGAGACAACAAGAGCGGGGCTTGAATCATTGTCGCAAAAGATTTGCACATCTTCGTCTTCATTCACTTGGCGGTGCATGGCCACTTATTCGATGGCGTCCATTTCATCTTCACTCATGGAATCGTAGGTGCCGTCGGCGTTCATGATCATAGTGCGTCTTGTTGGACACTCGAAGGACTTGTGGCCTCGGCCTTTGCACGTAAAGCAATTGATGTCACTTGTTTTGTCGGTGGCATCTGAAGGAGTTGTTGATGATGAAGCTCTTGGCTTGGAGTTGCTTGTAGGAGGAGGAAGACGACTCGAAGATGTCGTTTGTTGCTTTGAGCTTGACTTGTCGCCGGTACTTGGTGTAGCTCGAGTCGTGGAAGGAGTTGTAGAAGTCATTGAAGTTTGATAGTATGAACCGTATGTCTTGGAAGAGTACTTGGAGTACTTGTAGTCTTCTTGTACTTGTCGCTCCGCTTTGGTTGCTTGGTGCACTAGCTCGAGGAGGTTGGAGTATGGTTGGAAGTCCGCAATTTTCTTGATTGGATAGTTGAGGCCATTCAAGAAACGCGCCATTGCTTGTTCGTCATCTTCCTTGACATTGGCTCGTATCATTGCAATTTCCATCTCTTGGTAGTATGCTTCAACCGACTTGGTGCCTTGCTTGAGGAGTTGTAGTTTCTTGAAGAGGTCGCGGCTATAGTGTGTGGTCACAAAACGAGCTCGCATGACATCCTTCATTTGATCCCAAGTTGTGATGGGTGGTTCGCCTCTCTCTTGGCGCCGTTCGATCACTTGCTCCCACCAAATGAGAACATAGTCTTGGAACTCGAGGGATGCCATGGAAATCTTCTTTTCCTCGTCGTAGTTGTGAAGACGGAATATCTTGTCGACCTTCAACGCCCATGAAAGGTATTCTTTGGGATCATTTCCACCGGATAATTTAGGCATGGTGAACTTGAGCTTGCCGTAGCGCTCCTCATTGCGTTGATGGCGGTTGCGATGTCGCTCTTGCCGTGGAGGTCGATCTTCTAGCTCATCGTCTTCGTGCTCATCTTGATTGTCTTGATGTTGTGGTCGTGGGATACACGCATGGTTTCGCATCTCTTGGCGCTCCTCAAGTCGTGCGGCTTCTTCTTGTTCGCGCACGCGACGGTTGCGTTCGGCGACGTTGCGAGTTGCTTCGCGTAGGGCACGTTGAGCTTCAAGTGCTTGCTCCTCACGATGTTGTCGTTCTTGGTGTAGGGCATCGTCGTCTTGGTGCACTTGACGTTGGCATTGTGGAACTTGATCTTGGTTCCCGTTGTCATGTGCTTGCCGTTTTTGTCGTTCGCGCTCTCGAAGGCGGTCTTGCAAACCATTGCCATGGAATGGGTTTCTTGAAGCTTGCCGGTCGTCATGTTCTTGAGAGCGATGAGAGCGTGCTCGTGGAAGACTTGCATCCGAAGAAGTGTCCGAAGAGTATCGGCTCGAATGGCGCCGTCTTGATCTTGATGAGGACGAAGTGGAAGAATGGCGGTTGGCCATCATAGTGCGGAACTCTTCCATTTGAGATGAAATCTTGGCGTCGAAGTAGTCCCTTGTTCGCGTTTCGGAGTGGCGCAAGTCGGTGGCGAGTTGCTCGATGCGATCTCCCAAAGCTTCACTTTCTTGATGTAGCGCTCGTTGGACTCCGAAAAGTTGAGCCTTGGTGACGTAGTTGTTCGGTGCGTCTTCTTGCTCATCGAAGAGTGGGTTGATAGAAGTGCTCAGTCTATCCATGATTCTCAAACAAGTGTTAGTGGAAGAAAGAAACGAACTAGACCAATGTACCTTATCCAATGTTGAAGATGGATCAATGATCACCCAATATGGTATTATGGAAATAGTGCAATTGGTACCGGATCGAGTCAATCTCACACCTACACAAGTAAAGCTTTTGGAGGAGTTTGGTTAGGATGGTGGCACAAAATTTCTGCAATTGCAAGCAAGATATCAATAATGTTGAAAAAGATTCACAAGTTTGCAAGTGTAACGAGTAGACCAATAGAAATACGTAGCACACGGAAACACACGCACGGATAGATAAATGAGGTCGTGCAACCAAGGAGTGAGCTCAAAATGTGGAATCCACGGAAAATGCTCTTGTTGCACAACACGAGAGAGATGCTAGCACGATTGCTCAATAGGCGGATACGAACTTGTGCACAACCTATAAGAGACAAAACGTATTGCTTCCTATCTCACTTATGCTATGTATGTATGATTTCCGGTGAATTTGTCACAACGATCGAAGATGATCAAATATGCTATGTAATGTGGCGATGCTATGGCTATTGCTTACAAGCTTGTTGCTCTTTCTCTTTTGCTTAAAAGCTTCTCTTTCTTTTGAATTTTTTTTCCGTTTGCCACTTGCGAAATGCTTGTATGAAGATAGCGATGATGTATATGCGGGAACAAAATTTGGGCACACGAGATGATATATGTATGTATGCACGCTATGATAGCTATGCGGCTCGGTATCACTAAAGTGCACAAGTAGCATTGCCGGCAATACTCAAATGGCTAGTCTCGTAGGAAAGCTACGCAAAAGATGGTCTCGGGGGTTCACAATGCAATGGCAAGGATATGAACAAGATGTCGTCGATGTTACCATCCTTGCTTACGGTTAGGGTGTCACGATGGTGAAGATGGTCGTTGTCGATGTCGAAGTCCGGGGCGATGATGAGCGGCGGTAATGTCGTTGTCAAACCGTTCCTAAGTAGCCGAAACACGTTAGAAAATGGCAAAATCCACGGCTCAAAATATCGAGTGGCACGAAGGTGGTGGTATGTGGAAGTCGGTGGTGGAGTGGCTCAAGGGTTTGCGGAAGAAACGGTGGGAAAACGGCGAAAATCGATGAAATTGTGAGCTGTTAGCGTGCTGGTGCGCAGGGGCCGGATGTCCGGGCCAGTTGGCCGGATGTCCGGGGTGCCGGATGTCCGGGCTGTCAGGCCGGATGTCTGGGCAGGCAGATCCGTGGAAGAACTTGATGAACAGGCGAAAAATTGGGGATTTCGGGACAAAAATTCAGACTAATTTGTGGAAGAAAAAGGTGGGGAAGATGGGGAAACTCTAGATCCACTCGAAACCAAGCAAATCCATGGATCAAAATCAACAAAACATCATCAAACTCACTAATCACAAAAAAAATTGGGAGGGCAATTTCTGTGGGAATTTTCGAAATTGGGTAAAAACAACAAAATCGGGGCTAGAAAGTGGAGGGGAAGAACTCCAAAGTGTGAATCAACCTTGGCTCTGATCCAAGATGATGTAGCGTGGAACCCTATATGACGATCTTTTCACACTTAGGAGGGGGAAAAGGAGCAAATCCACGAAGAACACGAGAAGAACACTCAAATAGACACAATCCAAATAACACATGCACTAGATCCACATACACATAGAGGGATACAAAGGTCCAAATCCAACAAAGGAGGATACACGGTAGCTAGTTCATCCCGATCCGGAGAGGAGTCGAGGTCTTGATATCCGGAGTGGATCTTCTCACATGGATCTCATGGAGGTCTTGATCTCCATGGGAGAGGTACGGATGAGCAAAGCTCTATCTCAAAGAGCTATCTACTTTGCTAACCCTAGATGGGAGAGGGGGAAGTCTTTATATAGTGCTAGTACAAATTAGGGCGAAGTAGGGGGGATACATGGGCCGTGGGCCGAATTACAGGCGGCGTCGGGCCGGATGTCCGGGCCTGGGGGTCGGATGTCCGGCCGAAACTGGTCAAGTTACTGGATAGGGGCGCCGGATTTCCGGCAGGGGGCCGGATGTCCGGGGTCGGCAGGCCGGATGTCGGGGCCAAGGCCGGATGTCTGGGCCCTGGAGACTTCCCAGTGGCTGATCTGGTGATGCTGTAGTAGACTCCAGGGGCCGGATGTCCGGGCCGTAGGCCGGATGTCCGGCTGCTGATGCTCAACAGGGCTTCCACTTGCCGCGCCTCTTCATCCGCGTACTTGGCGACTTGTCCATTGTTCCAGGCTTCTCCGAGAGGGTCCTCTTGGTACCTAAGCACACATAGCATCTCGGAGTGAGGTAGCATCCATGTCTTGCTCGCGTCATACGGAAGTTCTTTAAGGAGTGATGTCACCTCGGTCTCAAGAGCTCTCACACGTGCTCGCGTCATTGGTCCTCTCGGTGCTTGGGGAGATGAAGGTCGATCCATGGGGATGACCGTAGGATGCTCCGCATCAAGATGCCTCGGCCGCTATCCCTCCCCTTCCATTTAAACCTCTCGAGAGGAGCGTGCGGTATTGGGATCGTTTGCGCCCACGATTCCCACTACCACGCGATACACGAGCGCATTAACGCGCGTTGGAAGCGTAACCGCCAGGCCCAGCTGCAGCGGATCCCGTGCGTGGGGCCGAGGCCGTGGTCTGGCGGGCCCCGGGCCTGCGGCGGCCTCCTGTCGCACGCGGCCTGGCAGGGCTCGGCCCTTCGCTGGGCTGCACGTGGAGCGTCGGGCCGTTTGGTTTCGGCACCGGCTGCGTGTCAGCCGGACCGGCCTTGGGCAGCCGGCGTCCATGGCGTGGGGCCGGCCCCTGGCCCGGTGGTCGCCGTCAGGCGGATCTGTCGCCGCCAAGATTTGCAACCGCCGCCTGCTGCCAGTGCGGGGGAAAAATTGTGGAGGACCTTCGTCCATAGCCGCAGGACCTCAACAGCTTCACGGGCTACTGTTCAGGGGGTGATACGGGGTTGCCCAATCTTCACGGAGGATCTGCTTGACGAACGAATCAACGCCACCTGAAGGGTACGAAGGAAACCCTCGATCCCAGCCAACAACGCTGTCGGGTAATGGATAACCAGTGCAACCTGACGAAACCGAAGCTAGCTACTGCATATGCAACAACCAGCAACAAGTATTCGCCCAACCACACTCTTAGGATTCCAATCCACGCAACCACACACGAAGTTGGAAGCACGAACTGGTCGCCGCCTCAAGGGCTGCTGTTGTAAAATCACAAAGTGAGTTTACCCTCTCACAAGGCAAGATTACAAGAGCTAAGGAGGAAGTGAACTCTCAAACAAGATTCTGGTTGCACTTAGCTAACCTATGCTGAAATCAATTTGCCAAAGAGTTCCGGCTGAAGTTGGGGAAGGTGCATTTATACTAGGAACAGCCCTGCTAGCTTAGGTGTGAAACCAGTCCAAAAGAGGGGCTCAAATTCGTGGTAACCAGCTGGTCATGGGAGCAAACACATGGAGCCTCGCGCAGCAATTAATGCTCTGGACAGCTTGCATTGGAACTCTCATATCCTTTGACTCAGGACTCCAAATGATGCACCGTTTGATTTTCCTGAAAGTAGACTTCATATGTTGTCCATTTTGTACTCCCACACATGCTGGATGTTCATATATTTGTGTTGCATGATGCAGGAAGTTCTGGGACAAATTCTGGAACTGTGCATGCAACAATAGGATGTTGAGATGTCTTGCTATTCTTCCTGTAACATGTTGCCCTTATCACCAGAACATGGTTTACATCAGAGTTGAAACTTGTTCTCTTCAAACTTGTTGTATGGGATTCAGAACTTGTTTCTTCATGAGCTGAACTTGTTTCTTCATGTGCTGAAAGTTGTTGGTTGTCCTCAACATTGTACCTGAGTAAAATCAGCACAAATGATTTAGGCAGTATAAAGTTCTCATGGATAGTTGAAGTATGATCAGCTAGGAGCGCGTTCACCTCTTGTTCAATTTGTTTGGCACGGCTCCTTGTCATGGGACCCAAATTGGTCTTCTTTGTAGAAGGTTCATTTGAGAGCTGAGTTTTATCATGAGGAGAAGATGACAAACGAGGTGAACCTGGGATGTCCTCATCATCCTCCCCCTCTTCAAAAGGAGTCATCCTCGACTCTTGACCCTCTTGATCGAAGCATGGAGACAAATTAGCAACGTTGAATGTTGGACTCACAGCATAGTCTCCAGGAAGCTCGATCTTGTAAGCATTGTCATTGATCTTTGCCAAGACTTTGAATGGTCCATCTCCACGAGGCATTAGCTTGGATTTGCGCTTCTCAGGAAAACGATCTTTGCGCAAATGTATCCAAACCAGATCTCCGGGCTCAAAAGTCACCTTCTTGCGGTTTTTGTTTGCCTTAGCTGCATAGTACTTGGATTTCCTTTCTATCTCTTCTCTGGTCTTCTCATGAATCTTCTTCACATATGCAGCACACTTTGAAGCCTCCATGTTACATCTCTCTTGCAATGGAAGAGGCAACAAGTCAATTTGTGCAAGTGGTTTGAATCCATATACCACCTCAAATGGGCACATGCTTGTGGTAGAGTGAACTGCTCTGTTGTAAGCAAACTCCACGTGTGGCAAACACTCTTCCCACTCCTTCAAATTCTTCTTTATCATTGTACGCAGCAAGGCTGAGAATGTGCGGTTCACCACCTCAGTTTGCCCATCAGTTTGTGGGTGACTTGTCGTTGAAAACAGTAGCTTGGTTCCCAACTTTGCCCATAAAGTTTCCAAAAGTAGCTCATGAACTTCACATCACGATCTAAAACAATGCTCTTCGGCATTCCATGCAAGCGAACAACTTCCCTGAAAAACAAATCAGCAACATGTGAAGCATCGTCGTTCTTGTGGCACGGAATGAAGTGTGCCATTTTTGAGAACCTATCAACTACAACAAAAACTGAATCCCTCCCCCTCTTAGTCCTAGGTAGTCCTAAAACAAAATCCATGCTAATATCTTCCCAAGGAGCATTTGGAACTGGTAGGGGAGTATATAAACCATGGGGGTTCAGTTTAGACTTAGCTTTGTGGCACGTGATGCATCGCTGCACAAATCTCTCAACGTCCTTCCTCATCTTTGGCCAATAAAAATGATCAGCCAACAGCTCAAATGTCTTTTCACGACCAAAGTGTCCCCTTAATCCTCCTGCATGTGATTCCTGCAACAACAAGGGCCTAACAGAGGAATCTGGAACACACAGTTTGTTAGCCCTAAAAAGGAACCCATCATGCACATGGTATTTATCCCAACCTTTGCCATCTTTACATTTTGCATATGGTTCTGAAAATATATGATCCGTGCAATATAGTTCTTTTAGGCTCTCAAGTCCCGGTACCTTCACTTCTAATTGTGTCAAAAGAACATGCCTACGGGACAAAGCATCAGCAACCATGTTTTCCTTTCCTTTCTTGTACTTCACAACATATGGGAAAGTTTCAACGAATTCAACCCACATAGCATGCCTACGATTCAGTTTAGCTTGGCCTTTCAAATGTTTCAAAGCCTCATGATCAGAATGTACAATAAATTCCTTAGGCCATAAGTAATGTTGCCAAGTTTCAAGCACGCTAACCAAAGCATACAACTCTTTATCATAAACAGAATAATTCAGTTGTGCACCACTCAGCTTCTCACTAAAATATGCTACTGGTTTTCTTTCTTGCATTAAGACACCTCCAATACCTAATCCACTAGCATCACATTCTATTTCAAAAGTTTTAGTGAAATCAGGTAGAATCAACTAAGGTGCTTCAGTTAATTGTTTCTTAAGTTCAAGAAATGCTTCTTCTTGTGGTGCACCCCATTTGAAAGCAATACCTTTCTTTGTCAACTCGTTCAAAGGTGCAGCAATTGTACTAAAATCTTTCACAAACCTCCTGTAGAAACCAGCAAGGCCATGAAAACTTCTCACCTGGCTTACATTCACTGGAGTTGGCCAATTCTTGATTGCTTCCACCTTAGATTCATCCACTTCAATTCCCTGTCCTGAAACAACATAGCCAAGAAAAAAACCTTGTTTGTGCAAAAGAAGCACTTCTCGATGTTAGCATATAGTTTTTATGTCCTTAGCACTTGTTTTAGATGTTCAATATGTTCCTCAATGGATCTGCTATAGATTAGGATGTCATCAAAGTACACAACAACAAATTTTCCAATGTAAGCTCTCAGAACATGGTTCATCAATCTCATGAATGTACTTGGTGCATTAGTTAACCCAAAAGGCATGACTAACCACTCATACAACCCAAATTTTGTTTTGAAAGCAGTTTTCCATTCATCTCCTTCTTTCATCCTAATCTGATGGTATCCACTTGTCAAATCAATTTTACAGAAAACTGTAGAGCCACTCAATTCATCAAGCATATCATCTAACCTAGGAATAGGATGACGATACCTAATGGTTATAATATTGATGGGCCTACAGTCCATTACCATTCGCCATGTTGCATCTTTCTTAGGCACCAAAATCACAGGTACAGCACAAGGACTTAAACTTTCACGAACATAACCTTTCCTTAAAAGTTCTTGTACCTAGCTTTCTATCTCCTTTGTTTCTTCAGGATTGGTGCGGTAGGGAGCTCGATTTGGAAGTGATGCTCCTAGAATGAGGTCAATCTGATGTTCTATGCCGCGCAAGGGAGGTAGACCAGCGGGTACTTCCTCCGGAAAAACATCCTTGAAATCCTGCAAGACATCACAAACAGCACTAGGGATACAAGTTAGGTCATTAGCTGAAAGCAAAACGTCTTTGTACACAAGTACAACGACAACTTGATTTGGGTTGAGCCTCACATCTCTCAATTCTGATTTGGTGGCTAACATTACTAAGTTCTCTCCCTCTCTTTTATTTTTCTCTCTCAAATTTGGCTTGTGGCTCTCACTCACAGATTTGTGGATCTCTCTCTCACTCTTTTTCTCTCCCTCTTTCTTACTCACTACTTTTACTTCAGAAACTTTTTGCATGTTCTCAGCCATAATTTGTTGGGGAGTCATGGGCCTTAGCACCAAGTCTTTTCCTTTCCACTTGAGGGTGTATTGATTGGTTCTGCCACAATGTTGTGCTGAAAGATCATATTGCCACGGTCTGCCCAACAGCAAGTGACACACCTTCATGGGCACCACATCACACTCAACGGTGTCATTATAATCTCCAATCTTGAATTGCACCTGTACCATGTGTGTGACCTTAATCTCTCCACATTCACTCAACCATTGGATATGATATGGGTGGGGGTGTTGCAGCAGCTTCAGCCTAAGCTTATCACACATTTCTTTACTTGCAAGATTGTGACAACTCCCACCATCAACAATTACTTTGCATACCTTGTCTTGCACTTTGGCTCTAGTTTGAAACAGATTATGTCATTGTCCATTCTCAGCTTCTTTGATCTGCACACTCAAAACTTTAGTGACAACAAGAGAAGCACCTTGCTCATAATCACAATAGGTATGCTCATCACCATCTGAATTTTCACCATTTTCAATTTCTTCCTCAGGTTCGCTACAAGACTCATATTCTCCATTCTCTGTGATCAGCATGGTACGCTTGTTGGGGCAATCTTTCTTCATGTGGCCACGTCCCTTACATGTAAAGCACTCTATATCACTAGTTTTCCCAGTGGAGCCAATGGAGGATGAACTTGGAGCTGCAAATTTGCTCTTTTCTTTTGCATTTGATACCTCATTCCTGCTCGTGGCTGCACGTGCATGGGACTGATTTCCACCTCTAGAACTAGTCATGATACCTCCACCAACATTGAATTGAGGTACAAACTTACTCCCACTTGATGTAGCTCTAGCTGTGAAGGATGTAGTTCTGTTTTGCCTGGAGTCTTCTTGCAATTGACGTTCAGCCTTAGAAGCAAGATGTACAAGTTCTACCACATTACGATATGGCTGCAGATCAACCACTCGTTTGACATTCGGATTCAGCCCATAGAGAAACCTTGCCATGGACTGCTCCTCATCTTCATGTATGTTGGCTCTTATCATTGCCTTCTCCATCTCCTTATGATACTCCTCAACAGATAACTTTCCTTGCCTCAAATTCTGGAGCTTATCAAAGATATCACGCCTATAATGCCTTGGGACAAATCTTGCCCTCATCTCTCTTTTCATTTCTGCCCATGTAGCAATAGCAGGTTCTCCTTCTTCTTCTCACTGAATCTGAACTTGCTCCCACCATATTAGAGCATAATCTTCAAACTCAAGTGAGGCCATTGCTAATTTCTTCTCTTCAGAGTAGTTGTGCATGCGGAAAATCTTGTCAACCTTCAATTTTCATGTGAGATAACTTTCTGGATCAGATCCACCATCAAACTTGGGCATGGTAAATTTCAGCTTTCCAAACCTCTCCTCTTCCTCCCATTCACGACCATTGTTTCTTCGACGATGAAATCTAACATTCTGGTGCATGCCATCTTCATCTTCGTCAAACTCAGCTTCACTACCTTCATGGTGCAGATTTGCTCTCCGGTTGCCTCCTCTAAGACCACGACCAGCAGCAGCTTCATGATGACCACGTCCATTAGCATGAGCATTTCCACATCCGGGACCGGGAGGTCTCATGGCATGGGGAGCAGCAGCACGGTTTCTTCTAGCTTGTGCATTGGAGGCAGCACCTTCCCCATCAGTTGCATTATGTTCATCATCATGGACACTTGCTTCTTCTCGGTTTTGACAAAGCTCTCGCACAATATCAGCAATAATATCAGCCCTCATGGCTGTCATGTTTTGAGTGAGCTGCTCATTAACATTACCCATAAGTTGCTGCAAATTCCTTGACAACTTCTCTTGCTTCTCTTCAATTGGATCAAGGCTGTTTCTGAATTCTCGGCGTAGATGATCACGTAATGCATTGAAATGAAATCGTGTGACAGGTTGATTGAGATGCCCATGTCCTTCAACATCATATTCGTCTTCATCACCTGCCATGGTTAGTTTTCCAAAATCCCTATAGTACTAGAAGCATATATGTGGGTAACAACTCAAACTCACCTCACTTACCAACCGAAGCTCATGTAACTTCCAAGTGAGAGCAGGATCGTGCTCAACCGTGGTGCCGGTAGTTGGTATACAAAGAGTGATGAATCAATCGAATACAAGTCTAGGGTTGCACATGCGGGGTTGTTTGGTGGGGCTTGGGTGGGATATATATGTAGCAAAAGATGTACTAATCTGCAATCCAGATATTGTTGAACCAAGTAATCATCCACACAAGATTCTAATGCCCTTAGATGCAGAATGAGATATAAGTGAGGTACATGCAACTCACACCAAGGAATCAGATTTGCTAGAAATCAAGGATTTATGAATTTGCACACTTGACACGTTTCAGCTCACAACACAAACAGGGATTTCTCAAGATATAAGTGAAGAACAGTCCCAAATTTCTCTCTTTTGCTTCTTGCACACACTTTCTTTCTTTGGGCAGATCTCTTTTTTTTGCCTCTTTTTTTTGCTTTTTTTTACAAACTTCAACAAGGGACTTGGATCTGAACAAACACTTTGGGGGATCCACGAAAATTACAATGGATGAGCTCAAACAACAAGAACATGCAGCTGAAACTTTGGCAGAAAACACACACGAACTGATCTGATTTTTCTGGCTAGAAAACACGGTGGGAATCAGATCTAACAAGGATGGATGGAAAGTACATGGTGTGGGTTTCCAAAATGCATAAAAACACCCAAAACGGACTCCGGATGACAAAGATACACAAGATTTGGTGGAGGATGCAGATCTGAAATCTGTGGACGAAAACAAACACAAACACACAAGATTGGATGGGGGAAACTCAGCAACTAAAAACAAAAGATCTAGTGGACAAGAACTTGATAAAACTCTCCAAATGACAGATTAAAAGCTGCAAAGGGCTTGGTAAAGGTATTTTTTTTGGGGGGCTATTTTCTGGACTTTAGGATGAACAAGAACACGAACTAAACTAGGGATACAAGATCCTACCGTGTCAACCGAAGCTCTGATGCCAAGATGATACGGGGTTGCCCGGTCTTCACGGAGGATCTGCTTGACGAACGAATCAACGCCACCTGAAGGGTACGAAGGAAACCCTCGATCCCAGCAAACAACGCTGTCGGGTAATGGATAACTAGTGCAACCTGACGAAACCGAAGCTAGCTACTGCATATGCAACAACCAGCAACAAGTATTCGCCCAACCACACTCTTAGGATTCCAATCCACGCAACCACGCACGAAGTTGGAAGCACGAACTGGTCGCCGCCTCAACAACTGCTGTTGTAAAATCACAAAGTGAGTTTACCCTCTCACAAGGCAAGATTACAAGAGCTAAGGACGAAGTGAACACTCAAACAAGATTCTGGTTGCACTTAGCTAACCTATGCTGAAATCAATTTGCCAAAGAGTTCCGGCTGAAGTGGGGGAAGGGGTATTTATACTAGGAACAGCCCTCCTAGCTTAGGTGTGAAACCAGTCCAAAAGATGGGCTCAAATTCGTGGTAACCAGCTGGTCAAGGGAGCAAACACATGGAGCCTCGCGCAGCAATTAATGCTCTGGACAGCTTGCATTGGAACTCTCATATCCTTTGACTCAGGACTCCAAATGATACACCGTTTGATTTTCCTGAAAGTAGACTTCATATATTGTCCATTTTGTACTCCCACACGTGCTGGATGTTCATATATTTGTGTTGCATGATGCAGGAATTCTGGGACGAATTCTGGAACTGTGCATGCAACAATAGGATGTTGAGATGGCTTGCTATTCTTCCTGTAACATGTTGCCCTTGTCACCAGAACATGGTTTACATCAGAGTTGAAACTTGTTCTCTTCAAACTTGTTGTATGGGCTTCAGAACTTGTTTCTTCATGAGCTGAACTTGTTTCTTCATGTGCTGAAAGTTGTTGGTTGTCCTCAACATTGTACCTGAGTAAAATCAGCACAAATGATTTAGGTAGTATAAAGTTCTCATGGATAGTTGAAGTATGATCAGCTAGGAGCGCGTTCACCTCTTGTTCAATTTGTTTGGCACGGCTCCTTGTCATGGGACCCAAATATGTCTTCTTTGTAGAAGGTTCATTTGAGAGCTGAGTTTTATCATGAGGAGTAGATGACAAACGAGGTGAACCTGGGATGTCCTCATCAGGGGGGGGGGGGGGTGACCCCCGGGTAGGCTCAAGGAGACAAGTCAGCGTTTCAAAACATCGGGACGGCCGAAGTCCCTCAATCCGGCTGGCACGCCGGCCGGCTCCTCATGGCAGAGGCCGGCTGGGCACGGCGCCCCGCCGGGCCGGCAGCCGGCGGGGTCATCGCCCATCCAATCTAGCGGTACAACAAAACAGGAACCACGACGTGGAGAGTGTGGCCACAGTACCGCCGGCACCGCTGACCGAGGGGACCAACTCTCGGATAGCCCGGCATTATAGAGGCACCGCGTCAACCATCTGCGTCGTCACGACCGACATGCCACAGTGACGAGCAGCCAGCGGGCCCCGCAGGCGGTGGAGCCCAACAGCTGGTGGGCCCCATGGCCAATAGTGCTCCGCAGCCACGGGCCTCACTAAAGGCCAGAGACGCTGGCAGCCGGGGCCCATCCCTCTTTCTTTAATACTTTGTAACCTGGGAGGTCCAAGTATAAGACCTACCAGGAGCCCCCCTGGGAGGAGGTCGGCTCATTCTACACACCCACACACACTCACTCGAGGTAGAGAGAAGAACTAGCTCTCCCTTCTTCCTCCTCCCAAACAGCTCCAGGAGCAACCATGTATTCTATGTGACCTTCATAGTGATCCCTGCAGGACTAGGGGTATTACCTCCCTTGGAGGACCCTGAACCTGGGTACGTCTCTGTGCCTCCAGTGCTTGTGCCCAATCTCGTCTCCGGACGCCACCGGCACTCTTCGGCTCCAACCACTCTCGACAAGGCATCCCATGGCATCTGCCTTGACAAAACCACGACACAATCAAGGCGAGTGGCGATCGCTTGAGTTTCCCAATGAGAACTCAAGCGCCCGCTAGACGCGTCATATCGAGAAGTGGGGTTTTAATGGTGCGAAGCTTAATTGCTCATGTGCCAGCATAAACTCTGAGGCGAATTGAAGATAGGTTCACAACATGCTGGACGTCACGTGTTCAAACCGGTGGCGGCAGGTGTCAAAAGATTTGGTTCCTGCCTCCGATGGGATCCTCACACCATGTGTCAGAGTCATCAAGTCCCGAAATGACCGATCAGCCAGTGGGTGGTGCAAGTGGGTTGAACCTAGCCCTTCACCAGACATCCAACAAATAGGACATGGGGGCCTGGCTCCTCGCTTGTGCTAAAACGCAAACACTGCTCACTGATTGGACTTGACAGGAAAAATGACCGGCGCCTGTGGCCCGCGCATTTGCATAGGACCTTGCCCTGACAAACATGAGGGACACTCATCAGGCTCAGGCCCGGGGGCTACTGTCGGTGCCGTAAACGGTTGCTCCATGAGGTCAGCTACGCACGCGCCACTCGCATAACTCTCCTTGGCCAGACCCATCCAAGCCTCCAGACCTGGGAATGAAACCTTCAGCAACGGCTCCGTTTCCTTACCCACAAAGGCACCACGGTTCGACCGCCTCTAGCGTGGCGCGTTGGACTTGCCTCTGCAGGGCCAATGCGACACATTATGCCCATGCAGACAAGGCGGTGGAGATGCGTCAGCCACCGGGGGTGATTCATCATTCCACCTACTGCGAGGATGACACCTGTGGTGATGCGTGGCGCCACCAGGCTAAAATATCACCCTGGGCGCCAGTGACAAAACCAGTGTTCATTCTCGGAAGACAGAAGACGATGACACATCACTGCGCATTTAATGCGCTCACCTACCCTGTCAGCTCTGGTGTAACACCCCGATTTTTGGCCCTTTCTTTTTCTTTTGGTTTTCTTTGGTTTTTGCTCTGGTTTTCTTTTTGGAGCAGTTCTGTGGACTTGAAACCTGGGAGATCATCATTTCTTCTTCTCCCAAGTGGTGCATCATCCTTGTATCTTTCCCAAGATCATGGTATTTCTATTCTAGCCCAACCCCAAATTCTTTTCTTGGGAATATTCCTTTCTCTATTAAAGGAATAACCCTATTTGACCTAGGTTGTGAAGCAACCTATATTTCTGTCTTCCACAAAATTCCCAAATAATTCTCATAAATTCTTTGAATCATACTTTCCACAAATATGTCAAAACCCTTCCTTTCCTAGTTCAAAAATAATTCAGGAATATTCATTTTTCCTATTTTGTCCAGTATGGCACATTGTGAAGGAAGTGCTATTTATATTTTCTTGGTTGCCCTCAAACTTTTTGAGCACTCTTTCCTACCCAAATCATTGCCACATGCCAAAATTCAGCTCTATTTGGCTAGCCAATCTTCCTCGGCAAATTACCAAAGTTTTTGTCCAGAGAGAAGCTTTGTGAAGGAAGTACTAGCTAGGTTAATACAAATGAGTGGAAATTTTTGCATGTCCTTCATATGCTCAAATAATTCACCTCCACAAAATTTTAGCTCCATCCAACAATCAATGTGAGCACACCTTCAAATCTTAGTTTCTGATAATATTTTCAGGTTGTCAAGCAACTATATTTTTTATTGCTTCAAAAATTCTGAAATTAATCCAGGACCTAAAAGTCCCTATATCATTTGAGCATGCCAAAATTCACATCATGTTGCAAAGCCATTTGCTCTACAAAATCCCCCCAAGATTCTGTCCAGAGAGGACCTTTGTGAAGGAAGTACCATTTAGGTATTTCCAAATGGCATGAAATTTTGCCAGTACCTACAGGGTCCTAAATCATAACTCTCCAACAAATTTCAGCCCAATACAACACTCTATGTGAGTGCAACATCCAAATCTAGTTTCTGTTCTGTTTTTACAGTTGCAAAGCAACTATCTTCAAATCTTGTCATCATCATCTCAAAATTCACAGGGCTATAGTTCTTCCTACCCTAAACCCCTGTGACATCCTTCTTGGTCCTTTGGTCAAGTATTTTGACTACAGCTTCTAGCCCAAGTTTGCTACAGCAACCTGCATCTGATGCATCCCATCAACCCATAGTCTCTTTGATCGAGCCATCATATCAGTGGAGTTGTAGCATGGATGGACAACACCTTGGACAACTTTTGCCAGGCCCTCGTGACTTCTCCTCCCCGTGCCACGTGGTGACCACGCTGTGGGCACGCTTGTGCGCGTGCTCTGCGTGCTGTGGACACGCTCTGGGTGTCGCCGAGCGTCGGGCTCGTTCTCCCCGGCCGTCTCCGCATGTCCGCTAGTGTCGTCCACCCTCCTCCTTCTCCCACGTATCCCCCTGGACCCCCGCTCATCCTCCTTATTCCCTCTCCTCACGCCACGGCGGCCCCTATCTTTGCCGCACGCGCGCGTACAGTGCCCTAGTGGCCGACCGCGCATGCCCCTCCCGCGTCTGCTCCTCTGGCGCTCCACTCACCCTCTCACGTCGCCGTCCGAGTCCTCCCTTGCGCCCACGCGTCCGTGGTTCGCCAGAACTCCGGCCATCTTGCCCGTGGAGGCATCCTCCTTCTCGGCTATTTAAGCCGTCCCCGAACTCGTCTCTCTTCACCACTCAACCTTCTCCTCTCTGAATCGTCGCCCGGTGCCACCCAACCGAGCTCAGGGGCTCATCTTCTTCCTCTCCTAAACTACAACTTTGACCATGAATATCTCCTAAACTACAAGTCCAAATGAACTGCTTCTTTTTGCATTATTTTTCTTTTGATCTCCTTTATTTTCTGGTAGAGATTGGTATTTTTATCTTCTGTCTAGAATTTCTGGACAGAAGAATTTGCTTTATGTGATATTTATAAATGCTTTCAAAAATGTTTCCAGAGTGTTTGATGTGTGTTGGTGAAGACCATGAGCATTCCAACACTCCCTTGGAGCAAGGCAAGCCACAACCTCCATTTGCATGATTACAATGCAATGCCATGGTTTATTTAATAAATTTGCTTGAATATTCATTAGTTAAATATGAATTATTCATGGCATTTCTTGGAGTTATATTTGATCTTGTTACTGCCATGATGATGCTTGGATTTCTAGGACTGATGCTTTGCAGATTGAGGGTGACATGTTGCTTCGGGATTGCTAGTAGCATTAGTCCTGCTTTCTTCATGATCATATTGAATTTTATTACTTATTGGAGTTCATAATAATGATATGGCTATAGTATTCGTTGGATTATTGGATGGATATTGCTATGACTTGAATCACAGGTTGATATTTTATATTGGAGTAATAGTTCTATCACAGATATATCTTGAGGACAAATTCCGTCATTTTGTTGGTCGGGTGCCACCGAATCGAGCTCACCAGTGCAGCCACACTTGCCTGGATGGGAAGGCCCTAAATCGGTCTATTGACATGCCTCTCGCCGGTGCCTCCAACTAGGGAAGGTTATGTGCTCGCGCTGCCCTGGCCCGGTAGGCGGCCGTACCCTTGTGTGCCCGAGTTGTGTTGTACCCGGGTGTCCCCATTTGGGACGAATTTGTGTTGGCCATGACGGTGGCAGCCACAAAGGTGGCGGATGTCATGAGTTGACATCGGGGCCACCCATGACATAGCCCAAAGGGGAGTTTGTCGGAGTGGCCGGGAGAGTGTCATGCAATAGATTGGTTTTGTCGGAATGTCGTTGGTCCACCCGATTGGGAGCACGAGGCCATGAGTTCCGTGGTGTGGGTACAGTGTACTAACCTCTGCAGAGTTTATAAACTATCTATAGCCACGTCCTCGGTTATGGACACAGTTCGTTGTAGGTCACACCGTTCGATCAACCCTCACAATGACGGAATGATTTATATAAGGACTTATATTTGTATGTGAGCAAGTAATAGATTGGCAGGATGCCGATGATAATATTGGGATGATCCTGAGGTTGATCATCAGATTATATTGTGATCACGCAGTGATCATGAGGTTATATTGATCCCAAGGTGGTCGAGATGATATGTTGCTTGGCTGGGTAGCCAAGAGTGAGATGGTTTCATGAGACCCAAGATGTTGGTTCATCAATATGCTAGCCGTATCGTATCATGATTTTATTACCTCCACATCATAGTATTCGTTCATAACTCAACCTGTTAATGCTATGTTATTGTCTTGCCTTGATGCTTTTGGTTGTTATGAGCTTGCGAGTACATTCAAAGTACTCACCTTGGCGTGTCATGCCAGATTGCAGGTGATGCCGTGATTGATTGCTTGTCAAGGATTCCGATTGTGCGAGCTAGACCGTGTCCCAGCCAGAGTCCCTGCGGAGTGGAGTCCATCAATGTCATCACTGTTTCGCTGCTAGAAGTTATTTCGCTGCTACGAGTTGTTCCGCTGCTAGCGGAGAGCTACCTTAGCTGGTGTAGTGTCGCCGTGCAGTTGTAATCTTCGTAATAGCAGACCCTTGTACCCTTATCATTTGCAATAAAGAGCTGATTTGTTCTATGCCAAGAAGTGTCGTATTCCAGAAGACTTGATCTTTGGGCTGGAATACGGGTCGTTCCGGTCCCTCTGAGCCGGGGTGCCACAACTGTTGATATCAGAGCAGGTCTGGTTGTAGGACGCCCTAGTTAGCACGAGCGTTAGAAATCGGTAGTATAGAGGTCCGCCTGTTTGTTGCATTTGATTGCTGCACTTGGTTGTTGCATAGCATGCATATAGATTCCATCTTTCTTCTGACCGTCTATTCCATGAGTGTAGATGGCTACCATTCCTATTGAGCTCAACGCAGCCCCTGCATCGCTCATCTTCGCATCCCTACTTCGCGACGTATGGCATAGTCTCTACCCCAATGGAGATATGCCGAGGTATCAAGTTTTCGAGGTTCTGCTTGGAGGGAGATTACTGGAGTATGTCGCCCATGTTTTTCTGGCAGCCACGATCCCTATCAGAAGATGTACCTATAGATTCCATGGCGGATATGGTGCCACTCCAGAACGTGCGGTGCAACTCGCAGCCCTGGCAGGAATTACTGGTCTTCGTCACCCAGAGCTTGTGATGCAAGAAAACCGTGCTTATCAATACTACCCTACCATAGCCGAAAACCCCAGGCGAGTCAGGTTTCCCTCTGCTCGCCCTAACGATGATGTGGCCATCCCTTCCATGTCCCGCTTCATGACGGCCGAGTATATTCTTATTGCTGAGCTAGTCCAAGATGCGACTCGGGCCAGGAGATTGCTCGGTGCTGCAATTACTCCACCCCCATTGCCTTCTTCATCGACTTCTTCACCGCCAGCATCAACTGCTCCACCCACCCCTCCACCAGCTGTTTCGTCAGCTATCCAGCTTTAACTTGTTCTTAGTGCCTTAGTGCCTGTATAGTCCATGTTGCATCAGTTGTAGTAGCATGCATGTTGTGGTTTGTGTTGAGTAATAATGGATGCAGTATTGCTTGTGGAGGCTTGTGTGCCTGTTGTGTGCCATTGTTAGATTGAGTTGTTTCTGATGTTTCTTTTGGGCCTTTGGTGTTACCTTATTTCCCCTTATGAAACTTGCTCATCAATCACCAGTGGACTCGAAGAAGCAATGCGAAGTTCATATACTGGTCGGAATATAAATGGTAGCCTGGATTTATTATTAGCGTCAAGTCTACATCAGTTGCGCAACCTTTACAGCAGTATTGATCAAACCAGCAGGAAGACAAGTAAGTACAAGGTCAACGATATATTTTCCGTCGAACGTATGGATATATATAAAGTTTTGTTTCAGCCACGGGTGAAACTTGAAATATGTTATACTCCGGAAGAAAGCCAGAAGGGGCTATGAGTTCAATATTCAGCAAGGAAGACAATCAGGCAATATAACCAATAGCAAAAATGTTATGGGTATGTATACAACATTCAGTCCGCGGATCACAGTACGAAGCTTCTGGTGTAAGACACTCAGCCTTCCTCCACACGCTACCGGAGGAAGCTTATGATGCAAGGATCCTCAAGTTTCCTCTGTACGTGTAACACCCTGATTTTTGGCCCTTTCTTTTTCTTTTGGATTTCTTCAAATTTTTATTTGGATTTCCTTTTCGGTGGTTTTGTGGTCTTGAAACCTGGGAAGATCTTCTCTCCTGCCACTTCCAAGTGGCTTGTCACTCTCAAATCTTTCCCAAGACCATGCCATTTCCATCCTAGCCCAACCATAATTTTTATTTCTTGGGAATATTCCTTTTTCTATTAAAGGAATAACCTTGTTTGCCCTAGGTTGTGAAGAAACCTATATTTCTGGCTTTCCTAAAATTACCAAAAAAATCTCATAAATTCTTTGGATCATATCTTCCACTAATATGTCAAAACCCATCCTTGCCTAGTTCAAAAATAATTCAGGAATATTCATTTCCTCTTCTGTCCAGAAAGGCACTTTGTGAAGGAAGTGCTATTTATGTTTTCTTGATTGCCCTCAAAAATTTTGGGCACTCTTTCATATCCAAATAATTGCCACATGCCAAATTCAGCTCCATTTGCCTAGTAAATCTTCCTCACCAAATTTCCAAAGTTTCTGTCCAGAGAGAATCTTTGTGAAGGAATACTAGCTAAGCTAATCAAAATGAGTTGAAATTTTGGTAGATCATTCATATGATCAAACCATGACTCTACACCAAATTTCATCTCCATCCAACAATCTATGTGAGCACACCATCCAATCTTGGTTTCTAGTCACAATTTCAGGTTGTGAAGCAACTATATTTTATATTGCTTCAAAAATTCTGAAATTAATCCAGGACCTAATCCTCACTATATCCATTGAGCATGCCATAATTCACATTATTTTGCCAAGCAATTTTCTCCACAAAATTCCCCCAAGTTTCTGTCCAGAGGAAAGCATTGTGAAGCAAGTAGCATTTTGGTGTATCCAAATGGTATGAAATTTTCACAGTGCCTTCATATGCCGAAATCATCATCCTCCACGAAATTTCAGCTCAATCCAATCATCCATGTGAGTGCCACTTCATGATCTAGTTTTTGAACCAGATTATGTGGTTGTGAAGCAACTATGAGAAATACTGGTCCAAATCTTTTCAAAATCCATAGGATCATAGTCCTTCCTACCCTAAACCTCTGTGACATCATGGTTAGCTCTTACCTCCTTCATTTTTACCACAACTTCATGATCTAGTTTGCTACAACAAACTTCTGTTGATGCTATCCATTAGCACAAAGTGGCTTTCTTCGTTCTATCGCTTCAGAGAGGTCCTACGTTGGATGGACCACACGCTAGACATATTTTTGCAGCCCAGAATGCACCGTGTGCGCCTGTGCACGTGGTGACCATGCGGCTGGGAAGCCATTGTCGCACTTTGGATGGCTTTTAGCTTCGGGCACTCCTCTCCTAGCCGGTTCCGCGCGTCCTGGCATGTCATCGAGCTCCGCAGTATCCACGTGCTCGCTCCCCAGCCCTGGCCCCCTCCTCCTTCGCCCTCCTCGCGCCATGATAGCCACGGCCGCGTGCGCACAGTGGCCGAGTGACTGACCGGATTTCTCCCCTCCCACATCTGCACTCCTCTGGTGCTCCACTACCCCTCTCTCGTCGCCATCAACCCCTCCGCGCATGCGCACGCGTACGCGGCCGCACCAGGGCATCAACTCCGCGCTCCCGTCGGCATCCGACGAGGGCATCGTCACCGTGGCTATATAAGCCCACCCCGAGGCCTCCCGAGCTCATCAACTTCCTCTTCCCTCTCCTAGTACCCCCCCTCGGCCACTCATTCGAGCTTGAGGAGCTCCCAATCCTCCCCATGGCCGCATGGCCTCCGTCGGTCTCGGCCTATTATCCGGCTGCTCGGGCCTCCTCTCTCCCTACCATCTACTCCAAAGCACCCCACGGACCACCTCTAACCTCCTCGACACCACATCCCTTCCTCTCTACGGCCGTGCCGCCCTCCCCAAAGCCGTTCGACACTGCCGTCCGCCATGACCGGGGGCACACTCGCTCCAACACTCTTCGAGGATGGTGTCCTACCTGGGCAGATGCGGCTCTCTCTCCCGAGCACTCCGGTGGCCGGAGACGCCCAGGGCAGCGCCGGTGCCGGCGGCCTCCCTCTGTCTATGGGCGCACGTCGGGGAGGAAAAGGAGAAGGCGGGAGGAGAGAGAGAGATGGCGTGGGACCCACGTGTAAGCGACACAGCACCCGGGCCCGCGCTGTTTAAGTGGAAGCGCGTTTTCAAAAATACGCTTTCCACTTGAGAAAGCGTACTTGGGAACAGCCTCGGCCAGGAATACGCTTCCCTGCTGCGAAGACGTATTTTCTGGAATGCGCCTTCTCTTATTCAGCAGCCGGCGCCGAAACAGTTATTTTGCGGACGTTCACTGGTTAAGAGCAGAAATGAACAAGTTTTTATTCGATTTCTGCCTAACGAATGAACGGCCGTATTTTTGCAACCGTAACTCCGAATTAGGTGATTCCAAAGCCCACGTTCTCTACTCGTCGAGCCCGTTCTGTTGGTATCATTTTCATGAGGTTGTCACACTGTCAAAATGACCATTTTGCCCTTGCCCCTAATCAGCTCCGCCGAGAGGGAAACTTTTCCGGCGATTCTTTCCACGAGTTCATCGCACCTCTCCTCGGTGAATCCATCAACCCCAGGCAAGCCACAACAGCCACTTGCATGATGGCCTTGCAGTAGCCATGGTTTACACTTGAATATTTAATAATTGCTTGTTCATTTAATGATTTTGTTAATACTTCGAATATGCTTGTGAATCCATGACCATGCTTATGCCACGTTCATTTTCATCTAGTAAGTGAAATGATTAGTTGCTAATGTTATTCTTATCATGATTTATTCTTGTAATCATTTCAGCTGCTAGTGATAATGACATGCTCATATGAATCATTATGGAGTGATATGAAAATACTTGGGATGTTCATGATCCTCTTTATGCCATGCTCATCTGCATCCCGTAGAACAAATGAGTTATCATTGTTGATGTTATGTTGTTAAATGGTTATGTTGCCCATCCATGGTTACACTGATATCATGCTCATGTGCATTGTTATTTCATGATGTTTTTATGACTCAGCTCATCACCATTCAAGGTAAACCACACATTAATCGAACTTGAACAAATCTGTTGGCTAAGTCATGGTGCCACTGAATCGAGCTGACCAGTGCAGCCACACTTGCCTTATGGGGGGCCCTAATGCGGTCTATTGTCATGCCTCTCACCGGTGCCTCCTACTAGGGAAGGTTATGTGCGCGCGCTACCCTGATCAGGTAGGCGGCCATAAGCCTTGTGTGCCCGAGTTGTATGGTATATTGATGTCCCCGTTTGGGACGCTGTTTTGTTTTGGCCACGACCGTGGCAGCCAGAGAGGTGGCGGATGTCACGAGTTGACATCGGGGCCACCCAGGACATAGCCCAAAGGGGAGTTTGTCGGAGTGGCCGGGAGAGTGTCATGCAATAGATTGGTTTTGTCGGAATCTCGTTGGTCCACTCGAATGGGAGCACGAGGCCACGAGTTCCATAGTGTGGGTACAGTGTACTAACCTCTGCAGAGCGTATAATCTATCGATAGCCGCGTCCTCGGTCATGGACACAATTCGTAGTAGGTCACACTATGGGTCAACAGTAATATTAACCTGAATAATAACAACACCGGTTCCATGAGAGAAGAAGTTGGTTAGTCTTTATGTGATCACGAGAGGATCACGATGGTATTCTTGATGCTGGTTGATCATGAGGTGATCGTGTGATGATCACTACGGTAAGAAAGATGGATACCTATGGTGGTTACGAGATAACCTCCGAGCAGAGTAAGTTGGTCCATGAGACCTCAAACGTCGACCCCTTGCATGCGACTGCTAGTATCATCATGTTCATATCATGAGTAACATGTACATGCCATGCTCACTCTCATGTTGGTTCTAGTAGTATCATGTTCATCAATGGTAATTAACCTGTAAATGCCATGCTGTTGTTTGTCTTGATTGCTTTGGTTGCTGTGAGCTTGCGAGTACATTCAAAGTACTCACCTGGCATGTCATGCCAGATTGCAGGTCATGCCGTGATTGATTGTTTGTCGAGGATCCCGAGGTTGCGCTCTAGGATGCGTCCCAGCCAGAGTCCCTGTGGAGTGGAGTCCATCACCGTTGTCGTTGTTCTGCTGCTAGAAGCTATTCCGCTACGAGTTGTTCCGCTGCTAGCATAGAACTATCTGAGCAGGCGTAGTATCGCCGTGCCCCTGTAATCTTTTTAATATCGAACCCTTGTACTCATTTTAGTTGTAATAAAGAGCTGATTTGTTCTATGCCAAGCAGTGCCGTATTCCATAAGACTTTATCTCTGGGCTGGAATACGGGGTGTTCCGGTTTCTCTGAGCCGGGTTGCCACAGTACGACACATGGAAAACTTCCTGCCCAAGATACCCAGTCTTCCACAGCAAGATACCTCGGTAAAAGCTTCCGGCATAAGGAAATGAATCTTCCTCAATACGCAACCAGAGGAGAAGCTTCTCAGGCACAGAACCCAGCCTTCTCCAGCATGCTACCAAGGCAAAGGCTTCGAGCATAACATGTCTAGTCTTCTTTAGCAAGCTACTCGGATTGCCTCCAACATAAGATACCCAACCTTCTTCAGTACGGCACTACACACCGTCATCTGTATTGCTACAAGCTATTACACAGTGAGTTGGCAGTATATGACTGTACAACTCAAGAATCAGATTCGCAGAAATTTTGTCAGAAGCACAAATCAGTCAAGACCCCTGCCTGCCTCAAGAAGCGAGTGTTCTGCTAGTCACACCTATTGTTTCAGTGGTAGACATGTTTCTTCCCCGAATCTTGCCTTCCAACCCGCCGCTTTGGCAACCCTTACTGGTCTTTGTTACCAGAAAAGGGAAATGCCAGCAGACCCTTCTTTCCACCGCTATCCTACCCTATCACCAATTCCCAGGACGAGTACGGTTCCCTTCCGTATGCTTGATGATGATGTGGTCATGGCATCCATGTCTCGCTACATGATCACCGAGTCCGTCCTCACCTCTGTGCCCGTACTGATGCAACCGGTGTTAAGCCAGCGCTTGGTGTAGCTCTGTTTGCACCAACCTCTCCACTAGTTGATTCACCTTCGTGCACACCGTCACAGCATGTTAGATCGTAGTACTGGAGTTTCCGCGAGATTTGTGAGCATAGGTAGGCATGCATATTGTCATGGATAGCAGTAAAATGTGATGCTGCTTGTATGTAATTTTGATGTCTTGTGTGCTTTTGTTCAGTCGTTTCTTTTGCTTCTTTCCTTGGGCCCTCGGTGTTGCCTTGTTTCCCCTTATGAAAGTTGCTCATCAACCAACACCGGACTCAAAGGATAGGTGAGGAATTTGGAAGCTCAGCTAAACATTATGGAATTCTCAGCCGGCTGCATTGTATTGGGAATATCTGATCTGAATGCAAATGATATTCTAGATTGACTATCAACATCAAGTTTACATCAGTGTGCAACCATCACAATTGTAATGAACCAACTGGAAGACAATTTGTGTGCAAGACAACAGTACATTTCTAGGCAAAGGAATATCAAGGGTATATATATATATATGGCATTTAGTCCGCACACCATAGTGAGAAGCTTCTGGAGTAAGCAACCCAATCTTCCTCCGCACGCTACCAGAGAAGCTTACGACGCAAGGTTCCGCAGTCTTCCTCGGTACGATATGTGGATGACTTCCAACATAAGATACTCTGTCTTCTCCGGTAAGTTACCACAGAAAGCTTCTGGCATAAGGCGCCGAATCTTCCCCAGTAAGCAACAAGGAGGAAAAGCTTCTGAAGTATGATACCCAGTCTTCTTCAACATGCTATCCCGGCAAAAGCTTCGAGCGTAAGCTATTCAGTCTTCCTCAGCACACTAATCTCAGATGGCTTCCAACCCAAGCTATCCAACCTTCGTCAGTACGGCATTACCAATAGTCATCGTCATTGGTACAAGTAATTACACAGTGAGTTCGCAGTGCATCTCAAGAATTAGATACACAACAGTTGGGTCAGAAAAATGAGCTAGTCGGGACACAAGTCTGCCTTGGGAATCAAATGCTCAATTACACATGATTCCATATATATTGTGAACATGCTGCCAAGGTCATGCCAATCACTCGAACGATGATGCCATAATGGTGAGAATCCGGCAACCGCATGAACTATGTAAGAGGAAGAAAGTCAGTATACACCACAGTGTGTTGCAAGGACTGACAAGCTATGATGTAAGACAATTCGGAACAACAATCTTGACAGTGGATATCAAGGCCAATTTCCCCCCCAACCGACAAAGTGATATCGTTAACCTCTGTCACTGTCATGTATGAATGACCACAATAGTGAGCTCTATGCAAGTAACTGTGAACCTGGTATATGATCCTGATGAACCCTTGCTTACCTCTTCCTGGTCACGGCACCACGCCTGTGTTTTGAGCTGCTTTCGGCCGTCCAGGGTGGATGCCTTCTTTATATTTCTCTTTTCAACAACTGACCCATGTTCTGAGCTGCTTTTCGGCCATCTCGGGCAGCTGTTGAGTTTCTTTTTGTAGCAGGGACCCTATGCTCTGAGCTGTTCTTCGGCCGTCTTAGGGAACTGCTACATTCTTCTTATCAACACTGCCTCATGCTCTGAGCTGCTTTTCAGCCGTCGTGAGCCATGGTTGAGTTATTTCAGTAATGTCCCAGATCTAAGTTGTAAAGACCGTTCTGGTGGCTACTGATTTATTTGCCGATTTTATGCAAAGGTTCGGATGATCATTGCCTACAATTAGAGCTTGAGAGATGATAAACTTGCCATTTAAACGTTGCTGCACTGTCTGAGGATAAGGATAAGGTATGCCTGCTGGAATATTGCACCTGATAGTACCTATAGTCACACGAAGAATCGAGGATATCGATGGCCAAGCTCTTTTCAGCAAAAGATTTAGAAAAAGAGAACAATAATGAAGGAGCAAGACTGGCAATACAGGTATGATAATGGGTGCATGAACAACATGGTATGGATACCCAAGACAGTCTGATTCCGTATTGATCACCATGAGCACACACCCAAGGGGTCTACTCTGTTTGTAAGGATCTCATATCAAGGCGACAGTCGAATTTTGGTACGGACTTGATACTCAAGATAGTGGAGTCAAGATAATTCAGAACTACCTACAAGTAGTCAGATTCCGCCAAGAGAACGGTTATGATTCTCAACATTGTTTTGAACCCGGAAGACATGCATCTACTTGAGTAACCTGATGCAAGGATTAAATGTTTTGCGACCACCGAGGAAATTTGTTCATAACTCCATTGAAGACTATCTGTGCTGGATAGAAGAATGTCACGTCGAATGGAAGTCACTCCCGGACTTATGGAAATTCCAGCCATGCTAATATCAGATAAGCCAGTAGATATGAAAGAATTGGAGTCAGAGCAAGGATGAACATATGAAGGAAGGCCTGTCAGAATATGGATACGGTGAAGCAAACCACCCCAGAGCAACACAGTCAGGCAGATGCAATTCAGTGGGGACAATTTATAAAGAAAAAGGATACCCGAGTTGGAAACGGTTTCCTTAAGTCAGAATATTCATACTTGTTCCCTGAGAACAAATCTCAAGGATGAGATTTTTTGTAAGGGGGGTAGGTTTGTAACACCCCGATTTTTGGCCCTTTCTTTTTCTTCTGGATTTCTTCGAATTTTTATTTGGATTTCCTTTTCGGTGGCTTTGTGGTCTTGAAACCTAGGAAGATCTTCTCTCCTGCCACTTCCAAGTGGCTGGTCACTCTCAAATCTTTCCCAAGATCATGCCATTTCCATCTTAGCCCAACCCTAATTTTTATTTCTTGGGAATATTCCTTTTTCTATTAAAGGAATAACCCTGTTTGCCCTAGTTTGTGAAGCAACCTATATTTCTGCCTTTCCTAAAATTCCAACAAAATTCTCAAAAATTCTTTGGATCATATCTTCCAATAATATGTCAAAACCCATCCTTGCCTAGTTCAAAAATAATTCAGGAATATTCATTTCCTATTCTATCTAGAATGGCACTTTGTGAAGGAAGTGCTATTTATATTTTCTTGATTGCCCTCATAAAATTTGGGCACTCTTTCATATCCAAATAATTGGCACATGGCAAAATTCAGCTCCATTTGCCTAGTAAATCTTCCTCAGCAAATTTCCAAATTTCTGTCCAGAGAGAAGCTTTGTGAAGGAAGTACTAGCTAAGCTAACCAAAATGAGTTGAAATTTTGGTAGATCATTCATATGTTCAAATAATGGCTCTACACAAAATTTCATCTCCATCAAACAATCTATGTGAGCACACCATCCAATCTTGGTTTCTGGTCACAATTTCAGGTTGTGAAGCAACTATATTTTATATTGCTTCAAAATTCTGAAATTAATCCAGGAACCAATCCTCACTATATCCATTGAGCATGCCAAAATTAAAATTATTTGGCCAAGCAATTTTCTCCACAAAATTCCCCCAATTTTCTGTCCAGAGGAAAGCATTGTGAAGCAAGTACCATTTTGGTGTATCCAAATGGTATGAAATTTTCACAGTGCCTTCATATGGCCAAATCATCATCCTCCACCAAATTTTAGCCCAATCCAATCATCCATGTGAGTGCCACTTCATGATATAGTTTCTGGACCAGATTATGTGGTTGTGAAGCAACTATGAGAAATACTGGTCCAAATCTTTTCAAAATCCACAGGGTCATAGTCCTTCCTACCCTAAACCTCTGTGACATCATGGTTTGCTCTTACCTCCTTCATTTTTACCACAACTTCATGATCTAGTTTGCTACAGCAAACTTCTGGTGATGCTATCCATTAGCACAAAGTGGCTTTCTTCGTTCTATCACTTCAGAGAGGTCCTACGTTCGATGGACCACACGCTAGACATATTTTTGCCGCCCAGAATGCACCGCGTGCGCCTGTGCACGCGGTGACCATGCGGCTGGGAAGCCATTGTCGCGTTCTGGATGGCGTTTAGCTTCGGGCACTCCTCTCCCAGCCGGTTCCGCGCGTCCTGGCATGTCATCGAGCTCCGCAGTAGCCACGCGCTCGCTCCTCAGCCCTGGCCCCCCCTCCTTCGCCCTCCTCGCGCCACGATAGCCACGGCTGCATGCGCACAGTGGCCGAGTGGCCGACAGGACTTCGCCCCTCCCACGTCTGCACTCCTCTGGCACTCCACTACCCCTCTCTCGTCGCCATCAACCCCTTCACGCGTGCACACGCATACGCGGCCGCACCAGGGCATCAACTCCGCGCTCCCATCGACATCCGGCGAGGGCATCGTCACCGCGGCTATATAAGCCCACCCCGAGGCCTCCTGAGCTCATCAACCTCCTCTTCCCTCTCCTAGTACCCCCCTCGGCCACTCATTCGAGCTCGAGGAGCTCCCAATCCTCCCCATGGCCGCCATGGCCGCCGTCGGTCTTGGCCTAAATTCTGACTGCTCGAGCCTCCTCTCTCCCTACCATCTACTCCAAAGCACGCCACGGACCACCTCTAATCTCCCCGACACCTCATCCCTTCCTCTCCGCGGACGTGCTGCCCTCCCCAAAGCCGCCCAACTCCGCCGTCCGCCATGACCGGGGGCGCACTCGCTCCAGCACTCCTAGAGGATGGTGTCCTACCTGGGAGGATGCGGCTCTCTCTCCCGACCACTCCGGTGACCGGAGCTCTGCCGGAGGTGGCCGGAGACGCCCGGGGCAGCACCGGCGCCGGCGTCCTCCTCTGTCTATGGGCGTGCATCGGGGAGGAGAAGGAGAAGGCGGGAGGAGAGAGAAAGATGGCGTGGGACCCACGTGTAAGCGACACAGTACCCGGGCCCGCGCTATTTAAGTGGAAGCGTATTTTCAAAAATACGCTTTCCACTTGAGAAAGCGTACTTGGGAACAACCTCGGCCAGGAATACGCTTCCCTGCTGCGAAGACGTATTTTCTAGAATGCGCCTTCTCTTTTTCAGCAGGCGGCGCCGAAACAGTTATTTTGCGGACGTTCACTGGTTAAGAGCAGAAATGAACAAGTTTTTATTCGATTTCTGCCTAACGAATGAACGGCCGTATTTTCGCAACCGTAACTCCGAATCAGGTGATTCCAAAGCCCACGTTCTCTACTCGTCGAGCCCGTTCCGTTGGTATCATTTTCATGAGGTTGTCACCCTGTGAAAATAACCATTCTTCCCTTGCCCCTAATCAGCTCCGCTGAGAGTGAAACTTTTCCGGCGATTCTTTCCCTGAGTTCATCGCACCTCTCCCCGGTGAATCCAACAACCCCAGGCAAGCCACAATAGCCACTTGCATGATGGCCTTGCAGTAGCCATGGTTTCCACGTGAATATTTAATAATTGCTTGTTCATTTAATGATTTTGTTAATACTTCGAATATGCTTGTGAATCCATGACCATGCTTATGCCACGTTCATTTTCATCTAGTAAGTGAAATGATTAGTTGCTAATGTTATTCTTATCATGATTTATTCTTGTAATCATTTCAGCTGCTAGTGATAATGACATGCTCATATGAATCATTATGGATTGATATGAAAATACTTGTGATGTTCATGATCCTCTTTGTGCCATTCTCATCTGCATCCCGTAGAACAAATGAGTTATCATTGTTGATGTTATGTTGTTAAATGGTTATGTTGCCCATCCATGGTTACACTGATATCATGCTCATGTGCATTGTTATTTCATTATGTTTTTATGACTCAGCTCATCACCATTCAAGGTAAACCTGACATTAATCGAACTTGAACAAATATGTTGGCTAAGTCATGGTGCCACCGAATCGGGCTGACCAGTGCAGCCACACTTGCCTTATGGGGGGCCCTAATGCGGTCTATTGTAATGCCTCTCGCCAGTGCCTCCTACTAGGGAAGGTTATGTGCGCGCGCTACCCTGATCAGGTAGGCGGCCATAAGTCTTGTGTGCCCGAGTTGTATGGTATACTGATGTCCCCATTTGGGACGCTGTTTTGTTTTGGCCACGACGGTGGCAGCCACAGAGGTGGCGGATGTCACGAGTTGACATCGGGGCCACCCAGGACATAGCCCAAAGGGGAGTTTGTTGGAGTGGCCGGGAGAGTGTCATGCAATAGATTGGTTTTGTCAGAATATCGTTGGTCCACCCGAATGGGAGCACGAGGCCACGAGTTCCGTAGTGTGGGTACAGTGTACTAACCTCTGCAGAGCGTATAATCTATCGATAGCCGCGTCCTCGGTCATGGACACAATTCGTAGTAGGTCACCCTATGGGTCAATAGTAATATTAACCTGAATAATAACAACCCCGGTTCCATGAGGGAAGAAGTTGGTTAATCGTTATGTGATCACGAGAGGATCATGATGGTATTCTTGATGATGGTTGATCGTGAGGTGATCGTGTGATGATCATGACGGTAAGAAAGATGGATACCTATGGTGGTTACGAGATAACCTCCGAGCAGAGTAAGTTGGTCCATGAGACCTCAAACGTCGACCCCTTGCATGCCAGTGCTAGTATCATCATGTTCATATCATGAGTAACCATCATGTTGATTCTAGTAGTATCATGTTCATCAATGGTAATTAACCTGTAAATGCCAGGCTATTGTTTGTCTTGATTGCTTTGGTTGCTGTGAGCTTGCGAGTACATTCAAAGTACTCACCTAGCATGTCATGCCAGATTGCAGGTCATGCCGTGATTGATTGTTTGTCGAGGATCCCGAGGTTGCGCTCTAGGATGCGTCCCAGCCAGAGTCCTTGCGGAGTGGAGACCATCACCGTTGTCGCTGTTCCGGTGCTAGAAGCTATTCCGCTACGAGTTGTTCCACTGCTAGCATAGAGCTATCTGAGCAGGCGTAGTATCGCCGTGCCCCTGTAATCTTTGTAATATCGAACCCGTGTACTTATTTTAGTTGTAATAAAGAGCTGATTTGTTCTATGCCAAGCAGTGTCATATTCCAGAAGACTTGATCTCTGGGCTGGAATACGGGGTGTTCCGGTTTCTCTGAGCCGGGGTGCCACAGTACGACACATGGACAGCTTCCTGCCCAAGATACCCAGTCTTCCACAGCAAGATACCTCGGTAAAATCTTCCGGCATAAGGAAATGAATCTTCCTCAATACGCAACTAGAGGAGAAGCTTCTCAGGCACAGAACCCAGCCTTTTCCAGCATGCTACCAAGGCAAAGGCTTCGAGCGTAAGATGTCCAGTCTTCTTCAGCAAGCTACTCGGATCGCTTCCAACATAAGATACCCAACCTTCTTCAGTATGACACTACACACCGTCATCAATATTGCTACAAGCTATTACACAGTGAGTTGGCAGTATATGATAGTACAACGCAAGAATCAGATTCGCAAAAAATTTGTCAGAAGCACAAATTAGTCAAGACCCCTGCCTGCCTCAAGAAGCGAGTGTTCGGTTATATATATTTCCATATATATGGTGAACATGCAGCCCAGGTCATGCAAGTCACTCGTACGAGGATGCAAGCGGATCTACCGAAGTAAGTTAAGAATCCAACAACCCCATGAGTTATGCCAAAGGAAGAAAAGTCACATATACATCTCATGCGAATCAACAAATGGTGAAGCAGACAAGCTTAGAAGAACAGTTTTGACAATGGCTACAAAGGTCAGTTTCTCGGTACCAGAAAAGGTGGTATCATGGACTCTTGTTACAGTCTTGTCTGATCAGCTTGAACAACGCACTCTGTACAACTATATGGTATGCCTATGAGGACTCATTTCATGCGCAAGAATAAGGAATGATAATGAAATATTGCACAAACAACAACTATGGTCACAAGAAGAACTGAGAATAAATAAAGGTGGCCAAGCTCTTTCTGCAAGGGATTCCGACAAAGAAAATACTGACAATCAAGGAGTAAGTCTGACAGCAAAACCATGACGATTCTTGCACGACCGTCAGGGTCCGGATACACAAACCAGCTTGAGACCATGATTCCATATGAATCAACATGGACATGCACTCAGAGGCCTACCCTGTTCCATAAGGACCTCATGTCCCACTAACCTGTTTGTCCAACTACACATGCTCAGAATTGTCAGTATGGAATATCCAAGTCTATCTTGTCAGATCCAAGATTCCTTAGTCGCTTCAGCATCTTGACTTCAGCGACCGTGTTAAAATATCTCATGGCCTAGTAACATAGATGATGATAACGACAACATGGATAAGCCAAGGGCCGAGCAACCAGCTCGGATCAGGTGCCCTCACTGGTGGAACTGAGTACAAGGGCAGCCTGTCGTGAAAAATATTTTCCCGTCAGCACAACTGTCAGTCCAGACTCGAGATGCTACTATTTGAGGTATGTTACAACTATCGAGCCATACCCCTCTAAACTGCTCACAACAGGAGGCAAGCAAATCTTTGGCACAGTGTTCATGCTCGCGACAAAGAAACAAAACAAGAGGATTCAGTATCACCTACGGGCAGTCAGATCCCGTCAAGAGAATGGTTTGGATTCCCAGCATTGGTTGAACTCGGAAGACAAGCATTTACTTGAGCAATCCGATGGAAGGAGTTAAAAGTTTTCATGCCCATAGAAAGTTGATTCTCAAATTCCATGGATACTATAGGCAATACATCGAAAGTGACAAGTCATTCGGAAATCACCCCATCCAGGTGGAAAGATCATATATCCCAGTTATGATAATATATCACACTCCTGGCTAAGCGGGCAGATAATTGGGGTCAGCATATGGTTTGACCTATGAGGCAACACCCGTCAGAAATTCGAGTAAGGTGAAGCAAATCACCCAAAAGTCAGAAGGTCCGATCATATGAGATTCAAAGGGAACAATATACAAAGGAAAACGATGCCCGAGTTGGAAACGGTTTCCTTAGGTCATACTTATTCCCTGAGCAACCAAATCTCGAGGACGAGATTTTTGTAAGGGGGTAGGTTTGTAACGCCCCGATTTTTGGCCCTTTCTTTTTCTTTTGGTTTTCTTTGGTTTTTGCTCTGGTTTTCTTTTTGGAACAGTTCTATGGACTTGAAACCTGGGAGATCATCATTTCTTCTTCTCCCAAGTGGTGCATCATCCTTGTATCTTTCCCAAGATCATGGTATTTCTATTCTAGCCCAACCCCAAATTCTTTTCTTGGGAATATTCCTTTTTCTATTAAAGGAATAACCCTATTTGACCTAGGTTGTGAAGCAACCTATATTTCTGTCTTCCACAAAATTCCCAAATAATTATCATAAATTCTTTGGATCATACTTTCCACAAATATGTCAAAACCCTTCCTTGCCTAGTTCAAAAATAATTCAGGAATATTCATTTTTCCTATTTTGTCCAGTATGGCACATTGTGAAGGAAGTGTTATTTATATTTTCTTGGTTGCCCTCAAACTTTTTGAGCACTCTTTCCTACCCAAATCATTACCACATGCCAAAATTCAGCTCTATTTGGCAAGCTAATCTTCCTCAGCAAATTACCAAAGTTTTTGTCCAGAGAGAAGCTTTGTGAAGGAAGTACTAGCTAGGCTAATCCAAATAAGTTGAAATTCTGCCATGTCCTTCATATGCTCAAATAATTCACCTCCACAAAATTTTAGCTCCATCCAACAATCTATGTGAGCACACCTTCAAATCTTAGTTTCTGGTAATATTTTCAGGTTGTGAAGCAACTATATTTTCTGTTGCTTCATAAATTCTGAAATCAATCCAGGACCTAAAAGTCCCTATATCATTTGAGCATGCCCAAATTCACATCATGTTGCTAAGCCATTTGCTCTACAAAATTCCCCCACGATTCTGTCCAGAGAGGACCTTTGTGAAGGAAGTACCATTTAGGTATTTCCAAATGACATGAAATTTTGCCAGTACCTACAGGGTCCTAAATCATAACTCTCCAACAAATTTCAGCCCAATACAGCACTCTATGTGAGCGCAACATCCAAATTTAGTTTCTGTTCTGTTTTTACAGTTGCAAAGCAACTATCTTCAAATCTTGTCATCATCATCTCAAAATTCACAGGGTTATAGTTCTTCCTACCCGAAACCCCTGTGACATCCTTCTTGGTCCTTTGGTCAAGTATTTTGACTAAAGCTTCTAGCCCAAGTTTGCTACAGCAACCTGCATCTGATGCATCCCATCAACCCATAGTCTCTTTGATCGAGCCATCACATCAGTGGAGTTGTAGGATGGATGGACAGCACCTTGGACCACTTTTCCCAGGCCCTCGTGCCCTCTCTTCCCCTTGCCACGCGGTGACCGCGCTGTGGGCACGCTTGTGCGTGTGCTCTGCGTGCTGTGGACACGCTCTAGGTGTCGCCGAGCATCGGGCTCATTCTCCCCGGCCGTCTCCGCACGTCCGCCGGTGCTGTCCACCCTCCTCCTTCTCCCACGTATCCCCCTGGACCCCCGCTCCTCCTCCTTCTTCCCTCTCCTCGCCCCACGGTGGCCCTTGTCTTCGCCGCACGCGTGCGTACAGTGCCCTAGTGGCCGACCGCGCGTGCCCCTCCTGCGTCTGCTCCTCTGGCGCTCCACTCGCCCTCTCACGTCGCCGTCCAAGTCCTCCCGTGCGCCCACGCGTCCGCAGTTCGCTAGAACTCCGGCCATCCTGCCCGTGGTGGCATCCGGTTCGGCATCCTCCTCCTCGGCTCTTTAAGCCATCCCCGAACTCGTCTCTCCTCATCACTCGACCTTCTCCTCTCTGAATCGTCGCCCGGTGCCACCCAACCGAGCTCAGGGGCTCATCTTCTTCCTCTCCTAAACTACAACTTTGATCAGGAATATCTCCTAAACTACAAGTCCAAATGAACTGATTCTTTTTGCATTATTTTTCTTTTGATCTCCTTTATTTTCTAGTAGAGATTGGTATTTTTCTCTTCTGCCTAGAATTTCTGGACAGAAGAATTTGCTTTATGTGATATTTATAAATGCTTTCAAAAATGTTTCCAGAGTGTTTGATGTGTGTTGGTGAAGACCAGCAGCATTCCAACACTCCCTTGAAGCAAGGCAAGCCACAACCTCCATTTGCATGATTGCAATGCAATGCCATGGTTTATTTAATAAATTTTCTTGAATATTCATTAGTTAAATATAACTTATTCATGGCATTTCTTGGAGTTATATTTGATCTTGTTACTGCCATGATGATGCTTGGATTTCTAGGACTGATGCTTTGCAGATTGAGGGTGACATGTTGCTTCGAGATTACTAGTAGCAGTAGTCCTGGTTTCTTCATGATCATATTGAATTTTATTACTTATTGGAGTTCATAATAATGATATGGCTATAGTATTCATTGGATTATTGGATGGATATTGCTATGACTTGAATCACAGGTTGATATTTTATATTGGAGTAACAGTTCTATCATAGATATATCTTGGGGACAAATTCCGTCACTTCGTTGGTCGGATGCCACCGAATCGAGCTCACTAGTGCAGCCACACTTGCCTGGATGGGGAGGCCCTAATTCGGTCTATTGACATGCCTCTCGCCGATGCCTCCAACTAGGGAAGGTTATGTGCTCGCGCTGCCCTGGCCCGGTAGGTGGCCGTACCCTTGTGTGCCCGAGTTGTGTTGTACCCAGGTGTCCCCGTTTGGGACGAGTTTGTGTTGGCCATGACGGTGGCAGCCACAAAGGTGGCAGATGTCACGAGTTGACATCGGGGCCACCCATGACATAGCCCAAAGGGGAGTTTGTCGGAGTGGCCTGGAGAGTGTCATGCAATAGATTGGTTTTGTCGGAATATCGTTGGTCCACCCGAATGGGAGCACGAGGCCATGAGTTCCGTGGTGCGGGTACAGTGTACTAACCTCTGCAGAGTGTATAAACTATTGATAGCCGCGTCCTCGGTTATGGACACAGTTCGTTGTAGGTCACACCGTTAGATCAACCCTCACAATGACGGAATGACTTATATAAGGACTTATATTTGTATGTGAGCAAGTAATAGTTTGGCATGATGCCGATGATAATATTGGGATTATCATGAGGTTGATCATCGGATTATATTGTGAGCACAAGGTTATATTGATCCCGAGGTGGTCGAGATGATATGTTGCTTGGCTGGGTAGCCAAGAGTGAGATGGTTTCATGTGACCCAAGATGTTGGTTCATCAATATGCTAGCCGTATCGTATCATGATTTTATTACCTCCACATCATAGTATTCGTTCATAACTCAACCTGTTAATGCTATGTTATTGTCTTACCTTGATGCTTTTGGTTGTTATGAGCTTGCGAGTACATTCAAAGTACTCACCTGGCGTGTCATGCCAGATTGTAGGTGATGACGTGATTGATTGCTTGTCGAGGATTCCGATCATGCGAGCTAGACCGTGTCCCAACCAGAGTCCCTGCGGAGTGGAGTCCATCAATGTCGTCGTTGTTCTGCTGCTAGAAGTTATTTCGCTGCTACGAGTTGTTCCGCTGCTAGCGGAGAGCTACCTTAGCTGGCGTTGTGTCGCCGTGCAGTTGTAATCTTCGTAATAGCAGACCCTTGTACCCTTATCATTTGCAATAAAGAGATGATTTGTTCTATGCCAAGCAGTGTTGTATTCCAGAAGACTTGATCTCTGGGCTGGAATACGGGGCATTCCGGTCCCTCTGAGCCGGGGTGCCACATCTCGGCATTTCCTTAGCAACTACGCCATTGTGGTACCCCTTGACCTATAAAAGGAGGACCGGGCGAAAGGTAGAGGAGGTTGGACACTTGTTAGAACACCAGTAGGGTTACGCAATGCTTCCCCGTTCCCGGGAAGGACCTGTAGCTCTTAATCCACCCACATAAACACACCAAAAAGCAGGAGTAGGGTATTACGCAACCATGCGGCCCGAACCTGGGTAAATCACCGTGTCCATTTCGCATGTTTTAGTAGTGTAGGTCCTCACCTTCGTGTCCCATCCATGAACTAGCAAACGGACAACATCTGTCCACGATGTCACGCGCGTGTTCTGCACACCCCGGCCAACAGAGTTAGGCCAGCTGGAGGGTACCCTAATCCCCTCAAAGCACCTCGCAATCATGGCAAGGATCCACTTCCACCTCGGAAAACATACGATTTGCAGAAGAAATTGGCACCGATGCCTGCTGCTCCTTCCCGATCCATTTACGGATCTAGGGAGCGCCTACCCGCTGAACAGGCGGGATACCCAACTTGGTCGACCAAGTACGGTAACACACATAATTATACGCGTGATCGGATGGTAGCGACATCCGATGTCCGACATATCACAGCTCGGGTCCGAGGAGCAGCTCACCCCATGTGCTTCACAGACGAGGTGATGCAACATCAGTTCCCGGAAGGGTTTAAACCCATCAATATCGAGCAAGACGATGGAACCACAGACCCCGCTGTGTGGATAGAGGACTTCCTCATGCACATTCACATGGCCCAAGGTGAGGACCTCCACGCCATCAAATACTTACCCTTAAAGCTCAAAGGGTCAGCTCGGCATTGGCTGAATATGAATAGGCAGCTGGAGAACTCAATTGGCAACTAGGAAGACGCTCAAGGTTTTTTTCCCTTGGATACACAACTTTGCGTTAAAAATCCCATAGCAAGTGGTGGAGCATAGCGTCCTTGGGAACGGGTGAGGTAAACTAACAAGTTTGTCTGCACCCCCGATGGTAAATTCAAGCCCTCTCTTAATCATAGGGAGACTCGGCCGCGGGATGAGTAAGAGCGGCATTTGAGCTAAATTCAATAAACCTCCACTAAATTAACATTTCAAATGAACCGACAGGTCCCTCTACAAGCGGAGATGTCTTTCCACGGATTCGATGGGGAACTGTTGTTTAAGAGGATGGAGGACACGCGCCAGCAGGACAATAAAGGACGTCAAGCCCACCATCTGATAACTACTCGTGCTACCCTTTTCGCCTATCTTTCATATTGATATCTTGTATCCTTTATGTTATAGTTTAGATTGGTTCAATCCTTTTTAATAAAGAGAGGGCCCGATGTCACATCCTTTTATCCTTCTCTTGAAACACAACTGCAAACGATACAAGTGTTGGATGCCTCTAAGGCACTATCAAATCTTACGGGGGGCTATAGAATCAAGCCGACACCCTGTAACATTTGAGGTACTCTAGAAAAGTCATCGGCCCCATGTCCTCCGTATTTCACATTATATGCATCAGTTTCGAGTTGTGTCTTTGGTCAACAGCTGGGTTGCCCGGCTCCTGTGCTTACCTCCTACGTTCCCACTTTGTTCGGCTAAGAGGTAAAGGGAGCACCACTGTGATAGTTACTTCTGGTTTAACAGGTTAAGTACCTCAGTTGGAGAAAGCCAAAAGCTGACTGTCACAACAAGCGTAAACTGGTCGGCGAACCGATGGTAGTGTCAAACTCTATACAACCGATAGTGGTTGTCCGTGTAAAATGAAGGGCTTCCTTTTTTCAAAAAAGCCTAATTGTGGGTGGTTCGACCTCAGATATCCCGAGGATTCGACATATACCGGGGGCTATTAAATTGCCCCCAATCAAAAGCTCCTAAGACTAAGTGTATGTTTTAGCCTAATGGTCTAATTGCCTTGTTTCTCTCGATAGAACCGCCCATGGGTGCCAAGACGTCGGCTCAAGGTTGAAACTCAGAACAAAACACCCTACGTATACTCTACTAAGGGGCAGAAGCCGGCGATTGGCCAACTACATCTTCGAAGAGTCACGGTTGAGTCAAAATAATACCATGAAGCAAATAACGGAATGGAAAACTTTTCATTAACAAGGGCACTCGAGTACATCTCGACATATCCGAGGAGGAATACAAGTACAAACACTAAAAATCTTCTAAAATAATTTTTCTCGTACACTTCCCTTCGGATACCCGAGCTGCTGGCATAACCTTTGCATAATAGTCGGCAACTTCTCGCTTCTTTCCCTTCGGACAGCGTCATGAGATGGTCTCCAGATCCAGCTTCTGCCACCACGTATGCACGGCTGCAAACGCCTCTCGAGTGCCCTCCATACAGGTTGACCGCTTCCACAGATCAACTTGAGCTGTAGCTTCTTTAAGGTGCTAAACAAGCCCAAAAAAGCTGGTCGGCATAGGGATGTTTGGCCACAGAGAGCTGCATAAACCTCTATGGCAGGCTTTGCCGTCTGTTGCGGGTCGGCCAGCTGTTTCATCCGGTCATCGAGGAGTTGGGAGCCCGACGTCTCCGGGAACTGCATCCAGAACACCTTTTGGTCAACCGCGTTATCGCGATGGACAAAGTGGTGGCACACATCCTTTACGCTGCATGGCAGATCCAGGTAAACACCTAAGAAGCGCCAGTTTTGCGTGAGCTCGGGGAAGGCTTCATGGCCAACACTACAAAAAAACACTTCCGTGATGATACGTGTTTGTCACAGTAGGTCACATTTTCTGTCATGCATGTACATCCGTGACGGTTTTATGACAGAATCAAGATAGTCATACATATGCTGTCGTAGAAGTGTTCCATGACAATACTCAAATTATCATTATGGAAGTGTCCACTTCCATGAAGATAAATGTCGCGTCATGGAAGTGTTTTCATCAAGTGTAACCAACACGTGGCATCCACCGTAATGGGTCACCATTAAGCTATTGGGTTCTGGTTTGGATCTGATAACCCGTTAACAGCCCTAACCAATGGCGAATTTCCACGTGTAAAATTCTCATTCGCCAACGGAACCACGTGCCAGGTCGTCGTCGCGACAGATGTCATCCATCCACTGGACGAGACGCGCCTATGGATCAGTGACAGGTGGCAAGGCCCAAAACTGGCCCATTTAGGTTAAAAAGGTCGGCCCAGTCAAAGGCCCATAAGATTTGGTCAGGTACTACTGGGCCGGCCCACTAACGGCCTGCTTGAACATGGCCCATTTACAGCCCACCGCCAGTTCAGACCCATTAATTGTTCACGCAATATTTGGGCCTAATTACGGCCCAGTGTGTTTTTGGCTTGTTAGAGACCCGATGTAGAAATGGGCCCATTCCAGCCCGGTGTGTCTTTCGGCCTAGTAAGGGCCCATGCTACACATGGGCCATTTACGGTCCGACACGACATTCAGCCCATTAACAGCCTGTGGACTCAGTGGTAACATTTCAGCCCAACCTGACTTTGGGCCAGTTAAAGGCCTGTCGTACATTTCGGCACGTTGGTGGTTGTACTAAGCTTTCGGCCCATTAATGGCCCATGATGTGATCGGGCCAACCAAGGCCCGAGGTAAGTTTCGGCCTGATAACGGCCCATCATTTAACTGGGCCAATAATGGCCTGAGGTATCTTTCAGCCTGCTAAAGGCCCGTGGGCTACACTTTAAAATTGAGGCCCAACACAATTTTCGGCCCGCTAAAGGCCCATGGTGTCTTCTGGGCCAACTCAGTTCATTAGTATATTCAGCTTGTTAATGGACCAAAGCTACATGGGCCTAACTTAACATTGGGCCCGCTAAAGGCCCGTGAGATGGGCCTGGGCCTACAGTGTCCATGGATGCCCATACGGCATGTCTGCCCAGGCCCAAGTATAGCCTGTTGCGGGCTGGCCAAATTGTGGCCCGCCAAAATGTAGGCCCATTAGGCGCATGTTTCGGCCCATTCGCCTACATCAGAATTTCACCCTTTTTCTACAATAACTAGGAATTAAGAACAGACCTACACTGTACAATAAAGAAATTACGGCATAGTAACGGAGAATAAACCTACACTATACAATAAAGGAATTACGGCATATTACATCAACTAGGCATCAAAGTTTGCCACCAGTGATCAGAAAGCTCAACCAAGAAGCAGATTACATAAACTGGGCATCGAAGGTCGCTGCCAGTGCAAATAAACTCGCAATAAAATAATACTGAACCGAGACCACTTCAACATAGTTCAAGAAACGTTAGCCTTGCGCAGGAGCTGCTATGCAAGGTGATGAGACCGGCCTAGCATGTCGCTCGTATCTTCCAGCTCTAGTTGTTTAGCAATGAGGTTCTCACTGGAGTTCTCTGCAATCTTCCTTAGAGATTGGACTTCAAGTCGGAGCTGAATTGTACCATGTCTTTCTGCTTGAAGTTGAGACTGAAGAAGTCAAACTGATTCAGGCAGCGAGTTCTGTGAGCTTGTGTGACTACTAGTCATGAGTAACTTGAACATTGCATCAAGACATGACTTTGGGGTTGTCTTGCTATCTTCAAGATGTTTTTACTTCTTTGCTGCAATATATGTTGGGTTTGTCTCATAGTCTTCAGCAGACTTGTGCATGCCATCAAGCAAATCACCCTGAAACAAGCAGACAGATGACAGGTTTTGCACGTATATAAGCAAAGATGGTCAGTGTGTTGTCACTTCCATCCAATTTCATATTAGAAAATGAAGGGACACAATTCAAAATGTCAATATCATAATTTGGCATTGTTCATAATGCAGGGAGCTTCACCACATTACTAGATGACAGATCAACAACACAAGCCTAGATGCAGGGCAAAAGAAAATCATTTTATATCTTTTGGTTAATGTGCATGGCATGATGTTCATATCATCAGCCAGATCAGTTAAGACAAACAGGTAATTACAAGGTGCAAATGTGGGCAGCTTCACCACACACTGGATTACAGATCAACAACACAAGTATACATGCAGAGCTAAAGAAAATCATTCGATCTTTATTGAATAATGTGCATGGTATGAATTAGGAATTTGGTTTTATGAGTAAAACTTGAAACTTGCAGTTGTTGCGAACATGCATTTTGATAGAAACAACAAACTAAATAGCAGTTGAGGATAGGGAGTACTCCCTCCGTAAAAAAATACACTTTAGTGATCTAAACGCTCTTATATTTCTTTACAGAGGGAGTATGTGCTAGCACAAAGTTTAAAGGCTTTAGAAGGACGGACTTACATTAACAGTTAACACCGGCTCTATAATGCCCTTCTCCATGTCAAGAGAGGGATAACTCAAGAATTTCAGCACAGAAGCTTCTTCCTAAGCATTGCCTGTGCTCTACATTTTGTAGACAATAATTATAGATATGATAATACTGGAATGGATAGAGGATAATGAAGATAAGATGCAGAGTGACGCTACATACTCAACTACCTATCCATGTAAGTACAACGTTACATGACAAAATGAACTGACAAGAGCAATGGGCTACACTTCTGCATTGGCATTGTCAACTTTTGGGTAAGAGTAAATATAGATCTGACAATTTTTAGGAAATGGAGGGTGATAACCCACAAGTATAGGGGATCAATTGTAGCCTTTTTCGATAAGTAAGAGTGTCGAACCAAGCGAGGAGCTAAAGGTAGAATTAATATTCCCTTCAAGTTCTATCGACCACCGATAAAACTCTACGCACACTTAACGTTCGCTTTACCTAGATCAAGAATGAAACTAGTTTGTAGGTGTAATAGGATAAGTTTGCAAGAATAAAACTAGAAGTACTTAGCTAGATAATAAAAGTTAGTTTGCTTTAGTAGAGAGCTTTTGTAACACAAAGAGAAAGATTGTCCATAGGCAATTGAATACAACACGATAGATACTTATCATGTGCAATGAGGGAGAGTCATACGCTAACATACCTTCTATACTTGGATCACATGTTCTTATGATTGGAACTCTAGCAAGCGTGCGCAACTACTAAAGATCATTAAGGTAAAACCCAACCATAGCATTAAGTAACAAGTCCCATTTACTCCCATACACAACAACCCCCTTACTCGGGTTTAAGCTTCTTTCACTCTCGCAACCCACTATACGTGAATCATGAACGTATTGCAAAACCCTACAGCGGTAATCCCACACGCTTGCACGACACGGCGGGCTCCATAGGATAGCATCATATTAACATACAACTCATATCAATCACACCATACCACAATTAACCTGTAGGACAAAAATAATCTACTCAAACATCATAGGATGGCCATACATCATTGGGTAATAATATATATCATTAAGCACCATGTTTAAGTAGAGATTACAGCGGGAATAGAGAGGTTACACCGCTGCATAGAGGGGGAGAGAGTTGATGATGACGGCAGCAAAGTTGTTGGTGTAGATCGCCACCACGATGGTTCCCCTAGCAGTGCTCCGGTGCCACCGGAAGAGAGGGGGAGAGAGCCCCCTCCTTCTTCTTCTTGCTTGGCCTCCCGCCTAGATGGGAGGAGGGTTTCCCTTCATGTCCATGGCCGCCATGGCTCCCGGAGGGCAGGAGCCCCTTCGAGATTGGATCTCTCTCTCTTTGTTTCTCTTCTGTTTCGTGTCTGTTTTCGTACCCCTTCACCGTTTTTATATTCCCGGAGATCCATAAGTCCGATTGGGCTGAAATTTTAACATGATTTTTATCTGGAAATTATCTTTCCTGTGGAGAAAGAAGGGCTCCAACCTAGTTATGAGGGAGTCATAAGGCAACACGGTGCGCCATACCCCCTATGGCGCGCCCTGTTGCCTTGTGGGCCCCTCGAGCACCGTCTTGCGTTGATTCTTCTTCCCAAAAATCACATATATTCGAAAATACACCTCCGTAAAATTTATCCCGTTTGGACTTCGTTTTTATATGGATTTTCTGCAAAACAAAAAACATAAAAAAAACAGGAACTGGCACTAGGCACTGGATCAATATGTTAGTCCCAAAAATAATATAAAATGTTGCCAGAAGTATATGAAAGTTGTAGAATATTGGCATGAAGCAATCAAAAATTATAGATACGATGGAGATGTATCAGCATCCCCAAACTTAATTCCTGCTCGTCCTTGAGTAGGTAAATGATAAAAAGATAATTTTTGATGTGGAATGCTACCTAACATAATCTTGATCAAATAATCTAATCATGGCATGAATATTAAGATACGAGTGATTCAAGGCAATAGTCTATCAATTTGATATTGAAACAATAATACAAAACATGCATGTAATTCATCATTGCCTTTCATAATAATGGAGCTAAAGGAAACAACCTCTATACACTCAGTTGTGGTAAGCATGACACGCTCGTTCTCCCCTGCATAGATATATCAAATCAAGAGTACCCCGGTGCCAAACCAAGCAATTGTATCATACTTTTTCATGCGCTTCAGCATTTTCAACTTCACTGAATACATGAGCGTGAGCCATGTACATAGCACTATGGGTGGAATAGAATGCGTTGGTAGAGATAAATAAGGGAAGTCAAAAAGGAAGAAATGCTTGCATCAACTCGGCAGATCATTATGCAATGGAGAGGCCTTACAATCGATATCGATGTGAGGAGTAGGGATTGCCATGCAACGGATGCACTAGAGCTATAAGTGTATGAAAGTTCAATATAAAACTAAGTGGGTGTGCATCCAACTTGCTTGCTCATGAAGACCTCGGGCATTTGAGGAAGCCCATCATCGGAATATACAAGCCAAGTTCTATAATGAAAAATTCCCACTAGTATATGAAAGTGATAACTCAGGAGACTCTCTATATGAAGAACATGGTGCTACTCTAAAGCACAAGTGTGGTAAAAGGATAGTAACATTGCCCCTTCTCTCCTTTTCTCTCTTTTTTCTTTTTTTTCTTTTATTTTTTTAATTTTTTTTGTTGGGCTCTTTTGGCCACTTTTTTTTTGTTAAGTCCGAAGACTCATCCCGACTTGTGGGGGATTCATTGTCTCCATCATTATTTTTTCTCGCTGGGACAATGCTCTAATAATGATGATCATCACACTTTTATTTACATACAGCTCGATATTACAACTCGATAAAACTGATACAAGATGACTCTATATGAATGCCTCTGGCAGTGTACCAGGATGTGCAATGATCTAGCGTAGCAAAGATATCAAAAAACGGACAAGCCATGAAAATATCATGCTAGCTATCTTACAATCATGCAAAGCAATATGACAATGAATGCTCAAGTCATGTATGTGATGATGATGGAAGTTGCATGGCAATATATCTCGGAATGGCTATGGAACTGCCATAATAGGTAGGTATGGTGGTTGTTTTGAGGAAGATATAAGGAGGCTTATGTGTGATAGAGCGTATCTAATCACGGGGGTCGGATGCACCTGCGAAGTTTGCACCAACTCTTGAGGTGAGAAAGTGCAATGCACGATACCGAAGAGGCTAGCAATATGCGGAAGGATGAGAGTGCGTATAGTCCATGAACTCACATTAGTCTTAAAGAACTCATATACTTATTGTGAAAATTTCAAAGCCCTCGAAGCAAAGTATTACTCGCATGCCCCTAGGGAGGAGGTTGGGAGGGGTTAACCATCGCGCGCCCCCGATTCGAACAACACAAAGGATCAATCAATGATAAAATATGCTCCGACTTCACTGCTATTGTATGCGGCCACCACTTTACATGCATGAGGATTTACTTGCGTAAAGACTTACTTCCCTTAACACCATTATTAATACTCAAATTTAATTCTTTTACTAGCATGGCCCCATATTACCACCTCAATATCACAAAAATATTGCAAGGAATCAAACATATAATATTCAGTGATCTACAAGTTTTATGTAGGATTTTATGACTAACCATGTAAATGACCAATTCCTGTTAACTCTCTAAATAGATATAAGTGAAGCATGAGAGTTTAATTCTTTCTACAAAAGACCATGCTCTAATAAATATAAGTGAAGCAAAAGAGCATTCTACAAAAACGGTTTTCCCAATGTAGAGAAACGAGCATCCAAACTTTAAATGATATAAGTGAAGCACATGAAGCATTCTATAAAGCCATACTCAAAAGATATAAGTGAAGTGCAAAGAGCATTCTATAAATCAACCAAGGACTATCTCATACCAGCATGGTTCATAAAAGAAAAGGGAAAATAAGCACAAAAGACACTCCAAGAATTTACGCATATCATGTGAACAAAAACTGAGAGATACCGATAATTGTCAAAGAAGAAAGATGGGATGCCTTCCGGGGCATCCCCAAGCTTAGACGCTTGAGTCTCCTTGAATATTTACTTGGGTGCCTTGGGCATCCCCAAGCTTGAACTCTTTCCTCTCCTTATTATTCTCATATCGATACCTCCTCGATCTTTGAACACTTCATCCACACAAAACTTAACCGAACTTCTTTTGTTAGAGGGGTTAGTACATATAACATCAAATCCCATCATGTCTTGCTGTAACATTATTGTATAATTATAATCAAACATTACCCACTGTATTCTATCACAATTCTATGGCTCCCAAGTCAATGGGGATCAACAAGATTTCAAACATAATCAAATAAAGAAACTATAACAGCAATCTGTGAAAACAGGACAACCTATAAAGATGTAGATGAAATATATACTTATGTAACTCTAAAAATTCTGAAAAATTAGGACGTCATAAACCATTTGCATAGAAGTACTGTGTAAAAATTTAAGAAATTTTCCGTGTTCCAGTAATTTATTAAAATTCAAACACCACAGCAAAAGTTTCTGTTTTTGCACAGCACACACCAAACAAGCAATTTAAAGACCCTAAAGGTAAATCTTGGCACATTATTTTTATAATACAATGGATTTGTACAAGGGGATAATTATTTTTGTTGAAAAGTTTCTGTAATTCAAGATTCACAAAGTTTCCATGGGCATGAACAAAGTTCAAGGACGTCCCCCACTTCAACGGTGTTCGTCTTTCTCACTTTCACTTTTCTTTTTGAAAATTTTTAGGTTCCCCTCTATATATTTTTGTTTTTAAACTTTTTAAAAGCACACAACAGAATAAAATGACTCTCTATAACTTCCAGGTTGTCTCCCAGGTAGCGCTTTCTTTAAAGCCATTAAGCTAGGCATATAGTGCTCAAGTAATTGATCCACCCGGATCCCAAGGTATATCAAAGCCAATTTTAATTAACAATGATTTGTAATTTAGTAGTGAGCACAAAGCAACATATATCACATAACAATGGAGTCTAACTGTCTTCCTATGAATTGACATGTCATAAAAGAACAATTCATGCACACATAATAAGGGCCAATGCATAGTATAAACAGTTTCTTGCAATTTTATCATATTGCAAACATAGAGAGTTGGAGGTGTAGTTTCTCTCTCATAATAATTGCAAGTAGGAGCAGAAAGCACATGCATATTATATCCACCAAAATCATCATGTGCAATAGTAAAATGCAACCCATCAATATAATCCTTAATAAGCGCAAACTACTCCGATATAGTGTAGTTGGGACAATTCAAAAAGATAATAGGACTATCATGTGTGGGTGCAGTAGCAACAATTTCATTCTTAACATAAGGAACTATAGCAAGTTCATCTCCATAAGCATCATTAATATTGGCATCATGGCCACAAGCATAGCAAGCATCATCAAAAAGGGATATTTCAAACGAATCCACGGGATCATAGCAATCATCCTTCAGTAAGCACGAAGGGAAATTAAAAAATGTATGAGTTAAAGAGTTACTCTCATTAGAAGGTGGGCACGGGTAGCTAATCCGCTCTTCCTCCTTTTGTTCTTCGCTCTCCTCGTCATCTTATTCATCTAATGAGCTCAGAGTTTCATCAATTTCTTCTTTCATAGACTCCTGCAAAATGTTAGTCTCCTCTTGGACAGTACACATGCTCTCAATAAATTCCTTAATATAAGCATTAGAGGCATAGTTTTGATAGCAATATTTAAGTATGGCAAAATTTTCAGATTTATAAAGAGTCTCCTCATACTTTTCAAAGAAAGAAGCAATTTCATAGGCACCCCTAGAAGTAACAAATTCTTCAATTTGTTCAATATCATAGTAACTATAAACATCATTAGCATAAGAAGCCAAGATTTCATTCACATAAAACTCACATTGGTAAGAAAGGTGTTTTTTAGGGTTTTTAGAACAACAAGTAAAATCATGTATTTCGCATAAATTCCAAGCATAGCATTGCAAACAATTAATTTTATGCCATAAGAGTTTCCCTTTTCAAGACAAGCGATGTCACACAAAATAAGCATGCTCATCTAATGATTTTCCCTGAACTAAGCTAGTTGTGTTTTCCGCACGAGCACAAGGGGATCGAAAATGATCCAAGTAAAAAGCTTCAGCAGAACGGTAGATTTTGGGTGGTTCCTCAACCACTGGGTTAGCAAGTACAACTATTTTTTTTAGTATTTTGCGTTTCCTACCCATAACTAAAGATAGAAAACAAGAACACAAAATAAAAACTACTTAGAGATAAAGCCAACAAGCGCACACGAGAATATTCCCTCTACGCTATTGCACCCTGGCAACGGCGCTAGAAAAGGTCTTGATAACCCACAAGTATAGGGGTCAATTCTAGCCTTTTTCGATAAGTAAGATTGTCGAACCCAATGAGGAGCTAAAGGTAGAATTAATATTCCCTTCAAGTTCTATCGACAACCGACACAACTCTACGCACACTTAACGTTCGCTTTACCTAGAACAAGAATCAAACTAGTTTGTAGGTGTAATAGGATAAGTTTGCAAGAATAAAACTAGAAGTACTTATCTAGATAATAAAAGTTAGTTTGTCCTAGTAGAGAGCTTTTGTAACACAAAGAGAAAGATTGTCCATAGGCAATTGAATATAACACGATAGATACTTATCATATGCAATGAGGGAGAGGCATACGCTAACATACTTTCCGTACTTGGATCACATGTTCTTATGATTGGAACTCTAGCAAGCATCCGCAACTAGTAAAGATCATTAAGGTAAAACCAAACCATAGTATTAAGTAACAAGTCCCCTTTACTCCCATACGCAACAACCCCCTTACTCGAGTTTAAGCTTCTGTCACTCTCGCAACCCACTATAAGCGAATCATGAACGTATTGCAAAACCCTACAGCGGTAATCCCACACGCTTGTGTGACATGGAGGGCACCATAGGATAGCATCATATTAACATACAACTCATATCAATCACACCAGACCACAATTAACTCATAGGACAAAAAGAATCTACTCAAACATCATAGGATGGCCATACATCATTGGGTAATAATATATAGCATTAAGCACCATGTTTAAGTAGAGATTATAGCGGGAATAGAGAGGTTACACCGCTGCATAGAGGGGGAGAGAGTTGGTGATAACGGCGACGTAGTTGTTTGTGTAGATCGCCGTCATGATGGTTCCCCCAGCGGCGCTCCGGCACCACCGGAAGAGAGGGGGAGAGAGCCGCCCTCCTTCTTCCTCTTGCTTGGCCTTCCCCCTAGATGGGAGGAGGGTTTCCCTTCTGGTCCATGGCTCCCAGAAGGCAGGAGCCCCTCCGAGATTGGATCTCTCTCTCTCTGTTTCTCTTCTATTTCGCCTCTATTTTCGGACCCTTCACCGTATTTTATATCCTCGGAGATCCGTAACTCCGATTGGGCTGAAATTTTGACATGATTTTTATCCGGAAATTATCTTTCTTGCAGCGAAAGACGGGCTCCAGCCGACTTAGGAGGGAGTCACATGGCAACACGGCACGCCATACCCCCTATGGCACGCCTTGTTGCCTTGTGGGGCCCTCGGGCACCATCTTGCGTTGATTCTTCTTCCCAAAAATCACATATATTCCAAAATAAATCTCCGTAAAATTTTATCATGTTTGGACTTCGTTTGATATGGACTTTATATGAAACAAAAAAGATGCAAAAAATAGGAACTGGCACTAGGCAGTGGATCAATATGTTAGTCCCAAAAATAATATAAAATGTGTCCAAAAGTATATGAAAGTTGTAGAATATTGGCATAAAACAATCAAAAATTATAGATATGATGGAGACGTATCAGAGGGCGAGGGAGATAAGATGCAAAGTAATGCTACACAATGAACTAGCCATCAATGTAAGTACAGTGATACAAGACGTTCGGTCCTTACAAGAGCAATGCAGAGCTAAACTTCATCATGAGCATTGGGTTGATTCTAAATTTATGTATGAGTCAATGCAGATCTTATAATGTTTGCCAAATGGAGGATAAGGAGAATAACATGTGCAGTGATGCTACATAATCAACTAGCTATGAAAGTAAGTATGGTGATACAGGGCAAGAGGTACTCACAGGAGCAATGCAGTGTGCAGTATAGTTGCAAGATCCGGTGGACCCTTGAGAATGGATATTCTTCTGCGAACAGTTTTTGTAGAAGCGGGATGGTAAGGCACATGCAGAAATGTAGTTCAAATTGTGATGCATAGACAGTACCTTATTGTCGGTGTATAAAACATGGGTATTTTATACCCTGACTTATGCACAGACAATAGCAGCCTCCTTGCCGGACAAGCCTTGCCGGGAACAGCCAAGACCAAGATTCAGAGCCCAGTCACAGAAGCTACTAGAAAGAAGTTCAAGACACAGCACTCAACTAGTACCGGAGATGAAGACATTCCTTGCCGGCAAGGAAGAACCGGCAAGGTGAAGACCCGGCAAGCTCCGTATCGGCAAGCTTCTACCAGCCCTCCAGCGCTCCACCACTCCACCTCACCAGACAGGTGCTTGCTAGCGGATGAGGTGTCGACCACGCAGGCTGGTTGGTAAGGCTTGTCGGGCACGTGTCAGCACACTAGGACAGGATTTGCCTCTAATGACACCCGTGTAGGAGGCGTGTCAGCATAATACGAGGTAGCTGGGCAAGTGGTGCAGAAACCTTGCCGGGGCTACCTCTCCACATGACACCTAACGGTGCATTTAATGCTTTTGTCCTAAACTGGCAGAGTTAGGTATGATAGCACTGTTTGCTATCTAATAGTTATGTAATTACTGTTTTGCCACTGTGGTGACCCCTTGATATAAAAGAAGGGCCAAGGCAACAGTTAGAGGGATTCAGACCCCTTTTCAAACACTTGCACGTCTCGCGTAGCAGCACTCCCCGCACCTTGCTGGGAGAAGCACTCTTTGTATTCGTGCTTTCATACATCCAATACACCAAAAGCAGGAGTAGGGTTTTATGCTTCTCAGCGGCCCGAACCTGGGTAGATCCCTTGCGTCTTCCATTGTTCATGCTCTTTGTGCATGTTGATCCCCCTTGCCGAACCACAAGGGGCTAGACGGCCCCATAGATGGTCGTACCCACGACACTTATGATGTGGATGAGACTCACTGTCTTGTCAATGTAGCACTGGAGACTTTACAGAAATTTCGTTTGCGCGAACCTTGATCAGTGGATTGCGCGTCTTCTTCTTCACCTTCGTCAACTTCCTTGCCGTCCTCCTCGTCGTCGATGGCGCCCAAGAAGAAGGGCATCACGATGACGGCCACCCCGCACGCATCCGCAGGCGACGCAGGCGGTGCGGCCAATGCGGATACCGCGGTTGGCACGACCAGCGCAATCGGCGCAGTCGCCACGCCCATAGCGGTCGGCGCAAGAGACAAGTACACTGGGGGCAGTCGACTTCCTCGATCCTGTGGCGAACAAAGCCGCGACGGCGCGGGCGGAGCGGACGGACGACCTCTTCCTCCTCCTCCTCCTCGCCGCGCCGACGTACACAGCCACCGGAGCGGTAATGCCCGGGCCGGCACGAGCCTAGATCCCGCCGCAGCGGCGTCCAAGAATGCAGCCTTGGGACAGATGCCGCGCCCCTCGTACAACGGGCGCGGCATAGCTCCGAGCAGCGCCTACGACTCCGGGCAGCGGCGATCTCACGGCACGACCCCTGTTGACCAAATCTCGGATCCCCAGGCACCACCTCCGCCATGGCGACCCGCTACTGACGATGCGCTGCAGCAGCAAGGCCGTGATGGCGCTCTTGCTGGCTCTGCCAGGAGTAGAGCGACGTCGCGCTCTTCGCTTTCGACCATGCCAGCCACGGCAACGGAAGCAATGGTGCGAGCCCAGATGCTGCTGAACTTCCCTCCAGCGACAGAGAAGATGGATGAGTGGAGAGTTACCATCCAAAGCTTGATTGGGTTTGCCGAGGCTAGTAAATCACAGCAAACAGAGCCTTCACGGAGTCCGCAAATGGCACTGCGCTAACGGTGCAATCACCTCAGCGGCAACAATCTCAGCAGCAACAACGCCAACAACCATAGCAAGCTCGACGATCCTTCGAGCCCAATGAGGTGTCGATGGCCTCTTCGGATCCACGAGCACGGCAAGATCAGCGGCAAGTGCTGTGATACAGACGGGCAGAAGACGCCCGCACCACCATCGAACGGCGCCAGGAGGCGCGCCGTCAATCCGTCGCGCGCAACAGCCCCATCGTTGATGAGCCTACGCCAGGGGTTTACGGATATCTACCTTACGAGGTTGGATGTCCCGCCTTCACCCGCGCGCTGCGGCAAGTCCGATGGCCGTCCGTTTGAGTCTTCCAGCCAGAAGTGCCGGAAAAGTATGACAACAAGCTGAACCCGGCAGAGTTTCTAGGCATCTACACAATTGCCATACAAGCTGCCGGGGGAAGAGACGAGAAAATTCTCGCCAACTACTTCCCGTTGGTTCTGAAACCCAACGTGAGGTCTTGGCTGATGAACTTGCCGGAGAACTCCATTTCTTGGTGGTCAGATCTCTGCAATGAGTTCGTTGGTGACTTTACCGGAGGCCACAAGGCCCCTGGACAGCCCAGCGACCTGCAAGTGATCCCGCAAAGAGATGGCGAAATTTTACGCAAGTACATCCAGAGGTTCAGCCGTGTGCACCGTAACATTCCAGATGTACACCCCGCAGCCATCATTGCCGCCTTTCAGACGAATGTGCGCAATCGGAGGATGCGGGAGAAAATGAATGTCAAGTTGCCCAAGACCGTCAATGAGCTTTATAGGTTGGCGGATAAGTGTGCACGTGCTGAGGAAGGAAGGAGGCTTCCCGGGGAGGACGCTGGTGCCAAAGTAGATTCTGAGGACGATGATGCTGCCATCCCGAGGAAGAAGGGCTGGAAGCGCAACAGAAAGCGCAAGGGTAAAATTGTTATGGCTGTCGAAGGCTCCGGCAACTCCGAGTCCGCCAAGAAAGCCAAGACTGAGAACTCCGGCAAGGAGGCTGCTGTATGCGTCGCTTGCCAGGAGGCGGCGGCAAATGAGAAAGCCGGCAAGTCTGATGGGCCATACTGCAAGATTCACCGCACCAAGGGCCATGATCTCCAAGAGTGCCGACAAGTCGAGCACCTTGTTGAGAAACAGAAGGCTGAATACGAGCAGCGCGACAAAGAGAAGTGTTAAGATGGTGCCGGTGGATCTGGCAAAAAGGGCCGTGGTGGTCGAGAAGGCCACCGCGGCAAGGCCAAGCAGCAGAAAGAAAAGCCTGCTAGAGGCCGTGAAAAGAAAGAAGAAGATGATGGAAGTGAGGAAGAAGACAACGAAGAGTCCAGTGAACAAGAATTCCAGAAGGCAACTGAGGCCATGTGAATTGACGGAGGAGCATCTTTGCACTCCTCACACCGCCAACTTAAGCAATGGGCGCATGAGGTTAATGCGGCAGAACCGGCAATGGGCTCTCAAAAGCCACTCAAGTGGTCACACACGCCTATCATTTTCGATGCCGAGGACCACCCTGATCGCATAACTGCGGTCGGGTGTTTGCCGTTGTTGGTTTCACCAACAATTCGCAACCTCCAAGTAACAAAGATGTTAGTTGACGGTGGGGCTGGTCTGAATCTGATTTCTCCGGAAGTTATCAAGAGGCTACAGATCCCAGACGAGGAACTCGAGAAAACGGGCACATTTCAAGGAGTGAACCCGGGAAGAAGCCAGCCCAAGGGAAAGATCACATTGCCGGTGACGTTTGGCAGGGAACTGAACTACAAAACGGAAAAGAATGTGTTTAACGTCGTCAAGATCCCCATGCCATACAATGGAATTCTTGGCCGCCCGGCCTTGGCAAAATTCATGGCAGCATCTCACTATGCTTACAACACGTTGAAGATGCCAGGGCCGATGGGTGTCATTTCCATCAACTCCGACAAGAAAGATGCAGTCATTTGCGTCGATAAGATGTACAAAGATGCGGTTGCAGCAGAGGCCACCAAGGCACCAGCTCCCGCCAAGAAGAAAGAAAGCAACAAGTTTGGCAAGACTTCCGGGAAGTGCACCTCTTCGGAGTGCTGCGCGCTCGTTGAAGACTTGCCGGACTGCTCTACCGGTAAGAAATCTAAAGCTGCTTCACCGGCAACCAAAAAGGTACCGGCGAGGGAGGACGGCACTGACGGTACCTTCACCATCAGTGCCACCCTTGACAGCAAATAGGAAAGCGTGCTCGTTGCCTTCCTGTGGGCGAATGTCGATGTGTTTGCATGGCAAGCATCTGACATCCCCGGCGTTCCCAAGGAGGTAATTGAGCACCACCTTGCTGTCTGTCCCCACGCTCGGCCCGTCAAGCAAAAAGTCCGGAAGCAAGCGTTGGAGCGGCAACAGTTCATTGCTGAAGAAATCAAGAAGCTTGGAGCAGCAGGATTGGTTAGAGGTGTACTACATCCCACTTGGTTGGCAAATCCGGTAGTGGTGCGCAAAGCAAACGGAAAGTGGAGACTTTGTATCGACTACACTGATATTAACAAAGCATGTCCAAAGGATCCTTTCCCTTTGCCGCGCATTGATCAAATTGTAGAATCTAGTTCCAGCTGTGATTTGCTCTCCTTCCTTGATGCATATTCTGGATACCATCAGATATTCATGGCCAAGGAGGATGAGGAGAAAACCACATTCATTACTCCCTGTGGCACGTACTGCTTTGTGCGCATGCCTTTCGGATTAAAGGGTGCCGGTTCAACATTTGCAAGAGCAGTCCAGATTGGTTTTGAGCCCTAGCTACACAGGAATGTGGAAGCGTACATGGATGATATAGTAGTCAAGACCCAGGACAAATCTACCCTCATTCAAGACTTGGAAGAAACATTTGCAAACTTGTGCAAAATCAACTTGAAGCTCAATCCGGAGAAGTGCGTGTTTGGCGTTCCATCCGGTAAACTTCTCGGATTCTTTGTATCTCAACGAGGAATCGAAGCGAATCCCGACAAGATCAAAGCGATTGAGCAAATTCAAGCACCAAAAAGCGTCAAAGATGTGCGGCGTCTTGCCGGTTGTGTTGCTGCCTTGAGTAGGTTCATTTCAAGATCCACTGAGCGCGCCCTGCCGTTTTTCAAGATTTTTAAAAAGGCAGGTCCAATGAAATGGACTCCGGAAGCGGAGGCCGCGCTGCGGGACTTGAAAAGATACCTCTCCTTCGCGCCAACGCTAGTTGAGCCAAGACCACAAGAGCCATTGCTGCTATACGTAGCGGCAATGAATCAAGTGGCTAGTGCTGCATTAGTGGCGCAGAGGGAACCCGATGACGAGGAAGTAACCACGGCAAACCCACCCAGCGATGAACCGGAATCTTCTCCGGCAAATCATCGTGCCGACAAGTCAGAAATAGCGCAAGCAAATGGAGATAATCAACAAACAGTGCCGAAGAAGAAAGTGGTGCAGCGACCAGTGTATTTCGCCAGTTCCCTTCTGCCGGGGGCTAGATCGAGATACTCTGGGGTGCTGAAGTTGCTTTTCGGTCTTCTTATTGCCTCGAGAAAGCTGCGTCACTACTTCCAAGCGCATGAAATCACCATCGTCACCCGCTTTGCGTTGCACCGCATCTTGAGGAATCCAGAGGCAACTGGCAGGATAGTGGAGTGGGCGTTGGAATTGTCAAACTTTGCACTCAAGTTTGAAAGCACTTCAACTATTCAGAGCAGAGCCTTGGCGGAGTTCATTGTAGAATGGACACCAATGCAAGACGAAGAAATTCAAGAAACAGCTCTGCCCGGCAAGGAAACAACAACGGAATGGATCATGTACTTTGACGGTGCCTTCTCACTGCAAGGCGCCGGTGCCGGAGTGCTGCTTGTCGCACCCACCGGATAGCACCTCAAGTATGTGGTTCAAATGCACTTTCCCAGGGAGCAAGATACAAACAACACTGCTGAGTACGAAGGACTCCTTGCCGGGCTTAGGAGCGCAGTGGACCTTGGTATCAAAAAATTGATCGTCTGCGATGACTCGCAGCTTGTTGTGAAGCAAGTAAACAAAGATTACCAGAGCCCGTTGATGGAAGCATACGTGAAAGAAGTGAGGAAATTGGAAGAACACTTTGACGGGTTACAAACAGAGCACATCCCTCGTGCGGAAAATAGCATTGCTGACATCCTGTCAAAATGTGCCGCTCAAAAGCTTCCCGTGGAACCGGGAACTTTTGTGCTCCATTTGAATCAACCAATAGTCACCCCATCAATGCAGGCCAGTAAGAGAAGAAAGTTGAATACCGGCAAGTATTTTCCGGCAGAGCTCCCGGAAGCCACCGACAAGGATGTTGCCGGGAACAATGACACGGTTGCCGGTGAGCAGCCGCTTAGCGTAGAACCCCAGGTTCTTGCCGCAAAAGCAAGCGCTCCCTCGGCCGAAGAGATGCCTTTAATCCTTGTCGTCGAGCCGCAGGCTCCGGCATGGGCACAGCAGATAGTCCATTTCCTACAAACATGAGAACTTCCCGATGAGCAAGAAGAAGCTGAGAGAGTAGCCCGTCAGTCAAGTATGTATCAGTTTGTGGATACCATTCTGTACAGAAAGCGACCAAACGGTGTGAAATTGAAGTGCATTTGCCGGGAAGACGGACTAAAGCTGTTGGCGGAGATACACAGAGGCATATGTGGCTCTCACATAGGATCAAGGGCACTTGCCGGCAAGGCTTCTGTTGGCCCACTGCACTCCAGGATGCGACTGAGCTAGTACCCAAGTGTGAAGCATGCTAGTTCCATTCAAAGAACATACATCAGCCAGCTCAAGCTCTCCAAACAATCCCTCTCTCCTGGCCCTTTTCGGTCTGGGGGCCCGATATCTTGGGCCCCTTCCTCCGTGCTGCCGGGGGCTTTGAGTTCTTGTATGTTGCAATCGACAAGTTCACAAAGTGGCCTGAAGTGGAGCCGGTGAGGAAGGTGACAGCGCAATCGGCCGTCAAGTTCTTCAAAGGATTAGTTTGCCGTTTCGGGGTTCCTAACAGAATCATCACCGACAACGGCACACAATTCATGAGCCGCACCTTCATGCAGTATATCCAAGACCTTGGCAGCAAAATGTGTTTTGCATCTGTTGCCCACCCGAGAAGCAATGGCCAAGCGGAAAGCATGAATGTTGAAGTGCTGCGTGGCCTCAAGACAAGAAGTTTTGACAGGCTGCGCAAGTGTGGAAGACACTGGATTGATGAGTTGCCGGCGGTTCTTTGGTCACTCAGGACGACACCAAATCGAGCTACCGGTCAAACACCCTTCTCCCTAATCTATGGTGCAGAAGCGGTGCTCCCCACGGAACTCATATACGGGTCACCTCGAGTGCTCACTTACGATGAAGCTGAGCAAGAGCGGCTGCGGTAAGATGACGCAACGCTCCTTGAGGAAGATCGTCTTCGGGCGGCTGGGCGAGCTGCACGCTACCAGCAAGCTTTGCGCCGCTACCATAGCCGCAAAGTGCACGCCCGAAGCCTTGAGGAAGGTGACCTTGTTCTTCGGCGCGCTCAGTCCACCAAAGGATCAAACAAGTTGTCGCCAAAGTGGGAAGGCCCTTATCGGGCAGTACGAGTCACCAGACCTGGCGCAGTCCAACTGGAGACAGAAGATGGCATTCAAGTGCAAAACTCATGGAATGTTGATCATCTTCGCAAGTTCTACCCATAAGGCGCAGTTGCTGGGACACCTCCCGGCAACCCCATTTGTACAAGCTTTGTCGGCAAGACATGTAACCCTTTGTACAAAGCCAGGCGCAGATCCTGTGCATAATAAAGCTAAGTGTTCCGCAACTCCTCGTACATATTCATTTATATGTGGATGCATGTGATGTTGTGATTTACACTTAAATTTGTATGGAATGACTGATGAACCGCCAAGGTTCCCAACCCACTCTTTTCTCTTCTTTCTTTTTCTTAAAAAGGACAGAAGGATCCCTCGCGCGCAAGTTTCCCGGGGGGGTGGAGATGGGGTACCATTTTAATGACGTTCAAGTAATCATCTCCTGCAACGAGAAAAATGACGCAAGTTAAAGCTAAGTTGAAAAACTTTGGAAATTTTTCCTCATTACATTCGTGATTTCCCTTGAACGATTCTGTGCTTTGTATGAGAAACCTGCACGCGAAGGAACCTTGTCGCGGTCGACCTGCGCTTGAGTCCGCTCGGTGAGCCTAGCAGCTGCATTTTGGCCCGGCAAGTTACCTTGCCGGCGGCGGCACTTCCAGCAGGCTGCTAAGGACCCGTTCCTCAAAGCGCTTGCGGCAAGTTTGCGCACCGGCAAGTTTCCAAACAAAGCGTAGAGAACATGATTATACAGAGGCAAAAGAAGATAAGGGAAAATAGCGCGTGTACATTCAAGCAACACATGTTATATTACATCACAGAAACAGTGCGGAGCTAATATAAGATCAAATGTATCTTTCACATGCAGCACAGTGATGGGTGTAATAGCAAGCTCAATCCCGACGATTGCCCTGGACCCTGGGGATTTGGAGAACCTTGTCGGCGAGAGGGGCAGCAATCTTGTCGGCAACAGTAATGTTGGTGCTCGCTGGCAGCCTCCTGAAGACCCCGGAGAGATCAAGGCCGGGGTTGCAATGAGCTATCTTGAGCAGCACCCTGTACAAAATTTCACGTGCGAACTTCCGGGATTCATCGGTGAATGAAGCGAACCAGTCCTCATGGTACGTCTTCAAGGCGTCGATGAGGCCCTCGAAGAACTTGGTTAGTCAGACGTTGGTGGCCTCCTTGTCATTGACGGTGAAACCCCAGCTCTTCATATCCATCTCTGCGATTTGGAGGCTGATGCGCTCGGCAGCAATAACAAGCCTGCCGGTCCAGAGGGAGAGGTTCTCGTGCAGTTGGGCATAGTTGTTCTCAGCCTCATTCTTCAAGGCCTCTTCCTTCTCCAGCTTCTCCGTCAAGAGCCTCTCCCTCTCCTTGGCGGATTCTGAAGCTGTCACCACGGTGGCCAGTTGGGATTTCAGATCTCCAATCATCTTGGCGGCGGCTTCAAGATCTTGGTTCTTGGACGACAGCTGCGTTTGCAAGTCCCCTAGAGTGCGGGCTGCCTTCAGCGCTTCGTCCTTGAGAGCCTTGATTTCTTTGCCGCTGCCGACAAGATCTTCCTTCAATTTGGCCACCTGGGATTCCAGTTCTGCCTTGGCGGAGTTAGCAGCAGCAGCCTTATCAGCAGCCTCCTTGAGCTTGGCGGCATTCTCCAAGGCCTGGGCTTCGATGGATTTCTTGTGCCCGTCCTCCAGCTCTTGGGTCCGCTGCTTAAGGAGCGCTTCAATCTCATCATCCTTGCTGCGGAGAGTGATGGCAAGGGCTCCTTCCTGTGCGGCAAGATCCTTCTCTTTGGCATTGAGCAGCGTTTCACGCTCTGTCAGCTTGCCGTCACAGATTGCTGCTTTTTCATTGGCGGCATTAAGATTTCGGGCCTGTTGGCTGTACCATAAGCGCAACTCATCCGCCTTTTCCCTCAGCTTCTGGTCAACTAGATCCGCAGCTTTGCGCTCCTCCTGCACCTTCTCCCACCTCCGACTGTACCGTTCTTGGACGCCTTTGAAACCGACAGCCATGATTTCCACGAAGGCAAGATCTTCGGCATTGTCGGCCGCGTCGGTGGATTCGTCGGCCCTTTGAACTAAGGGGAGTAGGATCCGAGCTATTTCTTCGTCAAAGTTCGGCCCCGCAGTGCCAGATGAACTGGGGGCTCCGGACCCATGCTGAGGGGCGATCAACGCCAAGCTACTTGACGGGGCCTACAGGGTTGGTGCCACTAGTTGGTTGCCGGGGTTCGGCGCATCGGTGCTGACAGGCCCCTTCTCCACAGCCACCCTGGCGGGATCAGACGTGTTGCCAGAAGACCTCTCGGACTCTTCGGGGAGTATTCTGATCTCCTTGGCAACTTGTGCAAGGCCCTCCTCAGTGGCAACCTTGGCGGCTTCATCAGCGGCGTCCCTGGCGATATTGGCTACCTCCACAAGAACGTCGCCTTCTTCTGGAGGGGTCGGGGCTGTGGATTGAAGCAGGAACAAAGGTGAAATAGGGATCCAAAATCACAAGTCAAGTTCAAGAAGACAAAAAGAAATCTTTCCCGGAAGAGGTATGCAAAGGCAAGAGGATTACCCATTGGTGCTTGCTGAGGGAGGACTCCTTCCCCGGAAACTCGCGTTGCCGGCGCACGGTCATCAGCGGACCCACTCATCGGGGTGGCCCCCGTGTGAGCAGGTTCATCGGTGGAGGCCCTTGTCGAGGAAGCGCTCTCCGGAACATTGATCGATGGAGGAGCCACAGTTGGATCTGCTTCTTGGCGCTCCTCCTCTTGGCGGGCCTCCTCCGTCTCCACGACAGGCTCAGCAATAGGGACTCCAGTACTGGTGCTAGTGGGAGGCACCTGCACCACGTCCTCATGCAGGGGGCTGGGCTGGGGGCTGGTAACAGTGGCTTCGGCCATCGCACCCCCCTGCCCAGCACTTGCCGCAAGATCCTGTGTTGCTGCAGACCTGGGCCGCTTCGACCGATGCACGAGCGGTTCTGGATCCCTGTCAAGGCAAAAGGAAACAAGTTAAAATGACAATCAAATGGAATCTAGGCTTGACAGGAATAAATGAAGTACTTACTCCTCCTCCTCCTCGGACTCACCGAGGACATCGAAGTTGTACATCACTGGCGGAGGCGATTCCCTCGCCCTCTTGAGTGCCGGGGGAGGCGAGCCCGTCGGCTGAGTGGATTCGACTTCCTCGGCAACCTCTTGCCGAGGGGATGGAGGTTGAGTTCGAGGACGCCGGGATGATTGCCGGCGAACTTCTTCCTGTCGGCCGGTCTTCATGGTCGTCTTCTTCACCATGGGGCCAGCTCTAGGCGAAGAAGCATGCACCGGCTCTTGACTGACCGCCCTCCGAAGACGACGCCTCCTCTTCGGAGCTCGAGGGCCTTCTTCTTCGGGTTCTCCGGCAGCCTCAGTTCCGGCAACCTCGGCCCCGGCAGCCTCGGCTTCGGCCGTCTCATCCCCGGCAGCCTCGGTCCCGGCGACCTCAGCCTCGGCGGACTCATCCCCGGCATGCTCTTCTTGTTGCCCTTCGGCAGCCTCTTCCTCGGAATGCTCCTCTTCATCATCCTCGGCTGCCGCGGCACCAGAACCGCCCGCCGCGTTAATCCTCGCGATCTCTGCGGCCTTGCTGGCGATATACGCCAGTTCCTCCTCGGTGGTGGCCCGGATGAGATCCGTTTCTTTCCGGGAAGCTTTCTCCGTCAGGTTGGAGTCCCAATCCATCTCGTGCTCCAAGGTGGGTAGATCCCAGTCCGCTTTTACTCCATGGGCGTTGCAGTCCGGCATCACCGCCAGGATGGAATCCATGGCGGAGTTGATGTGCAGCGGAACGATCTTATCCGGCAAGTGGAATGTGCCAGTCTTCCGGAACAACTATTCGCAGAGGCAGGCGTGTTCCATCACCGACAAGTTGTTGGCGGTCCCAAGGTACAGTCGCATGATGTCGGCGGCGTTCTAGTACTGCCAAGCGAATCTATACCTCTTTTGCAGTGGCGCTATGCGTCGCCGGAGGAAATCAGCGCCAACCATCTCTATGGTCAGATTGGCGGCTTTGAGGCGGGCGATCCTATTCAGTGCCGGGCGAAGCTTGGCGTGAGTAGCACCTATACTGCTCTAGTTCTTGCCGCGCTCGACCTTCACTGTGCGCGGTATGCAAAATTGGGGGAAGTCCTTCTCCTGGATCCAACACCACTCAGCCCTCCACTCGTCCCACTTGAGGTGGAGCTGCCCGGCAAGGTACTCGCCCTTCGTCTTTGCCCTGGGAATCCAGGCAACACTGCCGGAGAGAGATTTATCTTTGATCCGGGGGATGAAAAAGTGACGGAACAGATCCACATTGGGGGCCACTCCGACGAAGTTCTCGCACAGATGGGCGAAGACCGCCATGCAAGTCATCGCATTTGGAGTGAAATCCAGCAGCCTGAAGCCATAGCTGAACATCATGACACTGAAGAAATCCGAGAATGGGGGAACCAAGCCACAGTAGAAATAAGCGCAAAAAAATGGATATGAATCCGATGGATCCTTGTCGCCTTCAGGAAGCACTACGGGCGCCTTGTGGTCCTTGGTATCTCTCCCCACATGTATGCGTACCTCCTGATCAGCTCGTTGGCATCTAGAGAACACGGCGAGAAGATCGCATTATCCCTCCGCCGCTTCTCTAGCTCCTCCAGCACATTCTTCTTCTCTTCCGCCTTGGGATCGAGCGGCTTGGCATGCTTCTTCTTCACCACGTCGGCTCTCTTGGGCACCATCAAGAATTGGGGAGGAAGAAGGTGGCTGAATCGAGGTGTGGATCAATGGTGGCGGCGGCGGAAGCGGTTCTGGCGTGAGGAGGAAGATGAAGCAGGGGAAAGCAGGGGTGAATGAGCGGCACCTCCTCCCGGTTGCCTTTTTATGGGGAAGGCGCGAGGGGAGGCTGGCTCTTCACTGTTTACCCCAGCCACGTTCTTTTACAGGCGCACTACGGCAATATAACGGCAACAGTCCAAGTTCCCACGACCCGCATTTAATGCGTGGATTGGACGTGCGTCAGGATAATCATCATGACGAAAATTACAACGGCAGTTTCCCGCCACGTGTCTGTGCATTGTTTGGGCCTAGCCCAACGATGCTTCGGACACGCGTATGGCCCAGGCCCGGGGGCTCCTGTCGGTGTATAAAACATGGGTATTTAATACCCTGACTTATGCACAGACAGTAGCAGCCTCCTTGCCGGCCAAGCCTTGCCGGAAACCGCCAAGACCAAGATTCAGAGCCCAGTCACAGAAGCTACCAGAAAGAAGCTCAAGACATAGCACTCAACTAGTACCGGAGATGAAGACATTCCTTGCCGGCAAGTAAGAACCGGCAAGGTGAAGACCCGGCAAGCTCCGTACCAGCAAGCTTCTGCCAGCCCTCCAGCGCTCCACCACTCCACCTCACCGGACAAGTGCTCACTAGTGGATGAGGTGTCGACCGCGCAGGCTGGTTGGTAAGGCTTGTCGGGCACGTGTCAGCACACTAGGCCAGGATTTGCCTCTAATGACACCCGTCCAGGAGGCATGTCAGCATAATACGAGGTAGCTGGGCAAGCGGTGCAGAAACCTTGCCGGGGCTACCACTCCACATGACACCTAATGGTGCATTTAATGCTTTTCTCCTAAACTGGCAGAGTTAGGTATGATAGCACTGTTTGCTATCTAATCATTATGTAATTACTGTTTTGCCACTGTGGTGACCCCTTGCGCTATAAAAGGAGGGCCAAGGCAACAGTTAGACGGATTCGGGCCCCTTTTCAAACACTTGCACGTCTCGCGTACCAGCACTCCCCGCACCTTGCCGGGAGAAGCGCTCTCTGTATTCGTGCTTTCATACATCCAATACACCAAAAGCAGGAGTAGGGTTTTATGCTTCTCAGTGGCCCGAACCTGGGTAGATCCCTTGCGTCTTCCATTGTTCATGCTCTTTGTGCATGTTGATCCCCCTTGCCGAACCACTAGGGGCTAGATGGCCCCATAGATGGTCGTACCCACGACACTTATGATGTGGATGAGACTCACTGTCTTGTCAATGTAGCACTGGAGACTTTACATAAATTTCGTTTAGAGGCTTGTCATCGAAGTGCGCTTGCCTCAGGCATGCTTGAAAAGCGCAACCAAGCTTTGCTCGTCTTGACTATCTAGTCTGGTCCTCGCCTATTTAGAAGAATGAAATCTTTTGTGTTCTGTCAGCAGAAACATAGCGCCGTGTACCATACGAGCGTGCAGCATGTGTACCATATCCCGTAGCGCCGTCATGCTTAGCTAAAAAATGGTTTTGCTTGTTTCCGATGATAGCTCTAGAAGAAATAAGAGTTAAAGTCAGAGTTCCATAGGAGTATAAGCAAAGAGAGCAGTAAAAGGATATCCAAACATCGTCGGAACAGTGCACAGCGCAGTGATCTGTGGATACCTAGTCCGGGCTGTCGTTTGGGCATACACGGCTAGAGTGTCGGTCACGTGAAAGCTGTTGAGGTGATGCGCTTCCGTTGGCTGGCTGCCTACGGAAGCTGATCTTGAGTGGCGAGGGAGCGCTATGATGCGGTCGATGAGGCCGTTGCTGAAGCACTAGTGGGGGGGTGGAGGTGCGACGATGTGCTTGGTGAAGTAGCCCCGGTGAGTTCGAAGACGGCGTCGGTGAAGCAGACCTGATGCGGTGGAAGTCGGTGTCTGTGAAGCACGTCGGCTGTGGCGGCCGACGTTGTCGGTCGACCACCCGGTGCGGTGGACGAGGGCGTAGATGAGGCAGCTCCGGTGTGCTGGCTAAGCGCGACCGTTGTCTTCATCATCGTCGTCCGGTACAGAGGTGTGGAAAAAGAGAAGACGAGGGGCGATTCAAATTTTGCTTTGCTGGCGGCGAATTAGGGATTTGAGCGCTCTGTGCGCGGAAGGGGGCGGGGAGAAGGGGGATTTCTCAGGGCTAGAATTCGGGCTGCCTGATATTTCGATCCGAAACGTGGAGCCTCGGGTGGTGGCGCGAAACTTTTTGTCGCCGTTCTTTTTTTGGGGGTAGTCCGTACGACACACGCCACCACCACGACACGAGCCTGGTCTGCCTGGTGCGCCTACATTATTTGAGAATGCAAAGGAATCTTTTTTTCATTGGCAAACGAATATGTATGTATTACCACACCCGTGTTTTCCTTGCAAATAATTAGTCCTTCAAAACGAGATACTGGTAATTAATTAATGATGAATTATTTGAATTAGAGTTTGTTCGTGACATAGCGATCTCTAATTCTAACGTGGATTTCGCATTTCATGTTATCCACGCTAAGTTTTTAATGCAAATTCATATGTATAAGATGAACACTATGGTGGTGAGAAAACTTTGTATGTATTCAAGCATATGACCGCACACATACAAAATACCACAACAATCGAGTCAATATAGTGCATCTACTTTTCCAAACCTTATATGGCAAGAATTCGAAATAATTACAGAAGCCATGCATGGTCCTCAATTCAAATTTTACGATGTATGCTAAACTGAAACGTGAATATTAAGTATATTACTATCCACATTCAAATGTTGTGTTTAGGTCTCTCCATCGACCCCCCCCCCCGGCACACACACTATACATACTTTCTCTATCGATCAATCTTGCTCTCTTGACCACCTTATAAAGCTATTCGTATCCGACACCCGCTCATTCTTTCTCTCCATGTTTCGATCTCTATCTCTCTCAAATACACAACCCCCTTCCCCCCATTCTCTCAGCAAATGTATTTCTCTCACACACCCGCCATTGCACTCCATGCCGAGTTCTCTCTCTCTCCCTCCCTCCCACCCTCTCTCGATAGATACATACATTGCCTCTCTAGACCCCCCCTCTTGCGCACACGCACGCACATTGTCTATCTAGGTCAATCTCTCTAGACCATCTCACTCTTTTGACCGCACGACGGCCCACACTTGCTCAATTTCTCTCTCTCTCTCTCTCTCTCTCTCTATCTATCTATGTCTCAATTGTCCACGCTTTCTCTCGCACACAAACGATGACTCGCTCATTCTCTCTCTTTGTCAATGTCTCGATTGACCTCGCTTTCTCTCGCACACAAATGATGACTCGCTCAATCTCTCTCTCTTTATCTATGCCTCGATTGATCTCGCTTTCTCTCACACACAAACGATACATCTCCCTGTTTGGTCTCGATCGACACTCTGTATACTCTCGCACGCACATTGTCTATCTAGGTCAATCTCTCAAGATCTCTCTTCCAGCCCTCACCCTCTCCAAAAGCTTTATCGCATGATATCTCTCCAGAGCACCTCTCTCTTTTGACCGCACATTAGGCCACACTCACTCTATCTCTCTCTATTTATCTATGTCTCGATTGACCTTGCTTTCTCGTGCCGTCTCTCCCACACATAGACGCTACCTCACCATCTCTCGCAGAGGCGGAGCTATGTACATTGCCAGGGGGACCATGCCTCCAACCTTGGATTAATTTACGAAGGAATTTATTTAGGAGGGTTTAGATTAGATTTTTTTAGCATTTGGCCCACAACTACCCCAAACAACGATGACCCCCAGCCCCTCCCCCCAAATGATTTCCCTCTAGCTCCGCCACCGCTCTCTCGCACGCTCTTTCTCACCTTCCCCGTCGCACCATGGTCTTTTTGAAAAAAAAACTCTCATGTTTTCTTTAATTATTACAAAGAATCTATGAACTAGTACACACCGGGGGTCCACCTATCATGGAAGAAATTTCGACCCATAAATTAAAATGCTACAAACTACACACCGGGGGTCCCGCACGTCAATAGCCAACATAGTAGCAACGTTTGTTGTATCCTTAATGGATAACAAGTTTTTATATTCCTTTCACTAGATTAGTGGGACCGGCTCATCAGCACAACTACCTCTTCGTTGAGTCACTTACTAGAGGGTCCCATGTCTGCTCTCTCTCTCTCTCCTCCGCTTCTACGTTTAGACACACGGGCAAACACGAAGAACGCGTGAGCCGGTAAACATGGCACGCCACCCGGGGCAGATGCCGATGCCGTCGACCGAATCTGGACGCTTTCTCAAGTGACGGCACCAGTTTCACGTACTACTATTTTAGAAGTTTAGGAACAAAAGTGACCGTGACGCACAAGTTCAGGCACCTGTGGTGTATTTAACTAGTAAAAAATGCGTGAAAAAAATAGATGTATCGCCATCGAACAAGGGACCTCCTGGGTTATAGTAGTACTCCCTCCGTTTCTTTTTAGTCTACATATAATATTTGGTCAAAGTCAAACTTATGTGATCAATACTAGTATTTGGAATTGACGCGGGTATTTAATATGAAATGATTGCGATGGGAAGGAATACATGTCGCTTGATGACCTTTTTTTACTTAATTTGACAGGGCTCTAGCAGAACACTCAATCGATCAAACCATAGATTTCATTCAGTCTGACCATGACTTTACATTCATTCTACGATCGAACTAAAATAACTAAATGAATAAAACTAATTGCAGCGGCGGGGGTGGCGGTGCCTTGAGCCGGCGTTGGCGTACTCTTGGACATTGGCCCAAGCTTCAAGGAAGGACAGAATGTTCTGGACTTCGGTCTCCTGGAGCCAGCCAACCGGCGGGAGGCCACGACTGGTGGCGCTGCAAGGAAGCGGTCGATGGCGGCGACCCAAGCCACTGAGGGGGGCACTGGCACCGGCGCGGGGAAAGGCACTGGCAATGGCGCGGTGGAGACATTCATGTGCACGGGCACATGCATGGGCGCGTGCGTTAGTGCAGGCGCTGGCGCATGCGAGGGCACGGGCGCGAGCACTAGTGCAAGCGCATGCGCTGGTACGTGAGCGGGCACATGCAATAGTGGGGGCCTCCCAAATCCCCGCGGCTTCAAGCTGGGCGACAATGTGTGGCGTCCAACCCATCAATGCCATGGGGATGGGCGGTGGCGCAGGTGCGAGAACGGGAGCTGGAACGGGTGCGGGGACAGACGCGGTGACTTCCCGCACGGCCATGTCCAACTCATCCGAAAGTTCCTTATGTTCTTGCTACTCCGGCTCGGGGTCTTCCTGAGGAAACTGGAAGACTAGGGGTAGCCCATCGTGATGCGCCATGGCCTACGGCGAGGTCAGGCTCATTGGAGGCAGACGATAGGAGAATCGGGGAGGCGGAGAGAAGATTGTGGCGAGAGCGGGGTGTGCGGTGGTGATTTAAACTACGGCGCGGGCACCATTAAAGGTGGGGCAGTTGGGATGATGGTGGGCGGCGGAGGGAGGTCAAAGGGCTCGCCTCCCGATGAGCCTACGCAGCGGCCTGCTCGCACGCCTCCCGTCAACTCACACGCTTGCTCGGACGTCACCTGCCTATGAGAAGCGGGACACGTGGCGGCACGTTGGTTTAACGCCAACGGTTTGAATAATGAAACCATTTGCGTTAACGTGACAGCTCTTTGTTCCAAAATACCTTGGTTGTTCATGTGGCAACTTTTCATAAGCAGCTTGTATCAAATTGGACAAAAAAATTACCACAACCTATTTGTGCCATATCACGAGACCATGCCCAGTTTCATGAATTTCAGGTGAGTTTTGGATTTTTTTTTGGAATATGAAAACCAGGATTCAAAACAATATCATTGCATGCATCATGAAATAAATTTTCAAGCAATACATCTTAAGTGTTGTAGATGTTCATATTTTTTAAGATAAAATTTGGTCAAACATTGCTTAGTTAGACTTCAAACAAATTATATATGTCGAGTAAAACTCCCTTCGTACCAATGCATTAGGCACGTTACGAAAATCAGATAATTCAAAAACAGCATGATACATTAACTCCTACCTCAATTCTGTTTCTTGCCACGAAAAAGGGAATCGTCCAAAACAGTACTCTAGTAGGCACGTACCAACGAAGCTCCATCCTATACTCATCCTTTTTTCTGAATTGAATACTCCTCCTAGTGTACTAGTCAGTGGAGTTGACGGGTGAACTCATCAATATTAAATGTTGTTTAACATGGCAAGAGGTGAAGCATAAGGGCAACTCCAATGAGGCGACCCAAACGGACGCGCGTTTTGTCCGCTTTTTGTCCGTTTGGGTCGGCCAAGCGGACGGGCGCGTCCACTTTTTAGTTTGGGTCGGTCGGTGCGCCCAATGGGCGCCACACCCATATTTGCCCGCGTCCAAAAAAACAAATATGGAAAACACGCGGCCGAAATAAACTTAATTTAACATAATTAAACATAAATGGCCGGTCAACCACCGGCCAAAGTCCACTTAAACATTAATTAAACATAAAAAAAGCTCCGCGCCTACACGTTGCCCTAGGCATCGCCCTTGCCCTTCCCCTTGCCCTTGCCACAGTCGTCGTTGTCGCCGGTGAGGTCGATGAAGGCGGGCGGCGGCCAAGCCCACCCGAACGCGCTCTGCCACGCTGCCAGCGCAGCCTCCTCCAGTGTCTGCTGCGGCGGCGGCATTGCGGCGCGGCATGTGCGCTCCTCCTCCTCATCCTCGCGGCGCGCCTCCTCCTCCTCGCGCTCCCAGAGCATCTGGCGCTCGCCGTCGGCCTTCTCCTCGGCAAGCCAGTGCGCCTTCCAGTGCTCCAGGTGGGCCGGCTCCTCGTCCAGCATCACGGTGTAGTGGACGAGAGGCGCGCTCACCCACTCGTGGAGCTCGCCGGTCTAGGAGTAGGACTCCTCGGGCCAAGCGGGCGGCGGCGGCGACTGCTTACGAGTGGGCATGGGCGTGGGCTCGGGCTCCGGCTCAGCCTTGGGCTCGACAAAAGGCGGCAGCGGCGGTGGTGGTGGGATGAATAGGGGAGCATGGACGGAGTCCCCCGCCGCCGACAAGGGGAGGGCCTGCTCCAGGCCATCCCAATGAGCGTCCTCCTCTAGCCGGCTCTCCTCGAGCGCACGATGCAGGGCCGCCTCGAGCGCGGCTTGTTACGCCGCCCCCGCCTCCTCTTCCTCCCTCAAGACATCTGGGGTCGGCGGGCGAACGGCGTGGTCGACATGGACGCTGTGGCGGCGCTCCTCCTCCTGCTCTAGCGCAAACCAGCGCTCCCAGTTGGGGGAGTCTGGCGCGTAGGCACGCATTGCACGATGTTCTAGCGTAAGGAGCTCGCGGCGCCGGCACGGCACCGACGGAATGGGGATCTGTTGCGGGTCCAGATGCCAGCCGTGCAGCAGGTTGACATCTGGATATTGTAGGGGGTGGTGCTACTGCCAGTGCCACCGCGCCTGGTGGATTGGTATGTACAGTCGCTCCCGCTCCCACGGTGGCAAGCCACGCCGAGCCGACTGCTACTTGTGAGCTGCGTTGGTAATTCCCTGAAGAGGAAGGGAGATGCAGTACAGTAGAGATAAGTATTTCCCTCAGTTATGAAACCAAGGTTATCAATCCAGTAGGAGAATCACGCAACACCTCGTTAGCAGTACCTGCACACAAAACAACAAATCCTTGCACCCAACGCAAACAAGGGGTTTTCAATCCCTCGGCGGTTAATTTCAAAATTAAACTGTATGTGATAGATAGATAGATTGAAACAAAAATACAAAATAAAATAAATAAGATAAAAGTTCACCAAGGTATTTTTAGGGTTTTTAATATATAATTTGGATAGACCCGGGGGCCATAGTTTTCACTAGAGGCTTCTCTCAAGAAAATAGCATACGGTGGGTAAACAAATTACTGTTGGGCAATTGATAGAAAAGCAAATAATCATGACGATATCCAAGGCAATGATCATGTATATAGGCATCACGTCTGAGACAAGTAGACCGACTCCTGCCTGCATCTACTACTATTACTCCACACATCGACCGCTATCCAGCATGCATTTAGTGTATTAAGTCCATAAAGAACGGAGTAACGCCTTAAGCAAGATGACATGATGTAGACAAAGTAAACTCACGCATGAATAAACCCCATATTTTTACCCTTAATAGCAATGATACATACGTGTCATGTCCCTTTGTCACTGGGATTGAGCACCGCAAGATCGAACCCATTACAAACCACCTCTTCCCATGGCAAGATAAATCAATCTAGTTGGCTAAACCAAATCAGTAGATCGGAGAAGAAATACGAAGCTATAATAATCATGCATAAAAGAGATCAGAGAAGACTCAAATAATATTCATGGATAATCTGATCATAAACTCACAATTCATCGGATCCCAACAAACACACCGCAAAAAGTGATTACATCTGATAGAACTCCAAGAACATCGAGGAGAACATTGTATTGGAGATCAAAAAGAGAGAAGAAGCCATCTAGATACTAACTATAGACATGAAGGTCTGTGGTAAACTACTCACGTATCATCGGAAGGGCAGCAAGGTTGATGTAGAGCCCCTCCGTGATCGATTCCCCCTCCGGCGGAGCACCGGAAAAGGCTTCTAGATGGGATCTCTCGAGAACAGAAGTTTGCGGCGGCGGAAAAAGTATTTTGTGAACTCCTCTGTTTGTTTCCTGATTTTTGGGAATTCATAGTGGCGGAATTAGGTCAAAAGGGGAAGAGGTGGGCCCACGAGGCACCAGGGCACGCCTGCCCCCCCCCCCAGGCGCGCCCTGGTGGCTCGTGGCCACCTCCTAGGGCTTCTGGCCATCTCCCGAAGCTTCTAGTGTTGGTTATGTCCAGAAAAAAATCTCCAAAAAGTTTCGTGGCATTTGGACTTCGTTTGGTATTGATATTCTGTAAAACCAAAAACAGGCAGAAAACAGCAACTGGCACTGGGCACTAAGTTAATAGGTTAGTCCCAAAAAATGATATATAATTGCTGTAAATGCATATAAAAACATCCAAGATTGATAATATAACAGCATGGAACAATCAAAAATTATAGATACGTTGGAGACGTATCAGCATCCCCAAGCTTAATTCTTGCTCGTCCTCGAGTAGGTAAATGATAAAAACGGAAATTTTGATGTGGAATGCTGCCTATCATATTCATCATATATTCTTTTCTTTTATAGCATGGACATTTGGACTTGAATGATTCAAAGCAATAGTCTATAGTTTAACATGCAGATGTAAATACTCAAGCATACTAACAAGCAACCATGTCTTTCGAAATATCAACGCTAAAGTAAGTTATCCCTAGCCCATTATGCTCAATCATTGATCCATTCATGAAACACACTCAATATTAGCTACACACAATGCACAAGTATGACAATAGTGCTCTCTAGTTGGTGCTTTATAAGAGAAGATGGAGACTCAAAATAAAAATAAAAATTGCATAAAAGTAAATAGATAGGCCCTTCGCAGAGGGAAGCAGAGATTTGCAAATGTGCCAGAGCTCAAAGCTTAAATTAGATAGATGAAAATATTTTAAGAGGCATGCTTTTCCTGTCAACGAAAACGACCGAGAATTCCCAATATCTTCCATGCTAGACACATCATAGGTGGTTCCCAAACAAAAAGTAAAGTTTATTTCCTTTCCACCATTCTTTCACAATCCATGGCTAGCCGTATCCACGGGTGCCCTCCATACCAACACTTTCCAAGGAATTTTGTTGTTATTAATTTTTGATTTCATTGTGGGACTGGGCATCCCTATTACCAGCCACTCTCTCGTGCAATGACAAGTGAATAAACACTCATCGTGAGAATAACACACCTAGCATGGAAAATATTGGCCACCCCCTGCCGCTTCATGAGCGGTACGGGCACACAAAACGGAAAATTATTTTGAAAATTAGAGTTGGCACACGCAAATTTACTTGGAACGGCATGGAAATACCGCATATAGGTAGATATGGTGGACTCATTTGGCACAACTTGGGTTTAAGAAGTTTGGAAGCACAAGCAGTATTTCCGCTTAGTACAAATAAATGCTAGCAAATAGATTGAGAAGCAACCAACCAAAAAGCGAAAACGGTCATAAACATGCATTGAACATAACTAACACCGAATAATGCACCATAAGTAGGATATAATTTATTTGCATAACTATTGACTTAATGTGCATGCATAGGGAATCACAAACCTTAACACTAATAATCTTACTAAATCACAATTACTCACTAACATGACTCACATATTATCATCTCCATATCGCAAAACTATTGCAAGGAATCAGACTTATCATATCCAATGATATATATGAAAGTTTTTATTATATCCCTCTTGAATATTCATCACTTTGGGACCAAATTCATATCTTGTGCAAATTACCATTACTATTGTCAACTCTCAAAAAGATATAAGTGAAGCATGAGAGTGCAAATATTTCTTCAAAATTTTGATCTTATCAACTCACAAAATAATATAAGTGAAGCATGAGAGTTTATTTCTTCAAAATTTTAATATTATCAACTCTCAAAATAATATAAGTGAAGCATGAGAGTTTATTTCTTCAAAATATAGCCACCGCTGTGCTAAAAAAGATTTAAGTGAAGCACTAGAGCAACTGCCTAGCTCAAAAAATTGAAGTGAAGCAGATAGAGCATTCTAACAAATTATGATAAACGTGTGGCCCTCTCAAATAGGTGTGTCCGGCAAAGATGATTGTGACAAACTAAAAAGCAAACAAAACAAAGACTCATATAATACACGACACTCCAAGCAAAACACATATCATGTGACGAATAAAAATATAGCTCCAAGTAAAATTACCGATGGTTGGTAGAAGAAAGAGGGGATGCCTTCCGGGGCATCCCCAAGCTTAGACGCTTGAGTCTTCCTTGAATATTACCTTGGGGTGCCTCGGGCATCCCCAAGCTTAGGCTCTTGCTACTCCTTATTCCTTCATCCATCGTGATCTCACCCAAAACTTGAAAACTTCAATCACACAAAACTCAACAAAACCTCCGTGAGATCCGTTAGTATAACAAAACAAATCACTACTTTAAGTACTGTTGCAAACCCATTCATATTTTATTTTTGTATTATACCTACTGTATTCTAACTTCTCCATGGCTTATACCCCCCGACACAATCCATAGTTCATCAAAAGAAGCAAGTAGTGCATCAAAAACAGAATCTGTCAAAAACAGAACAGTCTGTAGCAATATATTTAAAATCCATACTTCTGTAACTCCAAAAATTCTGAAACATTAGGACAACGTGGGCAATTCATACACCAATACTGTGTTAAAATTTCAGATTTTTCTGACACTCCAGTACAGAAACAAAATTCCAGCACTGGACGCAAAACTTTCTGTTTTCCAAACAGCATCAATTATACTATCTTCCAAATCATCCCAAAGGTTTTACTTGGCACAAACACTAATTAAAACCACAAAAACTCAATAATAACAGTAGTATAAATGTGAAAACACACCATAACAGAAATAAAAAGCAAAAATTTATTTTATTCATTGGGTTGCCTCCCAACAAGCGCTATTGTTTTATGCCCCTAGCTAGGCATAATTTTATTGATGCTCACATAAAAGACAAGAATTGAAGCACAAAGAGAGCATCATAAAACATGTGACAAACACATTTAAGTCTAACATACTTCCTATGCATAGGCATTTTATAAGCAAACAAATTATCAAGACAAGCAATCTCTAGCATATGCAAATAGGAAGAATGAAGCATTAATAATTTCAACATAACGAGAGGCAATTTAGTAACATGAAGATTTCTACAACCATATTTTCCTCTCTCATAATAATTACATGTAGGATCATAATCAAACTCAACAATATATCTATCATAAACAATATTCTCTCTATGATCCACAAGCATAAATTTTTTATAATCATCCGAGATAGTGGGATTAACATCAACTAAAGTCATGACCTCTCCAAACCCACTTTTATCAAAAATTTCATAAGATTGAACACTCTCCAAAGTAGTGGGATCATTATTACCTAAAGTTGACGCTCTTCCAAACCCACTATTAATAGTATTGCAAATTTTATTATCAATAACATATTCATCATGAGGCTTAAATAAATTTTCAAGATCATAAGAAGCATCATCACCCCAATCTTGATCATTGCAATAAGTAGTGCACATAACAAAATTTTCATCCCCAAGCTTGTAGCATTGCATATCATTAGCACAATTGACATTAATAGAATTTATAATAAAATCATTGCAATCATGCTTTTCATTCAAGGAGCTATCATGAATCACTTTATAAATTTCTTCATAGCTATTTTCAGATTCGCGATCTTCAAGCAAAACTTCATAAAGATAATCTAGTGCACTGAACTCACTAGCAATTGGTTCATCATAATTGGATTTTTTGAAAAGATTGGAAAGTGGATGAGGATCCATCTCAATAATTTTTTTTAGCAAGCAAAGATGCAAGCAAATAGGAAGCACATGGCAACACAAGCAAACAAGCAAACGAGCAAATAATTTTTTTTGTGTTTTTGTAAAAACTTTTTAGAAGTGGGGGGAGATGAAAACAAGAGGCAAGGACAAATAAAGTAAGTGCAAGGAGATGTAAGTTTTATGTGTAGGTACTTGATAGATGTTGATGATGTCTCCCCGGCAACGGCGCCAGAAATTCTTCCTGCTACTTGTGAGTTGCGTTGGTAATTCTCTGAAGAGGAAGGGAGATGCAGTACAGTAGAGATAAGTATTTCCCTCAGTTATGAAACTAAGGTTATAAATCCAGTGGGAGAATCACGCAACACCTCATAAGCAGTACCTGCACACAAAACAACAAATCCTTGCACCCAACGCAAACAAGGGGTTGTCAATCCCTCGGCGGTTAATTGCAAGATTAAATTGTATGTGATAGATAGATAGATTGAAACAAAAAATACAAAATAAAATAAAAAAGATAAAAGTGCAGAAAGGTATTTTTAGGGTTTTCAATATATAATTTGGATAGACCCGGGGGCCATAATTTTCACTAGAGGCTTCTCTCAAGAAAATAGCATACGGTGGGTAAGCAAATTACTGTTGGGCAATTGATAGAAAAGAAAATAATCATGACGATATCCAAGGCAATGATCATGTATATAGGCATCACGTCCGAGACAAGTAGACCGACTCCTGCCTGCATCTACTACTATTACTCCACACATCGACCGCTATCCAGCATGCATCTAGTGTATTAAGTCCATAAAGAACGGAGTAACGCCTTAAGAAAGATGACATGATGTAGACAAAGTAAACTCATGCATGAATAAACCCCATCTTTTTATCCTTAATAGCAACGATACATACGTGTCATGACCCTTTCTGTCACTAGGATTGAGCACCGCAAGATCGAACCCATTACAAAGCACCTCTTCCCATGGCAAGATAAATCAATCTAGTTGGCCAAACCAAATCAATAGATCGGAGAAGAAATACGAAGCTATAATAATCATGCATAAAAGAGATCAGAGAAGACTCAAATAATATTCATGGATAATCTGATCATAAACTCACAATTCATCGGATCCCAACAAACACACCGCCAAAAGTGATTACATCGGATAGAACTCCAAGAACATCAAGGAGAACATTGTATTAAAGATCAAAAAGAGAGAAGAAGCCATCTAGCTACTAACTATGGACCCCGAAGGTCTGTGGTAAACTACTCACGCATCATCGGAAGGGCAGCAAGGTTGATGTAGAGCCCCTCCATGATCGATTCCCCCTCCGGCGGAGCACCAGAAAAGGCCTCTAGATGGGATCTCTCAAGAACAGAAGCTTGCGGCGGCGGAAAAAGTATTTCGTGGACTCCTCTGTTTATTCCTAATTTTTGGGAATTCATAGTGGTGGAATTAGGTCAAAAGGGGCAGAGGTGGGCCCACGAGGCACTAGGGCGCGCCTGCCCCCACCCCCCAGGCGCGCCCTGGTGGCTCATGGCCACCTCCTAGGGCTTCTGGCCTTCTCCCGAAGCTTCTAGTGTTGGTTATGTCCAGAAAAAAATCTCCAAAAAGTTTCGTGGCATTTGGACTTCGTTTGGTATTGATATTCTGTAAAACCAAAAACAGACAGAAAACAGCAACTGGCACTGGGCACTAAGTTGATATGTTAGTCCCAAAAAATGATATATAATTGCTGTAAATGCATAGAAAAACATCCAAGATTGATAATATAATAGCATGGAACACTCAAAAATTATAGATACGTTGGAGACGTATGACCGCCGGCGGCGGAGGAGGCGGCGCGCGGGAAGAGCTCGCGCCGGCGCTAAACTTCCCCTTCCCCTTGCTGCTGAAGAAGCCCATGGCTGGCTGGCTGGCTAGGGTTTCTGGTTGCCGGTGAGGGAGCATGCGCGGCCAAATGTGGACGGGGGATGGAAGTGGATGAGCCCCCCCCCCCCTCACGCTTGCATTAAAAAGGACGGCCACACGGCTCTTCCACCCACTGCCAGGTGGTCCCGAGGTAGGTGGCTGCGTTTAATATGACCGTGGGTGGTAGTTGGGCGGCCGACTGGTGGGGCCACAGCAGACACCGAGAGGGCGCGAGCCGTGTCCGTTTCGTGTCCGCGTGGACGCAAACCAGGCCCAAATTTGGGCTTGAAATGCGTACGGACGGACACCGAGCGGACGCGTTTTGGGTTTGGGTCACCGCGTTGGGCCGATGCTTTGGTCCGTTTTGACCCAAACTGACTCGCGCGGACGAATTGGGTCAGCCCGTTGGAGTTGCCCTAAGTAAACTACCTAGCTAGGCAAATTAAATGAGGCCAGAAACAACACATAGCAATTCCGGAAATTCCCCATATGCAAATTTTGAATTTGGTACTGTTCTGCCTAAAACATAATTTTTATTTTTGTTAAAGATGCAAAGTAAGTGCACCATGTTATTCTACACATTTTTCTAATCAAGTTACATATATAATTTATTCAATTCGGAGCTACGGGTATTTAGTTATGAAATAAACCGTTTTAGCATGACATTTGGCAATTTAATGCAAACAGCAATTTACACATTTTAACATGGATGAAAGTTTGATAAAATGAAACTACATGAAATTCTACCCAAGTTTCATATATGACATGTTTTGTTACAATGCACGGTTATTTAATCATTAGCATTTTGAAATCATGGCATTTCTGTAATTATGCAATGCACTGAATCTTCACCTAATATTAAAGGAAGGAGACTTTCATAGTTGTCTATACGTCACCCTTTTACATCCGTTGTTTTTACGTTAACAATAAAGATTGACAGCTGAGATTTAATGGGAGAATTGCTAATACTAGCTAATAAAATAAAGGGAGAACCACGGTCGCTGGAAAGTGCCCGTCGCGTCAACGCACAAACCATGTCATCAAGGAAAGATTCTTGCCATAAGAAAGTAAAGCGCCTTATTTATTAATGTGTACATACAGGACACCCGAATAGAAAAGAAAAATCACGTGCCAGAGCTAACTACGTCGTTCGTGTCTGGGTTGGAGTGGAATATAACCAACCGAATAGGTAATAGCTAGCTTTAATTGATAGTTTATAAATACCCATGTAAACCTCCCTTGAAAATCAAGTACGAACAAGGTATGACCAAGTGGCGACCGAACTAGGGCACGCGGTAGCTCTGACGTCCTCTGGCTGTGCCACGGCATCCTGCTCAAATTGCTCGTACGTCGTCCTCCATGGCGTGTGGGTTCCGAGCATTGCGAAGCATCCATCCAACAGCCAGGACGGCTCCGATCATCGATTGCTGGAGAGTCAAGCGTGCGCTGATAGGAAGAAAAACTCCTATCATCGTCCAATTATCCATCGATCGAAGCAACGACATCGTGGCCGCCGCAGCCGCCATATCCTGGAATTGATCCTCCCCTAGGTGTGCCTTCATCTCTGTGTGCTGATGGCCAAAATCTTCATGGAATCATGGGCGTACCTTTGCGGAACTCTCGCAGTTACATAGCAACTCTCGATGGAAAAATTAGCCATTACTTGATGGACGCTTTAGCCAACAACAACACGCTCACGTACACATGCACAAGCCGGCTGCCCAAGCAGACAGGTGGATTGATTGCGCCAGATGCAAAAGAAATGGATCAGGACTCATATGCAGACATGTATATACTACATCATGCTTAATTCTTTTCTTCTAGACTACATCATGTTTTTTCTAGTTGATCATGCTTAATTGTAATACTACGTATATCATGTTATCGAACACATCAAATCTTTGTGTCTTCGATTTTTTTATTGATCTCCTTCTTTTCATAAGAAGTATTTGGCTTATTTTTCTCCAGATTTAGGGCACCTCTGGCATTATTTTTTGTGTGTGTGCAGATTTCATTACACAATCACATATATAATGACCCAGGTTTATTTATATATTTTCATCACAGGGTATTGAGGATATGCGTAAAGTCTCTTCTATAGTCACTATGCATTCAATGTCTCCTTTCTTGGTTGTAAGTATTTCTCATCGAAGATAAATTCATATGTTGGATGTTTTGATAGTAATATATATTGAATTATTGATAGGTAGATTTTTAATTTTCTTTTGTTTAAATTTGTAAAAATAGTGACATTAGTACTTGAGCTTCTTAGGTTTCCCTACTTAACAAGCATGTGCAAATAAAGTATAGAATCTAAGTAGCCCATGCACGGAAACAATCGCGATTCGCGATCGAATTCCTCGACCCAGCCAATCCTGGTTCATCCTGTCATGGTGACTAAATTTTGCTAGGTCAGTTTCTGAAGTTCACCATCCAATCCAAATATCACAAAACAAAAGGTTAGCATTATTATTTAAGGAAATTATGAATAACCTGTTCTTTAGAGGAATTAATAATTTTGAAATGAATAGCAAAGCTTATTGGATTAAGGTTGTGCAATATTTTTTTTCTCCCGTGCAACCCACACACACTTTTGCTACTTTTTTTAAAGGGAGGATTGTTTTTCCATTTTTTGGTCCTACGGTCATTTGTCCGGTAGTGTCCGCGCGCTGGGCCTCAGGCTGTACTCCAGTTTTCCAGTTTATGTCCAGGTTTTATTGGCATTGGCCCATGATGTAGCTACTGGCCTGCTCCGCATCGAATTCTTCCTGATCACACGCACACTACTCGACTAAACCGAGATCCACTTTCCCCTAAAAAAAGCTAAGATTTGATGGATGGATTGAAAACATCTCATGACCATTCCCCTGTTTGTGTTACATACTTGTGTACGTTTGTTATCTATTTTCTCTTTTTTTCTGCAAAGACGCATGTACAAATCGTCCCAGCTACCAATTTTCGCATGGTTTAAAAAAAGTTTTTATTAGCTAATTATCCTGGAGAGAGAACATTTTGTTTGCTTTTTTTTGCGAAAAAGGCCTAAGCCCATATATAAGTATCACAGGTATATTCAAACATATCCTTACATAAAAAAATACATCCAATTTTTTAGGTGTGTGGAAATTTTCTTCCACTTTCATCCACAGGCGACGCACCATGACCAAAGCTCGATGCCGCTTATGGGCCTCCACCTCGGCAGAGCAAACTTATCCAAACATAAGATTTTGTACAACGAGCGGCCAGGAAGTCGACGATGTAGACCAAAAGACGCCTGCGGCCACGATCTGTGTAGCAAATCGCCACCCTAGAGAAGATGTCAAAGTGCGCTCGTAGATACTCCAAATACCATGAAGGCCGATGAATCCAGGAGGATCCGTTGGGATACACTTCCACATGACCTCCACCGCTATCTGCATAGCTAATCGCCACCCCAGAGAAGAAGATGTCAAAAAGCAATCATAGATACTCCAAATACCATGAAGGCCATTCCAATCCAGGAGGATCCGTTGGAAACACACACGACCTCCACCGGACACTAAGCGCATCGATGGAATGAAGGTAGAACGGGGAGGATATTATTCCTAAACTAGAGCAACACCGCCATCTCGACTAAGGCACAGTGACCCACACAAAAATCGATACTCCAGGGCACCATCCACAAGTAGGACCTCCCCGTCGCCCTCGCCGCCACATGGGCTTCGCCCGGCCACGCACTCTAGCAGCGACAAGAGGGGAATAGTTGGTTGTAGAAACGGTTATAGCACATAGATATGAGACGTGGTGTTTACTTGCCTTCAGCCATACGCACTGATGGTACTTGATTGTATGATTTCATCTACGCTCTCTCTATGATCCCCACTCCTATTTTTCAGTTGAAAGAGGAGACACAACATTTTTCTCGCCCGTTGCAATGCACGGGCATATGTGCTAGTAAATGCTAATCCACAGGGAACAAAAAACATATATAGGCCGAATGCAACGCACTGTGCAAGGCCCATGACGGATCTGGCCCGAAGCAGATGTGCAAGAAAAGGGGAAAATAACTTAGGGAAATAAAAAGGAAAAGGGGATCGCTAGGATTCGAACACATGACCCCTAGAAGAATTTGCGAGGCACCAGCCACTTCGGCAGGCTCAAGTTATGTCTAAATAGGGGGAGCACCATTTCTCTTGAACGAGTAAAATGCCTAGCCTTCTTACCCATGGCGCTCAGGGAGCTTGGAGCTGGTTTCCAATGAGCAAACACGATGGCGGCGGGGGCTGCGGACCTGTGGCGGGCGTGCGGAAATAGCTAAGGGTGCTAGCCTACAAGTGGCGGTTGCTGCAGACGTGGCGTGTGTGCAGGCGTTTGGGCACGAGCAGGAGCTCGACTTGTGATGAGGACATCCCAAGTTCACCTCGTTTATCATCTTCTCGTCATGATAAAACTCAGCTCTCAAATGAAGCTGCTACAAAGAAGACCTATTTGGGTCCCATGACAAGGAGTCGTGCCAAACAAATAGAACAAGAGGTGAACACGCTCCTAACTGATCATAATTCAACTATCCATGAGAACTTTATGCTGCCTAAATCTTCTGTGCTGATTTTACTCAGGTACAATGTTGAGGACAACCAACAACTTTCAGCACATGAAGAAACAAGTTCAGCTCATGAAGAAACAAGTTCTGAAGCCCATACAACAAGTTTGAAGAGAACAAGTTTCAAATCTGATGTAAACCATGTTTTGGTGACAAGGGCAACTAATTACACCTCAAGGAAGAATATCAAGCCATCTCAACAATCTATTGTTGCATGCACAGTTCCAGAATTCATCCCAGAACTTGCTGCATCATGCAACACAAATATATGAGGTTCCAGCACGTGTGAGAGTACAAATTGGACATCATTTGAAGTCTACTTTCAGGAAAATCAAACGGTGCAACATTTGGAGTCCTGAGTCAAAGAATATGAGAGTTCCAATGCAAGCTATCGAGAGCATTAATTGCTGCGTGAGGCTCCATGTGTTTGCTCCCTTGACCAGCTGGTTACCACGAATTTGAGCCTCTCTTTTGGACTGGTTTCACACCTAAGCTGGAAGGGCTGTTCCTAGTATAAATACCCCTTCCCCCACTTCAGCTACAACTCTTTGGCAATTTGATTTCAGCATAGGTTAGCTAAGTGCAACCAGAATCTTGTTTGAGAGTTCACTTCCTCCTTAGCTCTTGTAATCTTGCCTTGTGAGAGGGTAAACTCACTTTGTGATTTTACAGTAGTAGCCGTTGAGGCAGTGACCAGTTCGTGCTTCCAACTTCGTGCGTGGTTGCGTGGATTGGAATCCTAAGAGTGTGGTTGGGCGAATACTTGTTGTTGGTTGTTGAATATGTAGTAGCTAGCTTCGGTCTCGTCAGGTTGCACTAGTTATCCTTTACCCGACAGCGTTGTTGGCTGGGATCGAGGGTTTCCTTCGTACCCTTCAGGTGGTGTTGATTCATTCCTAAAGCAGATCCTCCGTGAAGATCGGGCAACCCCGTATCATCTTGGCATCAGAGCTTTGGTTGACATGGTAGGATCTTGTATCCCTAGTTTAGTTCGTGTTCTTGTTCATCCTAAAGTCCAGAAAATAGCCCCACAAAAAAATATACCTTTACCAAGCCCTTTGCAGCCTTTAATCTGTCATTTGGTGAGTTTTATCAAGTTCTTGTCCACTAGATCTTTTGTTTTTGGTTGCTGAGTTTCCCCCATCCATTCTTGTGTGTTTGTGTTTGTTTTCGTCCACAGATTTCAGATCTGCATCCTCCACCAAATCTTGTGTATCTTTGTCATCCGGAGTCTGTTTTGGATGTTTTTGTGCATTTTGGAAAGCCCACACCGTGTGCTTTCCATCCATCCTTGTTAGATATGATTCTCACCGTGTTTTCCTGCCAGAAAAATCAGATCAGTTCGTGTGTGTTTTCTGCCAAAGTTTTAGCTGCATGTTCTTGTTGTTTGAGCTCATCCATTGTAATTTACGTGGATTCCCCAAAGTTTGTGTTCAGATCCAAGTCCCTTGTTGAAGTTTGTAAAAAAAAGCAAAAAAAAAGAGGCAAAAAAATAGATTTGCCCAAAGAAAGAAAGTGTGTGCAAGAAGCAAAAGAGAGAAATTTGGGACTGTTCTTCACTTATATCTTGAGAAATCCCTGTTTGTATTGTGAGCTGAAACATGTCAAGTGTGCAACATCTTCAATCCTTGCTGTCTAGCAAATCTGATTCCTTGGTATGAGTTGCATGTACCTCACTTATATCTCATTCAGCAACTAAGGGCATTAGAATCTTGTGTGGATGATTAATTGGTTCAACAATATCTAGATTGCAGATTAGTACATCTTTTGCTACATATATATCCCACCCAAGCCCCACCAAACAGCCCCGCATGCGCAACCCTACACTTGTATTCGCTTGATTCATCACTCTTTGTATGTCAACTACCGGCACCACGGTTGAGCACGATCCTGCTCTCACTTGGAAGTTACATGAGCTTCGGTTGGTAAGTGAGGTGAGCTTGAGTTGTTACCCACATATATGCTTCTAGTACTATAGGGCTTTTGGAAAACTAACCATGGCAGGTGATGAAGATGAATATGAAGTTGAAGGACATGGGCATCTCAATCAGCCTGTCACACGGTTTCACTTCAATGCATTACGTGATCATCTACGCCGAGAATTCAGAAACAACCTTGATCCAATTGAAGAGAAGCAAGAGAAGTTGTCAAGAGATTTGCAGCAACTTATGGGTAATGTTAATGAGCAGCTCACTCAAAACATGGCAGCCATGAGGGCTGATATTGTTGCTGATATTGTGCGAGAGCTTCGTCAAAACTGAGAAGAAGCAAGTGTCCATGGTGATGAACATAATGCAACTGATGGGGAAGGTGCTGCCTCCAATGCACAAGCTAGAAGAAACTGTGCTCCTGCTCCCCATGCCATGAGACCTCCCGGTCCCAGACGTGGAAATGCTCATGCTAATGGACGTGCTGATCATGAAGCTGCTGCTGGTCGTGGTCTTAGAGGAGGCCACCGAAGAGCAAATCTGCACCATGAAGGTAGTGAAGATGAGTTTAACGAAGATGCATATGGCATGCACCAGAATGTTCGATTTCATCGTCGAAGAAACAATGGTCGTGAACGGGAGGAAGAGGAGAGGTTTGGAAAGCTGAAATTTACCACGCCCAAGTTTGATGGTGGATCTGATCCAGAAAGTTATCTCACATGGGAATTGAAGGTTGACAAGATTTTCCGCATGCACAACTACTCTGAAGAGAAGAAGTTAGCAATGGCCTCACTTGAGTTTGAAGACTATGCTCTAATATGGTGGGAGCAAGTTCAGATTCAGCGAGAAGAAGAAGGAGAACCTACTGTTGCTACATGGGCAGAAATGAAAAGAGAGATGAGGGCAAGATTTGTCCCAAGGCATTATAGGCGTGATATCTTTGATAAGCTCCAGAATTTGAGGCAAGGAAAGTTATCTGTTGAGGAGTATCATAAGGAGATGGAGAAGGCAATGATAAGAGCCAACATACATGAAGATGAGGAGCAGTCCATGGCAAGGTTTCTCTATGGGCTGAAACCTAATGTCAAACGAGTGGTTGATCTGCAGCCATATCGTAATGTGGTAGAACTTGTACATCTTGCTACTAAGGCTGAACGTCAATTGCAAGAAGACTCCAAGAAAAACAGAACTACATCCTTCACAGCTAGAGCTACATCAAGTGGGAGTAAGTTTGTACCTCAATTCAATGTTGGTCGAGGCATCATGACTAGTTCTGGAGGTGGAAATCAGTCCCATGCACGTGCAGCTACGAGCAGGAATGAGGTATCAAATGCAAAAGAAAAGAGCAAATTTGCAGCCCCAAGTTCATCCTCCATTGGCTCCACTGGGAAAACTAGTGATATAGAGTGCTTTACATGTAAGGGACGTGGCCACATGAAGAAAGATTGTCCCAACAAGTGTACCATGCTGATCACAGAGAATGGAGAATATGAGTCTTGTAGTGAACCTGAGGAAGAAATTGAGAATGGTGAAAATTTAGATGGTGATGAGCATACCTATTGTGATTACGAGCAAGGTGCTTCTCTTGTTGTCACTAAAGTTTTGAGTGTGCAGATCAAAGAAGTTGAGAATGGGCAACTACATATGATATCCAAAGTGCAAGACAAGGTATGCAAAGTAATTGTTGATGGTGGGAGTTGTCACAATCTTGCTAGTAAAGAAATGTGTGATAAGCTTGGGCTGAAGCTGCTGCAACACCCCCACCCATATGATATCCAATGGTTGAGTGAATGTGGAGAGATTAAGGTCACACACACGGTACATGTGCAATTCAAGATTGGAAATTATAATGATACTGTTGAGTGTGACGTGGTGCGCATGAAGGTGTGTCACTTGCTGTTGGGCAGACCGTGGCAATATGATCTATCAGCTCAACATTGTGGCAGAACCAATCAATACACCGTCAAGTGGAAAGGCAAAGACTTGGTGCTTAGGCCCATGACACCCCAACAAATCATGGCTGAACACATGCAAAAAGTTTCTGAAGTAAAAGTAGTGAGTAAGAAAGTGGGAGAGAAAAAGAGTGAGAGAGAGATCCACAAATCTATGAGTGAGCGCCACAAGCCAAATCTAAGAGATAAAAATAAAAGAGAGGAAGAGAACATGGTCATGTTAGCCACCAAAGCAGAATTGAGAGATGTGAGACTCAACCCAAATCAAGTAGTCGTTGTACTTGTGTACAAAGACGCTTTGCTTTCAGCTAACGACCTAACTTGTCTCCCTAGTGCTGTCTGTGATGTTTTGCAGGATTTCGAGGATGTTTTGCCAGAGGAAGTACCCACTGGTCTACCTCCCTTGCGCGGCATAGAACATCAGATTGACCTCATTCCAGGAGCATCACTTCCGAATCGACCTCCCTACCACACCAATCCTGAAGAAACAAAGGAGATACAAAGGCAGGTACAAGAACTTTTAAAGAAAGGTTATGTTCGTGAAAGTTTAAGTCCTTGTGTTGTACCTGTGATTTTGGTGCCTAAGAAAGATGCAACATGGCGAATGGTAATGGACTGTAGGCCTATCAATGTTATAACTATTAGGTATCGTCATCCTATTCCTAGGTTAGACGATATGCTTGATGAATTGAGTGGCTCTACCATTTTCTCTAAAATTGATTTGAGAAGTGGATACCATCAGATTAGGATGAAAGAAGGAGATGAATGGAAAACTGCTTTCAAAACAAAATTTGGGTTGTATGAGTGGTTAGTCATGCCTTTTGGGTTAACTAATGCACCAAGTACATTCATGATATTGATGAACCATATTCTGAGAGCTTACATTGGCAAATTTGTTGTTGTGTACTTTGATGACATCCTAATCTATAGCTGATCCATTGAGGAACATATTGAACATCTAAAACAAGTGCTGAATGTGCTAAGGACAGAAAAACTATATGCTAATGTCGAGAAGTGCTCCTTTTGCACAAACAAGGTTGTTTTTATTGGCTATGTTGTTTCGGGACAGGGAATTGAAGTGGATGAATCTAAGGTGGAAGCAATCAAGAATTGGCCAACTCCAGTGAATGTAAGCCAGGTGAGAAGTTTTCATGGCCTTGCTGGTTTCTACAGGAGGTTTGTGAAAGATTTTAGTACAATTGTTGCACCTTTGAACGAATTGACAAAGCAAGGTATTGCTTTCAAATGGGGTGCACCACAAGAAGAAGCATTTCTTGAGCTTAAGAAACAATTAACTGAAGCACCTTTGCTGATTCTACCTGATTTCACTAAAACTTTTGAAATAGAATGTGATGCTAGTGGAATAGGTATTGGAGGTGTCTTAATGCAAGAAAGAAAACCAGCAGCATATTTTAGTGAGAAGCTGAGTGGTCCACAACTGAATTATTCTGTTTATGATAAAGAGTTGTATGCTTTGGTTAGAGTGCTTGAAACTTGGCAACATTACTTATGGCCTAAGGAATTTATTGTACATTCTGATCATGAGGCTTTCAAACATTTGAAAGGCCAAGCTAAACTGAATCGTAGGCATGCTAAGTGGGTAGAATTCATTGAAACTTTCCCATATGTTGTGAAGTATAAGAAAGTTAAGGAAAACATGGTTGCTGATGCTTTGTCCCGTAGGCATGTTCTTTTGACACAATTAGAAGTGAAGGTACCGGGACTTGAGAGCCTAAAAGAATTGTACTACACTGATCATATATTTTCATAACTATATGCCAAATGTAAAGATGGGAAAGGTTGGGATAAGTACCATGTGCATGATGGGTTCCTTTTTAGGGCTAACAAATTATATGTTCCAGATTCGTCGATTAGGCCTTTGTTGTTGCAGGAATCACATGCAGGTGGATTAATGGGACACTTTGGTCATGAGAAGACTTATGAGTTGTTGGCTGATCATTTTTATTGGCCAAAGATGAGGAAGGACGTTGAGAGCATTGTGCAGCGATGCATCACATGCCACAAAGCTAAGTCTAAACTGAACCCCCATGGTTTATATACTCCCCTTCCTATTCCAAATGCTCCTTGGGAAGCTATTAGCATGGATTTTGTTTTAGGACTGCCTAGGACTAAGAGGGGGAGGGATTCAGTTTTTGTTGTGGTTGATAGGTTCTCAAAAATGGCACACTTCATTCCGTGCCACAAGAACTACGATGCTTCACATGTTGCTGATTTGTTTTTCTGGGAAGTTGTTCTTTTTCATGGAATGCCAAGGACTATTGTTTCAGATCGTGACATGAAGTTCATGAGCTACTTTTGGAAAACATTGTGGGCAAAGTTGGGAACGAAGCTGCTGTTTTCAACAACATGTCACCCACAAACTGATGGGCAAACAGAGGTAGTGAACCGCACACTCTCAGCCTTGCTGCGTACAATGATCAAGAAGAATTTGAAGGAGTGGGAAGAGTGTTTGCCACACGTGGAGTTTGCTTACAACAGAGCAGTTCACTCTACCACAAGCATGTGCCCATTTGAGGTGGTATATGGATTCAAACCACTTGCACCAATTGACTTGCTACCTCTTACATTGCAAGAGAGATGTAACATGGAGGCTTCAAAGCGTGCTGCATATGTGAAGAAGATTCATGAGAAGACCAGAGAAGAGATAGAAAGGAAGAACATGTACTATGCAGCTAAGGCAAACAAAAACCGCAAGAAGGTGACTTTTGAGCACGGAGATCTGGTTTGGATACATTTGCGCAAAGATCGTTTTCCTGAGAAGTGCAAATCCAAGCTAATGCCTCATGGAGATGGACTATTCAAAGTCTTGGCAAAGATCAATGACAATGCTTACAAGATCAAGCTTCCTGAAGACTATGTTGTATGTCCAACATTCAATGTTGCTGATTTGTCTCCATGCTTCGATCAAGAGGGTCAAGAGTCGAGGGCGAGTCCTTTTGAAGGATGATGAGGACATCCCAGGTTCACCTCGTTTATCATCTTCTCCTAATGATAAAACTCAGCTCTCAAATGAAGCTGCTACAAAGAAGACCTATTTGGGTCCCATGACAAGGAGTCGTGCCAAACAAATAGAGCAAGAGGTGAACGCGCTCCTAACTGATCATAATTCAACTATCCATGAGAACTTTATACTGCCTAAATCTTCTGTGTTGATTTTACTCAGGTACAATGTTGAGGACAACCAACAACTTTCAGCACATGAAGAAACAAGTTCAGCTCATGAAGAAACAAGTTCTAAATCCCATACAACAAGTTTGAAGAGAACAAGTTTCAAATATGATGTAAACCATGTTTTGGTGACAAGGGCAACTAATTACACCTTAAGGAAGAATATCAAGCCATCTCGACAATCTATTGTTGCATGCACAGTTCCAGAATTTGTCCCAGAACTCGTTGCATCATGCAACACAAATATATGAGGTTCCAGAAGTCTACTTTCAGGAAAATCAAACGGTGCAACATTTGGAGTCCTGAGTCAAAGGATATGAGAGTTCCAATGCAAGCTGTCCAGAGCATTAATTGTTGTGCGAGGCTCCATGTGTTTGCTCCCTTGACCAGCTGGTTACCACGAATTTGAGCCTCTCTTTTGGACAGGTTTCACACCTAAGCTAGGAGGGCTGTTCCTAGTATAAATACCCCTTCCCCCACTTCAGCTACAACTCTTTGGCAATTTTATTTCAGCATAGGTTTGCTAAGTGCAACCAGAATCTTGTTTGAGAGTTCACTTCCTCCTTAGCTCTTGTAATCTTGCCTTGTGAGAGGGTAAACTCACTTTGTGATTTTACAGCAGTAGCCATTGAGGCGGCGACCAGTTCGTGCTTCCAACTTCGTGCATGGTTGCGTGGATTGGAATCCTAAGAGTGTGGTTGCGCGAATACTTGTTGCTGGTTGTTGCATATGCAGTAGCTAGCTTCGGTCTCGTTAGGTTGCACTAGTTTTCCTTTCCCCGACAGCGTTGTCGGCTGGGATCGAGGGCTTCCATCGTACCCTTCAAGTGGTGTTGATTCTTTCCTCAAGCAGATCCTCCGTGAAGATCGGGCAACCCCGTATCAACTTGGTTGTGGTTAGGCATGGCGAGTAAGAAGCTGGGCAGGCCCTGGTGCATGTGTGCGAGGTGCGGACGAGGCGTTGCATGTGTGGGTACTACAAGGGGCGGCGTGGTGCGAACAGAAGTGGTGTGCGGCTAGGTACGCAAGCACGAGCTCGAACTCGAGGCCGTCCATGGGGGAGGAACTCGAGGTCGCGGGGATTGGTGACTGCGACAATGGAAATGATGGCGAAAAGAGGTGAGGAGGTGCAGCTGCTCACTGTCGGGGTGCTGCTGGAGTCGTACAAGGTCATGGGTCAGTGGCGGACCTAGAACCGCAGGCTTGGGGTGCCATAGTTCGCAGTTAAACTATGCATCATATCAGAGTCTCAACAAATAGTCTTAAAATAGCAACAACTCGAAGGATATTTACTCTTAGGTATATAGTAAAATTTATTTTGCAATTTTGGAGGGGGTGCCATGGCACCCAGGGCACCCCTACTAAATCTACCCCTATCGTGGGTGACCGGAGATGGCGGGAGGACGCGATGAGTGTCAGAGATGGTGCTCTATCCGTGAAGCAGAGGAAGCAGGGGATGAAATCGACAAGGAGGAAGCTTCCCAGGATTCTTGTGGTCGCGTGCGTAGAGGAGGAAGATGATGACGATGTTTGAGGTTCCTTGCATGGAAGAAGACGGCATGGACTAGAGCTGATCACGTCGGAGAGGAGCTTGAGCTCCCTCTCATCCATGGCGACGACTTGGCATGGAGAGGCCTCACCTGGCAACGACAAGGAGGGGAGAAGAACAGAATGGAGAGAGGACACCTAGGTCTTGGCTTGGGGTTGCTATATAAGGCGTGGGGGGGCTGTCCCGGCCGTCAAATCAAGGGCATGGTCGACATGGCTACTGTTGATGTGTGATTGCTGTATATTTTACGCATTTTTAGAGCTCATTTGTTGCATGTTCCTTTCATATATTATGTCCCATTAAACCAAATAGTTGTCAATTATGCATGTTTACCGGTATTTACAATTTTCCTTGTGAGCATTGCACATTTAGTATTTTATTTGTTTTTTATTAGTTTCCTTTCTTTTCTTGTGTCTACATGTGTTTTCGAGCAACCTAGGACCAAGCACGATGAAAGGACCGAGGCTGGATTCAATACAGAGACACCCAAGGGCCAGACTTGGCCATTCCGGAGGTAAGAAAAAGTGATTTTTTTTTCAAAGTGCTTCAAATCAAGATCTAATACCAGTAATGGATCGGCTTCGTTCATACAAATCCAACGAGCCCAAGAACGTCAAATTCCAAGTTTGTATGAAGAAATGGCAGCCGTTTTACCGGAGAAGGACGGCACAAAAAGACAGCACGAAAGACGGTCTTTCATTCGACCGTGGCCGGTCGTTTGGCTGGTCGTATGACCTGCAGACAGCCCCGAAAGTTGCCCTTCCAGGCGGGATTCTTCACTGATTTCGTCCCCAATTGTTCCCACAGGATCCTTGGCTCATAATGAAGGGATTGGGAGAGGATAAGGCTCATCTTGATCCCTTGGATGAAGAGGGAGACACCACATCTATGGAGGAGGCTTGACGAGAGACATTATATATACACCTCCAACCCTAGCCGCCGCCACAAAATTCATCCACCATCTGATTCATCCACGACCCATCTCCATTGCTGCTTGATGTGGTGTCTTTTTGATAAGTAAGAGTGTCGAACCCAACGAGGAGCTAAAGGTAGAATTAATATTCTCTCAAGTCCTATCGACCACCGATACAACTCTACGCCCACCATTGTTTTCTTTACCTAGAAACAAGTAATAAAACTAGAAGTACTTTGTAGGTGTAGTGGGATAAGTTTGCAAGATAATAAAGAATGTGAAAATAAAAGTTAGGTGTTGTTTTAATAAAATTACAATTAAGTTAGTATAGCGAGTGTGGAAAAGTGGTGGTAGGATTTGTGGAATTGTCCCTAAGCAATTGGCTAAGTTACTAGACCGATGGCAAGTTTTTATGTGGGAGAGGCCACTGCTAGCATATCATCCCTTACTTGGAATTCTATGCACTTATGATTGGAACTATTAGCAAGCATCTGCAACTACTAAAGTTCATTAAGGTAAAACCCAACCATAGCATTAAGATATATTGGCCCCCCTTCAATCCCGTATGAATCAATTTCTATGGTAGGAAGAAGTTTCCGTCACTCTTGCCCTCCAATGCATAGTCCTATCAACATACAACTAGCCCTATGGCGTGATCCACGCGCGCGCTCATATGATGGGCACCAAAGGACAACAACATAACCACAAGCAAATTAAACCAATCATAGCAATTCACCGATTACCCATAGGACAACAAAAATCTACTCAAACATAATAGGATGGCAACACATCATTGGATAATAATATGAAGCATAAAGCACCTTGTTCAAGTAGGGGGTACAGCGGGTTGCGGGAGAGTGGACCACTGACAATAGACGAGGGAAGGTGATGGAGGTGTTGAGGAAGACGGCGGAGTTGTGGACTAGATCGCCGCCGCGATGGTTCCCCCCGGCAGGCGTTCCGGTGCCGCCGATGGAGAGGGGGAGAAAGCCCCCCTCCTTCTTCTTCTTCCTTGGCCTCCCCCCTAGATGGGAGGAGGGTTTCCCCTCTGGTCCTTGGCCGCCATGGCTCCCGTAGGGCAGGAGCCCCTCTGAGATTGGATCTCTGTCTCTGTTCTCTTCTGTTTCGCGTTCCAGTTTTCTGGCCCTGCACCATTTCTTATATTTCCGGAGATCCATAACTCCGATTGGGCTGAATTTTTTAGGGGATTTTTATCTGGAAATTATCTTTCTTGTCGCGAAAGAAGGGCCCCAACCGACTTACGCGGGAGTCACAAGCTCACCCGGTGCGCCCTAACGTAGGGGCGCGCCGTGTGAGCTCGTGACTCCCTCAAGCATCGTCTCGCGTTGATTCTTTTTCCCAAACATCATATATATTCCAAATATAAATCTTAGTAAAATTTTGTCACGTTTGGACTTTGTTTGATATGGATTTTCTATGAAACAAAAAACATGCAACAAACAGGACCTAGCACTGGGCACGTCAGTCCAAGAAAATCTGATATATTGTTGCCAAAAGTATGTGAAAGTTGTAAAATATTGGCATGAAACTATCAAAAATTATAGATATGACGGAGACGTATCAGCATCCCCAAGCTTAATTCCTCCTCGTCCTCGAGTAGGTAAATGATAAAAAGATAATTTTTGATGTGGAATGCTACCTATAATAATCTTGATCAAATAATCTAATCATGACATGAATATTAAGATACGAGTGATTCAAGGCAATAGTCTATCAATTTGATATTGAAACAATAATACAAAACATGCATGTAATTCATCATTGCCTTTCATAATATGGAGCTAAAGGAAACAACCTCTATACACTTAATTGTGGTAAGCATGACACGCTCATTCTTCCCTGCATAGATATATCAAATCAAGAGTACCCCGGTGCCAAATCAAGCAATTGTATCATACTTTTTCACGCGCTTCAGCATTTTCAACTTCACTCAATACCTGAGCGTGAGCCATGCACTTAGCACTTTTGGTGGAATAGAGAGTGGTGGTAGGGGCTCAAGGGAAAAATAGAGAAAGTCTCGCATCAACTCGGCGGATCGTTAGGCAATGGAGATGCCCTTCAATCGATATCGATGCGAGGAGTAGGGACTGCCATGAAACGGATGCACTAGAGATATAAGTGTATGCAAGCTCCCTATGAAACTAAGTGGGTCTGCATCCAACTTGCTTTCTCATGAAGACCTCGGGCATTTGAGGAAGCCTGTCATTGGAATATACAAGCCAAGTTCTATAATGTAAAATTCCCACTAGTATATGAAAGTGACAACTCATGGAGACTATCTATATGAAGAACATGGTGCTACTTTGAAGCACAGGTGTGGTAAAAGGATAGTAGCATGCCCCTTCTCTCTTTTTCTCTCTTTTTTTTGTTTTCTCCTTTTTTTTCTTTTTTTTTCTTCTTTATGGGCTCTTTTTGGCCTCTTGTTTTTTTAGAACAGTCTCATGTACCTCATCCCCACTTTTGAGGACTCATTAGTCTCCACCATTCTTTTCCTCACTGGGGAAATGCTCTAATAATGATGATCATCAAACTTGTATGTAATTACAACTCGATAAACTGAAAAAGATGACTACATATGATTGCCTCTGGCAGTGTACCAGGATGTGCAATGATCTAGCGTAGCAAAGATATCAAAAAAAGGACAAGCCATGAAAATATCATGCTAGCTATCTTATGATCATGCAAGAAGTATGACAATGAACGCTCAAGTCAGGTATATGATGATGATGGAAGTTGCATGGCAATATATCTCGGAATGGCTATGGAAATGCCATGATAGGTAGGTATGGTGGCTGTTTTGAGGAGGGATATAATGAGGCTCATGTGTGATAGAATGTATCATATCACGGGGTTTGGATGCACTGGCGAAGTTTGCACCAAGTCTCGAGGTGAGAACGGGCAATGCACGGTACCGACGAGGCTAGCAAAATATGGATAGGTGGGAGTGCTTAAGTCCACAAACTCACATTAGTCATAAAGAACTCAGATAATTATTGTGAAAATTTCAAAGCCCTCGAAGGAAAGTATTACTCGCATGCCCCAAGGGAGGAGATTGGGAGGAGTTAACCATCGCGCGCCCCCGATTTAGACAGCACAATGGATCAATCAATGATAAAATATGATCCGACCTCACTGCTAATGTCAGCGGCCACCACTTTACATGCGTGAGGATTTATTCGCGTAAAGAGTTACTTCCCTTTATCACCATTATTAATACTCAACCTTAATTTTTTTACTAGCATGCCCCCATATTACCACCTCAATATCGCAAAACTATTGCAAGGAATCAAACATATCATATTCAGTTATCTACAAGTTTTTTGTAGGATTTTATGACTAACCATGTGAATGACCAATTCATGTTAACTCTCTAAATAGATATAAGTGAAGCATGAGAGTTTAATTCTTTCTACAAAATACTCGGCCACGCTCTAATAAATATAAGTGAACCAAAAGAGCATTCTACAAATAACGGTTTTCCAAATGTAGAGAAACGAGCAACCAAACTTCAAATGATATAAGTGAAGCACATGAAGCATTCTATAAAGCCATACTCAAAAGATATATGTGAAGTGCAAAGAGCATTCTACAAATCAACGAATGACTATCCCATACCAGCAAGGTGCATTACTAAAAGAGAAATAAAAAGCACACGACGCTCCAAGAATTTACGCATATCATGTGAACAAAACAAAAACCGAGACATACCAATAATTGTCGAGGAAGAAAGATGGGATGCCTTCCGAGGCATCCCCAAGCTTAGATGCTTGAGTCTCCTTGAATATTTAATTGGGGTGCCTTGGGAATCCCCAAGCTTGAACTCTTGCCTCTCCTTATTCTTCTCATATCGATGCCTCCTCGGTCTTCGAACACTTCGTCCACACAAAACTTAACCGAACTTTTTATTAGAGGGGTTAGTACATATAACATCAAATCCCATCATGTCTTGCTGTAACATTATTGTATAATTATAATCAAACATTACCCACTGTATGCTATCACAATTCTATGGCTCCCAAATCAATGGGGCTCAACAAGATTTCAAACATAAGAAGATAAAGAAACTATAATAGCAATCTGTGAAAACAGGACAGTCTGTAAAGATGAAGATGAAACATATACTTCTGTAACTCCAAAAAATCTTAAAAATTAGGACATAATAAACAAAGTGTAAAAATTTCAGAATTTTGGCACGTTCCAGTAAAATATAGAAATTCAAGCACTACAGCAAAAGTTTCTGTTTTTGCACACCACATACGAACCAAGCAATTTAAACACCCCAAAGGTAAATCTTGGCATATTATTTTTATAATAAAATGGATTTGTACAAGGGGATAAATATTTTTGTTGAAAAGTTTCTGTAATCAAGGTTCACAAAGTTTCCGTGGGCATGAACAAAGTTCAAGGCTAGCCCCCACTTCCACATTGCTCATCTGTCTCACTTTCACTTTTCGTTTTGAAAAAGTTTTAGGTTCCCCTGTATATTTTTTGTTTTTAAACTTTTTAAAAGAACACAGCAGAATAAATCGACTCTCTAAAACTTTTGGCTTGTCTCCCAGACAGCGCTTTAATTAAAGCCATTAAGTTAGGCATATAGTGCTCAAGTAATTGATCCACCCGGATCCCAAGGTATATCAAAGCCAATTTTAATTAAAAATGATTTGTAATTTAGTAGTGAGCACAAAGCAACATAGATCACATAAAAACGGAATCTGACTCTCTTCCTATGCATCGGCATGTCATAAATGAACAATTCATGCACACTAAGTAAAGGCCAACGCATAGTTTCTTGCAATTTTATCGTATTAGAATCATAGAGAGGTGGAGATGTGGTTCCTCTGTCATAATAATTGCAATTAGGAGCAGCAAGCACATGTATATTATATTCATCAAAATTATCATGTGCAATAGTAAAACGCAACCCATCAATATAATCCTTAATAAGTGCAAACTTCTCCGATATAGTGTAGTTGGGAGAATTCAAAAAGATAATAGGACTATCATGTGTGGGTGCAATAGCAACAATTTCATTATTAACACAAGAAACTATAGCAAGTTCATCTCCATAAGCATCATTCATATTGGCATCATGGCCACAAGCATAGCAAACATCAAGTTCATCAAAAAGGGATATTTTAAACGAATCCAAGGGATCATAGCAATCATCTTTTGGTAAGCATCAAGGGAAATTAAACAATGTATGAGTTGAAGAGTTACTCTCATTAGAAGGTGGGCCCGGGTAGGTAATCCGCTCTTCCTCCTTTTGTTCTTCGCTCTCCTCCTCATCTTTTTCATCTAATGAGCTCATAGTTTCATCAATTTCTTCTACCATAGACTCCTGCAAATATTAGTCCCTTCTTGGACAGCGGAGACTTTCTCAATAAATTCATCAATATCTGCATTGTATTTATAATTCTCAAAAAAATATTGAAGTATAGCATAATTTTCAGATCTGTAAAGAGCATCATCACAATCTTCAAACTTTTCAAACAAAGATTTAATTTCATAAGCACCCTTAAAAGGAACAAATTCTTTTATTTGTTACACATCATAGTAATCATATACACCATTGGCATAAGAAGCCAAGGTTTCATTATCATTAAATTCACATTGAAAGGGAAGGTGTGGAGCCTTCATCTTAGAGAAACAAGTATAATCACACCTTAAGCACAAATCCCAAGCATACCAACTCAATATTTTAATTTGATCCCATAAGTGTTTCCCTTTTTGAGACAAGCGATAATCCCTAAAGTATTCCTGATGATCCAAAGTATCTCCCATTATCATGTTGAATGGAGATTTATTAGGATTATCAAAGTAGTATTTAATGTTTTCCACATAACCTGCATCGAGGGTTTTAGGAGGTTCCCCATCTCCATGAGTAGCAAGTACAACTAATTTTTTCGGTATTTCATGTTCCATATCCATAACTAAAGATATCAAACAACGTAGAATAGAAAATAAAATCTACTTTGAGATAAAGCCAACAAGCGCACACGAGAATATTCACCTCATGCTATTGCTCCCCGGCAACGGCGCCAGAAAAAGGTCTTCATAACCCACAAGTATAGGGGATCATTTGTAGCCTTTTTCGATAAGTAAGAGTGTCGAACCCAACGAGTAGCTAAAGGTATAATTACTATTCTCTCAAGTTCTATCGACCACCGATACAACTCTACGCACACCAACATTTACTTTACCTAGAAACAAGTAATAAAACTAGAAGTACTTTGTAGGTGTAGTGGGATAAGTTTGCAAGATAATAAATAACGTGAAAATAAAAGTTAGGTGTTGTTTTAATAAAATTACAATTAAGTTAGTATAGCGAGTGTGGAAAAGTGGAACTATTAGCAAGCATCCGCAACTACAAAAGTTCATTAAGGTAAAACCCAACCATAGCATTAAGATATATTGGCCCCCCTTCAATCCCGGATAAATCAATTTCTATGGTAGGAAGAAGTTTCCGTCACTCTTGCCCTCCAATGCATAGTCCTATCAACATACAACTAGCCCTATGGTGTGATCCACGTGTGCGCTCATATGATGGGCACCAAATGACAGCAATATATCCACAAGCAATTTAAACAAATCATAGCAATTCACCGATTACCCATAGGACAATAAATATCTACTCAAACATCATAGGATGGCAACACATCATTGGATAATAATATGAAGCATAAAGCACCATGTTCAAGTAGGGGGTACAGCGGGTTGCGGGAGAGTGGACCGCTTAAAATCGATGAGGAAAGGTGATGGAGGTGTTGAGGAAGACGGCAGAGTTATTGGAGTAGATCATCGCCGCGATGGTTCCCCCCGGCGGGCATTCCGGCGCCGCCGGGGGAGACGGGGAGAGAGCCCCCCTCCTTTTTCTTCTTCTTCCTTGGCCTCCCTCTAGATGGGAGGAGGATTTCCCCTCTGGTCCTTGGCCGCCATGGCTCCTGGAGTACAGGAGCGCCTACGAGATTGGATCTCTGTCTCTGTTCTCTTCGGTTTCGCGTTCCTGTTTTCTGGCCCTTCACCATTTCTTATATTCCCGGAGATCCGTAACTCCGATTGGGCTCAAATTTTGACGGGATTTTTATCTAGAAATTATCTCTCTTGCGCGAAAGAAGGGACCCAACCGACTTACGGGGGAGTCACAAGCTCACCCGGCGCGCCCTACGGTAGGGGGCGCACCGTGTGAGCTCGTGACTCCCTCAAGCATCGTCTCGCGTTGATTAAATTTCCCAAAAATCACATATATTCCAAAAAAATATAACCGTAAAATTTTATCACGTTTGGACTTTGTTTGATATGGATTTTCTGTGAAACAAAAAACATGCAACAAACAGGAACTGACACTGGGCACTGGATCAATATGTTAGTCGAAGAAAATCATATAAATTGTTACCAAAAGTATGTGAAAGTTGTAAAATATTGGCATGAAACAATCAAAAATTATAGATAGGATAGATACGTATCACTGCTCCTCCACCGGTGAAGGAGGGACAACACCAAGGGAAGAAGGAGGAGGCTCCACCACCATGAGCACCGGCCTTCGGGCCGGTGCCCTCGCGCCCGCTCCGTCACTGGCGCCACCCCCATCTCCATCACCACCGGCGTGGCCACCATCATCACCATCTCCACCACATCGCCATCATCACCAACACCACCACGCCTTCTCCCTCCTTCGGCCTGTAACTTGTCCCTAACCTTCATGTTTATGTTTGAGTAGTTGTACTAGTTCTCAGGATATGGTTGAACCCTTTATGATATTTGATGCGATCCAATAGTACCTATTCATGATTCGAGTTAGTAGCCTTCATGAATGATGAGAGGAGTGCTCACTCACATTTATGCCTTGTTGTCGTGAAGTATATTACTGTCATTGTGAAGGGTTGGGGATATTGGGGTAATTTGAGGTGACAATAAAAGCCTTGATTCCTCGCCATTGCAATTGATAGCGGAGTTACGGAGAACCCTTAGAGAGGCCGCGTCCACGGGGTAAACCCTTAATTATCATAAGTTGTAACCATATGGGGGAGACTATGGTGGTGGCGTGCGTGGAACGAAGTCTACCTCAATCAAGTAGAACGTGGTCTGTACCCGGCTCTGCCCACTTATGCATTTGACCAGTTACTAGAGGATTAGATAGTTCATATAAGTGGCAGTGATTCCGAACCCATCAAGAACGCTTTACTACTCAAGTGTCATCCTTACTAACTTAGTGTTATTTATTTCTTGTTTTTACCTTCTTGTTCTAGTATAGTTAAAAACCCTTTTATCTAGTTTCCCTAGCAACTTATTGAGTAGACTATTTCCAAACACCGGGTTGGGTGCGTACATAGCTGCATGAAGTGACAACGTAGTTGCGGGGTTTGTCGTGCCTTCCTATCAACTCCCTGTGAGTTCGACATTTACTTATCACGAAAGTGCTAAAATAGCCTTGTGCACTTGCAGGACATCAAGCTTTTTCTGGAGCCGTTGCTGGGGAGCATAGTGCTTGGTCATCACTTACCCGCTCGCACATAGTTTATTTTTGTTTGTTGCTATTTATGTTACTGTTTTTCTCTTAACCAAAAAATAAAACAAATGTCTTAACCAAAAAAATATTTCAAGAATGAAAGCTGCTACGATGGAACAAGACATTGGAAGAGGGAGGGTATGTTAACAATACCGGCACTCCAAGAAAGGTATTGAGATGGGTGAGCATTTTATGGTGTTGGATATTATAGCTAATTCGATCCCTAATAGTTGCATACAGTGCAAGTCCCTTCACCACATGAGCTTTTTATGTGAAGATCACCCACATCCGATTATGAGATCATACAACCGTGGTGAATACCCTTATGATGATGTTGAAGTCATTGAGGAGATGATTTTAATGCTTAGGTCTTATGAGTTTTTAAAGTGGATTGACAGGTTTCCCGAAGAATATACTAAGGTGACTAAGCATGAAGGCTTGTTGTAGAAAGTTTATGACTTTTGTTTAGATAATAACTTTGATAAGAATCCTTTGGTCATGAACTATGAGAAGTGGATGGCCGCCATCTCCCAAGCCAATATTTCGCATGAACATAACTCTATGTAGGAACATGAAGAGAATATAATCGAGACACAAGAAGAAGAAAGTTTAGAAAATGATGAGCCGAAGGAACACGGGGATGAAGGATGGAATGGCCACTGTCCCAAAACTCCCACCAATGGTAATTCTTTTGACATAATTAATGTGCTGCTTGATGAAATGAATGAAGGTTATGACTTACCTGCAGCTCCTCGTCCTCTAGATTATAAAGTTATTGTGAAGTTGCAGCCACTAATGTTTCAGGCATCTCCACTTAGCTCGATGCATCGGTACTCACCCAAGAGAGAGTAGGAATTTACATACATGATGCCAGTGCATCGTAAGCAAGTGCACCTCCGACCGAGCTCGGCTATGAGGTGTTCCCAACCCCGGTCGGACGTAGGCCTCACACTCGGGGTTGAAATCCCTTGGGATCCTTGTGGATAACCTTATGGAGCACCGAAACCTAGCTATATGACTCTAAAGAAAGCACTACCTGGGAGGTAACCTGGAAGTCCATGGGTGTCTTTCTTAGCTTTGTGTCTTGAGTCTAGTTTCATTCATGTTGCATTGGCACTTTTATTTTCTCTGAAGTAGTTGCTATTTGAGTTGGTTTCGTGTTGTTTTTGTTGGTAAAATTTCTAGCATATCGGTAGCCTGTACTTTGTTGCATACCTCCTCTTATTTTATTGCAATATTGATATGTGCCTAACGTGGGGAGGGAGCACCAAAATTTTCGTAAAGTATTGTAGCTCCAGGAGAAAAGACGGCGTTCCATACGACCGTCCCGGTTGTACAGGCGCCCGTATGAGCTCGTGGCTGCAAGTAATCAGAGGTCCAGAGCAAAAGACGGCCTACCGTATGAGTGCTCGTGCTCGTACGCGCGGTCGTATCACCTGGCGGCCACAATGAGCATCTCCACAGAGCAAACAACGGCGTACAGTACGACAGCACCTGGTCATACTTGCGCTCGTATGAGGGGGAAAATACCTCCAATTTATTCTTTTTTGACGTCTAAGGTCGACTGGGTATTTTCCAACCGATTATCTGCTTTATAATTAATGTTAATTACCTGTGAAACTTCGAAAGCAATAATTCACTGTAGCAACTATGTTTTCTTTTATTTCTTTTTACAAGTTGGGTATACGAACTCTGTTCGTATACCGAATCGATGTTTTTATTTCGTGTGTTATTTTCGCAGGAGCTTGGACCTTATGCGGTGACATGTATAGTATGGTGCCAACTATATAAAAGACCCACATGAGCCACTTGGTTGCTTCAACATGACGAACTTCATTGACAAATGCCCGGTAATGTTTTCCAATACGAACCTCGCTCAAATAAAAGTTGCTTAGTATTGAGTTTCTCACCTCAAGAGGATCTCCCTTTTTAATTGGGCACCTAGGAGCTGCACACTTGTGTCTATATTTCCTCTCACTCACACTTCATCAAAATCTAGGAGTACTTAAGACTTCTAGACATACTTTGTTGACTTAAGTGAGTTGCTTAGGTTAATGAACGACTTATTATGAGGCATACTTTTTATCACCTGTGTTGCTAATCCTTTGTGCTACAAAAAAAATGAAAAACCAGAAATGCACAAAAATATTTTGTTTCCTTTTTAGTTCTTCTCTAGCAGATTCTATTGGAAGGCACCTGCCGGACCACAACAAGATCACATGAAGCAAGGTCCACATCTATTAAAAGAGAGGTCCTATGCACCTCAACGGTAAAAGTTTCTATCGAGGTATGACCAAGACAATCTATGGGACCAGCAAAGATCCCTTTGCGGTTCGGCTGTGGGGATCAACGAGCACAAAGAGCGGAATCAACAGCACAAACACACAGGTTTTACCCAGGTTCGGGCCGCTGGAAGCGTAAAACCCTACTCCTGCTTTAGTTGTATTATGGTGGGAAGCACAAGTACAGGGAGTGCAGCTTGCCGGCAAGGTGTGCGGGAAGTGCAGCTACACACATAGTTTGTGCAAAGTGTCGACCCTTCTACCTGTAGCCATGCGCCTGCTTTTATAGGTTAAGGGGTCACCACAGTGGCAAAAAGGTAATTACATGACGAGGTGATAGCTACAGTGATATCATACATAACTCTACCGAAATAGGACAAATGCATTGAATGAACCATTAGGTGTCGCGCTGGGGACGAGCTCCGGCAAGGTTCCTGCACCGCTCGCCCAACTACCTTCTATTAGCTTGACACGCCATTAGGACGGGTGTCATTAAAGTTGGTCTCCAACCTAGCATGCTGACACGTGCCCCGACAAGGTTTACCAAACCGCCCGCCCGCTCGACACCTCATCGATAAGTGACTAGCTGATCAATGAGGTGGAGCGGTGGCAAAGCAGAGAGGGCTTGCCGGCATGGAGCTTGTCGGGTCTTCACCTTGCCGGTATATAGCTTGCCGGCAAGTGTTGTCTTCATCTTCAGTACTAACCTAGTACTTCTTGATGGCCTGTCTTGAGGTCTTCTTCTTGGTTTTGCCAACCAAGTCTTGAAGCATGATGGTAGTAATCCTCCGGTAAGCCCTAGCCATCAGGAAGGCTGCAACTGTCTGTGCATAAGTTAGGGTATAAATATACCCATGTTTTTATACACCTACAGGAGCCCCCGGGCCCGGGCCACACGAACATGTGAAGCGTCGTTGGGTTAGGCCCAAACAGATGCACAGACACACGTGGCAGGGAATCACTGCCGTAATCTTTGTTTTAACTGTTTACCCACGATGCTCGTTGAATGCGGGATATGGGAGAGGTGGATTGAAATGGCGACTGGGGAAGTGCGGCTGCAAAAGCGCATCCATGTCAGGCAGTAAAGAGCCAGCCCCCCGCGCCTTCCCCATAAAAGAGCACTCGCGAGGGGGCGCTGCTCATTTACCCCTCTTCTTCCCAATCTAGCCAGCCATCTCCTTCTCCATCCTCGCCCAAGAACAGAGCACAATGCCTCCGCGCCGCTCCGCCTTCCTTCCATTCGATTTCTTTTCTCCAAAGATCGCCATGGCGCCGAAGAAAGCTGCGAACCCCGCCAATTCGGCGGCGGAAGAGAAGAAGGCCGCAAAGGCAGCACGGTGGCATGACAATGCCGTCTTTTCACCGGCGCTGACAGCCGATGACCTGGAGAAGAAGTACGCATACGTGTACGCGGGGAAGACGAAGGATCATGAAGCCACAGTTGTGCTCCCAGGATCCCATCCTCCTGCGGACGACCAGTTCCACTTCTTCACCAGGTACTTTTACTGTGGACTGTGCCCACCTTTCCCAGAATTCTTCGTAGAAGTGATGAACTCCAACGGATTTAGATTGATAGATTTCACACCCAATGCGATCACTGGCATGTCAGTATTTGCGCATTTGTGTGAAAACTTCATAGGGATAGCCCCCAATGTTGCCCTGTTCCCGCACTTCTTCATTCCCCGGGTCGAGGACGACGCCCTTTCCGGCAATGTCACTTGGATTCCAAGGACAAATCTGAAGACGTGCTACTTGGATGGCAAGCTGCACATCAATAGGAACGAGTGGAGGGCTGATTGGTGCTAGATCAAGCAGCAGAACTTCCCGGCATTCTGTCATCTCAGAACCGAGAAGATTGAGAAAGCCGCCAACTGGAGCAACGTTGACCCCAATGACGTCAAGCTTGGAGTGGCACTGTACTCGCTTCTCAGCCTCAAGGAATCCGACTTGACCATCAAGATGGTGAGTGCAGATTTCACTCGCAGCCGGATCGCTCCACTGCAGCAAAGATGAGGCCGAAGAGCATGGGATTACAAAAATCCTGCCAATACAATGCGTCTGTATCCAGGCCTCGTCAACAACTTGACGGTAATGGAACACTACTGACTCATATGTCAGCTCTTCAACAAAGGCTGCAACTTTCATTTGCCGGCAAAGGTGATCCCGTTATGCAATAGTACCGCCAACGCATCCATCCTAGCCATGATGCCCGACTGTGACGCCAAGACAATTCTGAGCAATTGAAAACCGCCCACCATGAAGGAAGTGAGGGATTGGTTTGACATCTTGAAGGAAGAAGCTATCAGAGTCGAGGATGACATGGTTCATCCAACAAAGGATGATGAACAGCAGTTCCTTATCGCAAGAGCTGAAGAGGTCAAGAAAGCAGCTCGTTCCTGGGCAGCTAAAGGCATCAGCAATGAAGGACGCACCGAAGAGCATGCCGAGGAGCATGCTATAGCTCCAGGAACTAGAAAAGGAGGACGCATCAAGGATCATGCCAAAGACCATGTAGGCGAAGAGGATCAAACTAAGGGATCTGAAGGAGACGAGTAGCAGTCCGAAGAATCTTTAGATGAAGAGGAAGAGGAGGAAGCACCTCGCCCTCCTCCTGCTAAGGTGAAAACCGCCGTCGCCTAGAAACCTGTCCAAAAGAAGGCAACGCATACCGAGCCGATAAGCAAGGAACTTGCTGGCGTCAAGGCGGCAGCTACAACTTCCCAGGCTCAGCCTTCCCGGCGACAGCCTCCTTGTGGTGCCGCTTCCCGGCAACCAACTCCGTCGTCTGCAGAAGGCGAGGGGGTTTCGCAGCCCCCGGCTCCGTCAAGAGCGAAACGGGCTAGGAAGACGCCGCCACCATCTATATCCTCCGGCGCAGATGACACAGTGCACTGGGACCTGTCTGCCCTTAGTGATCGTAAAGAGGATGAAGAGTAAGCTCATCATATTCATCCATCATTCTCACAATTGTCTTGATGTTGTTGTTGAACTAATTATCTTGATTGTTCTGATCTTGCAGGGATGAAGTGCCTTTGGCGGAAAGATACAGGAAGAAGCCCAGAATCACCGAAGAGGGCGAGACGGCAACATACGCTGATCAAGGCGCAATTTTGTCTAAAGTTGCCGGCTCAAGCCCCCAGCGTGAGGTTCACGTCCAATTTCCGCTGGCAAGCACTGTCATCGACTCTTCCGCAATGGAGACCGACAAGGAGGCGGGAAGTGAACAGCCCAAAGGAGAGCGCCAAGGAATGGATTCCTTGACGGCGCACTCAACTTTAGAACTGCCGCCAAGACCATGCCCGACAAGGAACAGCCCTCCCCCAGAGGAGCACCAAGAAGAGCCTATCCACATCGAGTCCCCTCCATCAACAGACGTTGCCGGAGACCGAGCGACAGCAACTGATGTTGCTGGAGGAAGAACAACATCTCCTCCACATGCTCATCAAGGTATGTTCCTTTTCAGATGTCATTTTATCCTTGTCAATCCTTCTTTATTTCTTGTTTTCTTGAACTTGTTCTGAAATTTGAATTCCATCCTGCTCTTTGCCTCTTCCCTGTCCTGTAGATCCAACCTCTCCGGAAGAGGGAGAAATCTCTGTGGAGGAAATTGCAAAGAGTGCTGTTGATGAAGCCGCCAAGATTTCTGCCAAAGAAGTCGCTGCGTCTACCATTGAGAAGGTTGTGGAAACCTCCGAAGAGCCTGATAAACCTTCCGGCAACACATCTGGTCCAGCCACAGCAGATGTTGAGATGGGAGATGTTGATAGCGACAAGCCAAACGTCGACGACCCTCCCAGCACATCTGATGTGCAAGCTTTGGCAGGTCCTTTGGAGCCTATCAACCTGCAGCAGGAATCTGGAGCCCCCAGCTCATCTGGTGCCGAGGAATCTGCCTTTGAAGATGCAATTGTGAGGATCTTAATACCCTTGTCTCACAATGTCACGGAAACAGATAGCACCGACGACAGCTCTGCGGATCTTGCTTTCCTGAAGACGATGGCTGCTAACTTCAAGGGTGTGCAAGATCGTTACAGCAAGCGTTGGGAGAAGCTCCACACGCAGCAGCAAACCGTGGAACTAGCTGAGCAGAGGTTGAAAGGGAAGGTAGAAGAGATCCACAAATGGTACAATGAGAAGTTCCATATCATCAAGATGCAGGAGGAAAAGCTTGCCGCTGCTAAGGAGAAAGCAGCGGCCTTGGACGGCAAGTTGGTGGAGCGCGAAGCGCAACTGAACACCAAAGAGAAAGATCTTGCTGCCCGAGGAGAAGTGCTTGCCGCCAAACTCCGTAGCAAGGATGAGGAAATCCAGAGTTCCAGACTCAGCTTGCACAGCAAACCAAAGAGCTAGAACAACGCCATAAAAAGGCTATCGAAAATCAAGGTTTGGTTCATGCTGGCAAGCTCTTGGAGGCCATCAAAGCTGCCGAAGCTGCTGAAGCCGCCAAGGTGGATCTAGAAGCCAAAGTGACAAAACTTGAAGAAGACCTTGCCGGCAACAGGAAGGAGCTCTTGACTCTCCAAGAATCAGCGCAGAAGGTAGCTCACACCTTGGGTGAGCTGTAGACGCATCTGTCATCCAAAAGTCAAGAACTTACCAGGCTGCCGATGCAAGGAAGATCTAAAGTTGAAACTGTCCACTTTGGAAGAGCATCTTGAAGGCGCAAGGGCTAGCGAGAAAATCTTGTCAATAGATCTCGAGAAGGAGAAAGCTTTGTTTGCCAATGCTGAAAATTCCTTCAATGTAATGAAGAGCAGCCTGCAACTGTGGACCAGCCGCCTTGTGGAAGCCACAGAACAGCTTAGTGCTCAGCTTGCCATCATGGGCATGAAGGAATATAGCTATTCCCCCAACGACCAAGAAGCGGCAAGCGTCACCTTAACTTTCTTCTTCGAGAATCTTGTCGAGGCATTGGACAAGCATCATGAAGAGCGGGCTGCTTCCTTCATCGATGAGTCCCGGAAACTTGCTCGTGATATACTCTACAAGGTGCTCGTCAAGCTTGCATATCGCAATCCCGGGATCGACCTCTCTGGAGCCTTCATGAGCTTGCCGAAGAACACTGACATCACCGGCATCGACAAGCTTGTCACTCCGATAGCTGACAGAGTTGGTCAAGTCTCTAGGCATCAGGGCCAGCTCAAGAACTAGTCTTGCCACCAGACCTCTCCGCGAGTGCAATCATGTAAAAGACAGATTAGTCTTAAGTTAGATCTGCACTGCACTTTGATGTAATATGACTTGTGTATTTTGAATGAATGTATGCTCTTTCCCTTATGTGATTCTGTCCTTGTATGTTTTTCTCCCTACGCTTGCCGAAAACTTGCCGGTGCGTGCAACCTGCCGTTAGCACTTGAGGAACAGGTCCTTAGCAGCTTGCCGGAGGTGCCACCTTCCGGCAAGATACACCCGTCGATCTTGACGCAACTTACATATACTGTTGAGCGGACTCGAAACAGAAATAAGAGCGTGAGCAATCCCGACAAGGTTCCTTTGCATGCAGGTTTTTCATACAAAGATGAAAATCGTTCAAGGAAAAATAGCAACTACAACAAAGAAATTTTGTTTCAAAGTTTTACAACTTAACTTTTCTTTGATGTACTTCTTGTCATGAATGATATCTTGAACATCATTTTGGTATCCATAGCATCACCCCCCCTGGAAACATGCACGCGAGGAACACTACTGTCCTTTGAGAAAAAGAAAGAGGAGAAAAGAGGAGGTTGGAACCTTGACGGTTCATCAATCATTTCATACAAGGCACATGTAACACAACAATACATGCAATATACATAAATATGTACTTTGACAAAAGTTGTGAAACACTTAGCTTTATTAACTGTGCACGGGATCTGCGCCCGGCTCTGTACAAAGGAATACATGTCTTGCTGACAAACTTGTACAAAAAGAGGTTGCCAGGCAGCCCGGCAACCGCGCCTCACGGGTAGAACTTGCGAAGATGCTCAATATTCCATGAGTTGAGCACAGGTGTGCCATCTTCGGTCTCTAAGCGGATTGCGCCAGGCCTAGTGACTCATACTACCCGGTAAGGGCCTTCCCACTTTGACGTCAACTTGTTTTTCCTCTTCGTGGATTGGATCCGACGAAGACCAAGGTCGCCTTCCTCAAGGTTCCTGGCATGAACTTTGCGGCTATGGTAGTGTCGCAAAGCTTGTTGGTACCATGCAGCACGGATAGCAGCCCAGAAATGATCTTCCTCAAGGAGCGTCACGTCATCTTGCCGCAACTCTTCTTGATCCTTCTCATTGAAGGCCAAGACTCGAGGTGACCCGTATCTGAGTTCTGTGGAGAGCACCGCTTCTGCCCCATATACAAGGGAGAAGGGCGTCTGGCCAGTGGCTCGATTTGGTGACATCCTGAGTGACCAAAGAACCGCCGGCAACTCTTCCACCCAGTGTCTTCCAGTTTGTCAAAAGTTCTGGTCTTGAGACCATGTAGCACTTCTGCATTTGCCCTCTCCGCCTATCCATTGCTCCTCGGGTGAGCAACAGATGCGTAGCAGATCTTGCTTCCAAGGTCTGGGCAGTCTGTTGTGAAGGCGCGACTCGTGAATTGGGTGCCGTTGTCGGTGATGATCCTATTGGGTACGTCAAAACGGGCCACCAATCCTTTGAGGAACTTGATAGCTGACTGTGCCATCACCTTTCTCACTTGCTCTATCTCAGGACACTTTGTCAACTTGTCGATAGCAACGTACAAGAATTCAAAGCCCCCGGTTGCACGGGGGAAGGGGCCGAGGATGTCGAGCCCCTAGACCGAGAAGGGCCAAGAGAGAGGGATGGTTTGAAGAGCTTGAGCTGGCTGGTGTATGTCCTTGGCATGATACTGGCATGCTTCGCATCTGGTGAGCACCACCAAGGCGTCTTGAAGGGCTGTCGGCCAATAGAATCCTTGACGGAAAGCCTTGCCGACAAGCGCGCGTGACCCTATGTGAGAGCCACACATTCCTTCATGTATCTCTGCCAACAACTTCTGTCCATCTTCCTGGCAAATGCACTTCAATTTCACCCCATTTGGCCTCTTTCTGTACAAAATGTTGTCAACAAATTGGTACATACTTGATTGACGGGCTACTCTTTCCACTTCTTCTTGCACTTTGGGAATATCTCCTATCTGGAGGTACTGAACAATTGGTTGTGCCCATGCCGGGGCTTGCGGCTCGACGACAAGGACTAAAGGCATCTCTTCCTCCACGGGAGCACTTTCTTCGACGGCAAGAACTTGGCTTGCCGGATGCTGCGGCTCATCGGCAAGAGGTGTTTTGTTAGCGGTGTTGCTTTTCTTGGCAACTGCTGGTAGCTCTGCCAGAAAATAACCACCAACATCTTGCTTTCCCTTTTTGGATGGCCTTGATGGTGTAACGGATGGCTGAGTCAGTTTTAGCATGAAAGTTCCTGGTTCCACAGGTATTCTTTCTGCGGCAAGCTTTGACAGGTAATCGGCAACTTGATTTTGGGCACGGGGGACGTGCTCAAGTTGTAAACTGTCAAAGTGCTCTTCCAACTTCCTCACTTCATCAACATAAGCTTCTATCAAGGGACTCTGATAATCTTTGTTGATCTGTTTTACCACAAGCTGCGAGTCGCCTCTGATAATCATTTTTCTGATACCAAGGTTGATTGCAATGCGCAGACCGGCAAGCAATCCCTCATACTCAGTAGTGTTGTTGGTGGCCTTCTCCCTGGGAAAGTGCATCTGAATCACGTACTTGAGATGCTCTCCGGTGGGAGCGACAAGCAGCATGCCAGCACCAGCGCCTTTTAGCATAAAAGCACCGACAAAGTACATGATCCAGTCATCAACCGTTTCCTTGCCGGGGAGAGAGGTCTCTTGTTTTTCTTCGTCCTGCGTTGGGGTCCATTCTACAATGAATTCCGCCAAGGCTCTACTCTGAATTGTTGGTGTGCTTTCAAACTTCAAATCAAAGCTTGACAGCTCTAACGCCCACTCCACAATCCTGCAGGTGGCTTCTAGATTTCTCAGAATTCTTTGCAACAGAAAGTGAGGGACGACTGTAATTTGATGTGCTTATAAGTAATGGCGTAGCTTCCTTGAGGCCATAAAGAGACCAAAGAGCAACTTTTCCATGCCACAATATCTTGACCTTGCCCCCTGTAGAAGAGAGCTGACAAAGTAAACTGGGCGCTGCACCATCTTCTTCTTCTACACAGCTTGTTGATCTAGCTCATTTGCTTGCACAACTTCAGACTTGTCGGCACCTAACCTTGCCGGAGAAGATTCCGGCTTGCCAGCTTGTGGCTCTGCGGCTGCTGCCTCTTCATCGTTTGCCTCTCTTTCAGCCACAAGTGCAGCACTAACCACTTGATTGGTTGCCGCTAAATATAGCATCAATGGCTCTTGCGGTTTAGGCGCAACTAGGACTAGCGGAGAGGACAGGTACTTCTTCAAATCTTGGAGCGCAGCCTCTGCTTCCGGAGTCCATTTCATTGGACCTGCCTTTTTCAAAATTTTGAAAAACGGCAAGGCGTGCTCTGCCGATTTGGAGATGAACTTGCTTAGAGTGGCGATGCAACTGGCAAGATGCCTTACGTCCTTGACACGTTTCAGTGCTTCAATCTGCTCAATTGCTTTGATCTTGTTGGGATTGGCTATAATTCCTCTCTGAGATACAAAGAACCCAAGAAGCTTGCCGGATGGAATGCCAAACACACACTTCTCAGGATTGAGCTTCAAGTTGATTCTGCACAAGTTTGCAAATGTTTCCTCCAGATCTTGTATCAGTGTTGACTTGTCCTTGGTCTTTGTTGGGGATATTTACCAGCAAGGAGACCCGGCAGAGTGTTGACCCGGCCATAAGGCGAGCTTAATGGGCCAACTCACTGCGGGGCTGAAGTCTCTGTATGGGCCGGCTTAGCAAGGCTGGTAAGGGTAGGCCGGCTTACATAATGAGCCGGCTCACGATGAATCAGATGGCAACGAGAGTTGTCTTGAAGAACAAGTAGGAAGGAATAAAGAGGCGGGTCAAAGAACGACTCGGACTCTAATGTAATCTAGGGTTCCACCTATGTATATAAAGGGGAACACCTATACAGAAAGATTAAGTGGCAATCCCCTCGAGAGCTAGGTTAGCGAATTCGCATCCTTGTAATTGAGATCTACAACAATATAACCAAGCAGGACGTAGGCTTTTACCTCCACCGTGAGGGGCTGAACCTGGGTAACCCGGCGTCTTCTCGTTCCTATTCAACCCCGCTAAGCTTCCACGTTAGTGCGATGGCTTCATCTCTAAGTCCTTTTACCTGGACATCTGTCGCGACAAAACCACGACAGTTGGCGCCCACCGTGGGGCTCACGCACGGTGGAGTTGAGTTCTTAGCGGGATCCCTTCCAGGGTTCGGGAAGTATGCGGTTGGCATGATGACCAAGAGCCGCCGCGGGAAGTTCTACATCGACGACTCATACTGGGGCCCCGTCGCCGACTCAGTCGAGTACGGGTACCGGGTCCCCTTCGGCAAGCTCCATACCTTCATCGGTGTGGTCGGCGAACCGGCCGCCGGGTTGGAGGGCGTCGCTGGTGTCGAGTCAGCGCGCCGGCTCGGTCAGCTCCCGGCGAGACCCGGCCCGCGTCAAGCCGGCCAAAATCACGCCTTCGTGGGCTTCACCCAAGGGGTGGCCCTGTCAGAGAACTCCCTGTCTCAGGACGACACGCTGGTCCAATCTGACGGGGAGTCCTCGATGGGGGAAACCGAGTCAATTCACCCGCTGCATGATGGTAGGCTGGGGCACACGGACGACGTCTTCCCGGAAAGCCCTGATCCGCCTCGCTTCGCGGTGGTGTACATGGCAGGTAGGCAAGATCCAGCGCGAGACCCGGCCAATCCGACGGCGGGACAGAACAACCTCCTGACCGGCTCAGGAGGAGCTGGCGCCTCGGCCTCCGGCTCTTAGAAGACCGGGGTTCAGGCACTCGCGGACTTGATGACAACGCTGACGACCCTGTTGGCTGAGCCGGTTACTGCAGAGAACGCGGCGGCGCGCAACACGGAGATCATGAAGTGTCGCGAGGAGATGGCCAAGATCCAGGAGGATATCAACGCAGAGAGCGCCCACATGTTACAGGAGCAGGCACAGATCGCCGCGGAGAGGCAGCGCCTTGACGAGGAGACACAGTACCTGAGCCACCGGCAGGCTGAGTCCGAGCTTGTTCTCCGGAGGCGTCGCCAGAGCTGGCTTCTGGCTGATCTCGAGCCGACTTAGCTGTTCACAACGCCACCGGCTCCCACAAACCTGGGGGCTGGAGTTATCCCCCCGAGAGAGCCGCTACAGCAGCTTATTCATCAGCGAGAGCCGGCCCAACTTCGTACACCAGATCAGCAGCAGCAGCCGCCGTCTCACCGGTTCCAGACCCCAATTGGACACTACTCCAACCCGGTGGATAACGTGCTGGCAGCAACCCACAACTTGGCAGCCATTCCGATTGACGGGGACGGCCCAATTCAGACAGAGCCTAGGAATGCCATTGCGATGCTCAAGACGGCAGTGGTGCAACAGGCCAATTACTCGCATAGCCAGCATCGGCTTCACTCAACCCCTCATCAGAGCCGCTCCAGGAGTCAGCGCCCTGAGTCGCCCGCGGTCTCCAGCAGCGCGCACCGCCGGAGGGCCGCCCAGCCACTGGCGGAGCAGCAGCAGCCCAGGATCCCGCAGGACGTAGCTGACGCAGCCCGGATTCTGCGAGCATGGGAGGAAGAAAACGCGCGTGCAGGGCGTGACCCGCCGGCACACGTTAGCGCGCCGGCTCTGCTTCCGCGCGTAAACCCGCCGCCGAATGCTAACCCGCCGGAAGTACATCGTTCGCCTGAGATAACCCGGCCTGACGGATGGCCTGAGAGCTCGTCGAGCCGCCTGGTTGGAACCCCCTGCTTGGTACCAGCGCTGCGAGAGGCGCGCATTCCCTCAGATTTCAAGGGGCCTCGCAAGGTTCCTAACTACACAGCGAATTTGGAGCCTATGGAGTGGGTCGAGAGCTATGAGCTAGCGATGGACTTGTTGGGTGCATGCGAATCAGTCCTGGCACGTTACTTGCCATTGATGTTGGAGGGCCCTGCACGTACCTGGATGAAAAACTTACCGGCAAAGCCTATCAACACCTGGCAGGAGCTGAAGGAGCGTTTCATCAAGAACTTCCAGGGGACCTGCAAGAGGCGAACCACAATTGTGGATATTGAGCGTTGTGTCCAGCATGAGGATGAGTCAGCACACCATTGGGCTCGCCGGGTTGCAGAAGTTATGCACAGTTCTGACAGCATCACGGCAGCTCAGGCGGTGCTTGTTCTGGAGCGAACATGTAAGTTCCAGCTGCTGGTTCAAAAGCTCGGGCGGCTCAAGCGAAAGGTTTAGGACATGGGAGACCTCATGGATGTTTTAACCCGGTATGCGGAGTCGGATAACACCAAGGATCCATTGTCAGACGAGGAGAAATCTGGCAAGGGAAAGAAGGCTAGCGGTAAGGGTCAGCAGCAGAACAACGACAACGGTCAGAGCAACAACGGTGGGAAGCACAAGGGTCACGATGGTAGCTCGGATTTGGTGGCGAACACGAACGCAGCAAACAAGGGTCAGCGTCAGGATGACGGTTCTAGGAAGCCGCCCTCCGGCAATCGCCCTCTCACTTATGAGGAACTCCTCAAAGCTCCTTGTCCGAAGCACAGTTATAATGGTAAACCGTCCACTCACTCCTGGGAAAATTGCTATGTGATGCAAGAGTTCCCCCAGCGTGCCTTCCAGCATCATCATCATGGTGGGGGCAACGGCGGACAACACGCCAATTCAGGACCCGGCTTCTCAGGGGCCGTCTTGCAGGGGCCTTTTGCCGGACCCGGCTTCCAGGGAAATGGTGGCCAAGGCGGCGGGTTCCAGGGGCCTGGGAATCTGGGAGGCGGCAATCAGAGAGGCAACCAGGGAAACCAGCACCGGGCTGGCGCGGCAGGATTTCACAGTAACCCGAAGCAGTTAAATAGCGGACTGTATCACGTCTTCACCACTAGCACCTGTAAGCGGGATCGGAAGGTGCAGCGGAGAGCCGCCCACGTGGTTGAGCCGGCAACACCATACTACCTCAACTAGTCGGAGCAGCCGGTCACCTGGAGCAGGGCGGACCATCCAGTCATGCTCGATCACCCCGGCCACTTGGCTCTGGTGGTTGCGCCACAAGTCGGCGGTTATACCTTGACAAAGGTGCTCATGGACGGGGGCAGCAGCATCAACATCCTGTATTATGACACGTTCAGGCGGATGAATCTGTCTGATAAGCAGTTAACTCCGTCTTCTACAGTCTTTCACGGCATTGTTCCTGGCAAGTCGGTATATCCCATGGGAAGAATTTCCCTTGAGGTGGCCTTTGGCTCAGAAGATAACTAGCGTTCTGAGTTCCTGTCCTTCGAGGTGGTTAAGCTCAAGAGCCCATACCACGCCCTTTTTGGCTGGCCGGCTTACGCGCGGTTCATGGCGCGCCCATGTTATGTCTACCTGAAAATGAAGATGCCAGGGCCAAGGGGAACCATCACAGTAGAAGGAAACCAAAAAATCGCACTCGTGTGCGAGGAAGGAGATGCAGCTTACGCGGAGACGTCTTGCGCCGCGGAGGAGTTGCGGTATTACAAGGATAATGTTGACCCGACTGACAGGACGTCTTTAAAGAAGCCCACTACGGAGTCTGACCCCCTGCTCAAGTTTAAGTCGGCCAGAGATACAAAGCAAGTTGACTTCACCCAAGGCAACTCTTCGGAGCAGTTCACCATCGGGGCGAATATGGATCCCAAATAGGAAAGCGCGCTCATCGAGTTCATCCGTGAGAATCGAGACATGTTCGCATAGAAACCTTCTGACATGCCAGGTGTACCGAGAGAACTCGCTGAGCACTCCCTTAATGTGGATCCAAAGTTTAAACCAGTTTGCCAGTTTCTGCGTCGCTTCAACGAGAAGAGGAGGAAAGCCATTGGAGAAGAAGTGGCACGGCTCCTAGCTGTCGGGTTCATCGTCGAAGTCTTTCATCCCGAGTGGTTGGCTAACCCAATGCTTGTTCTGAAGAAAAACGGGACTTGGCGGATGTGTGTTGATTACACAGACCTGAATAAGGCTTGTCCAAGTGACCCCTTCGCCTTACCCCGTATTGACCAGATCATCGATGCTAGGGCTGGTTGTGAGAGTCTATGTTTCCTGGATGCTTATTCTGGTTATCATCAGATCAAGCTGAAGCCGGAAGACCAGGCAAAGACGGCTTTCATCACTCCCTTTGGAGCCTTCTGTTATACAACAATGTCATTTGGTCTGAAGAGTGCCCAGGCGACTTACCAGCATTGTGTTCAGAACTGTTTCCACAAGCAGATCGGGCGGAATGTTCATGCTTATGTGGACGACATCGTCGTTAAGTCGCGGAAGAAAGAGACTCTATTGGAAGATCTCAAGGAAACATTTGACAATCTCCGTATCTACAAGATGAAGCTTAACCCGGAGAAGTGTGTTTTTGGTGTCCCTGCAGGAAAGCTTCTGGGGTTCCTTGTCTCTGAGCGTGGCATTGAAGCTAACCCAGAAAAAATCAAAGCAATCACGACCCTGGCTAAGCCGGCCAAGCTAAATGATGTGCAGAAGCTGGCTGGGTGGGTTGCGGCTTTAAGCCGGTTTATAAGCCGGCTTGGTGAAAAGGCAATTCCGCTATATCAGTTGCTCAAGAAATCGGATGACTTCGTCTGGAGTAAGGAGGCAGATCAGGCTTTTGAGGCCCTTAAGAAGCAGCTATCTGAGCTGCCTGTCCTTGCTGCCCCTCGCGAGAAGCAGCCAATGCTGTTGTATATTGCTGCCAATAACAGGGCTCTAAGTGTGGCGGTTATCGTTGAGCGCAAAGAGGATGGCAAAGCATATCCTGTCCAGCATCCTGTGTATTACGTCAGCGAGGTGTTAAGCGAGTCTAAGCAGCGATACCCGCATTGGCAGAAACTGGTCTATGGAGTGTTCATCCTGCTTCTTCTTTAGCCGGCACATCGGGCTGCGGAACGGGTTGATCTTCAACTATATTCTCCTCTTGAGCTGGTGGGGAGGCGTGAGCCGGACTTGTCATGTTCAACGGCGGCGGGCTGTTTTGGACGGCCGGCTCGTCCTGGGCTGCCAAAGTGGTTTCTTCTACTTGAGGGCATGTCTGAATGGCCGGGTCAGATGACTCGGCATCTGCTTTCTTCTTAAAGGCTTTGGCACTGTACAAGGGATGGGGGAGTTACTTATTCACAGAGATGAAAGATAAGAGGTCAATATTCATTACAGGAACGTCTGCTTACCCAGGGTTGATATTGAAAGCCGGCACCTATGTGGTGCTTGACTCGCCTGAGGAATGCGACGTCTGATAGGCCGAGTCGTTAAAGGGTAAGGGTTCTTTATAAAGGCCAGCTAGAGGAAAAGAATAAGTTGGGCTAAGAGGCACCTCAGCTCGAGCTTAGCGGGATGGCGGCTCATATGGAAGCCCGCTACTTAGTTCGCCTTCACTGCTCCGGGTTTTCCTTTTGGAGGTCCCGGCTCGACGAGTTTTCTTCAAAATAAATTTGGGATCCAAATGAGCATCTTGGTTGGAAAAGGGCACCTTACGGACGGCAACCCGGGGCTTCCTTCGAACCTTGCGAATCACAGCCCGGGTTTTCTTCCGAATAGGTGTTGGTGAGTCAGAATCAGAAGAGATTAAGGTTACCTCCGGCTCGTCGGTATGGCTAATTTCAGTTTCATCCTGAAGAGAAGAGGCATCAGCAAGTTGAATGAAAAGACGGCCAAGTGAGTCAAGTTCTACCTCATCCTCGTCCTCTGCAGCCGGCTTATCAGTACCGGCCGGCTCATCCTGCTGTTCCGCTGGAGCGGGGACGGGTTGTGGGGGCTTCTTCTTCTTCCAAAATTTGTCGTTTGCCTGTATTAAGATGAGTTGACAGATGAGGATGGTGACTTAAGAACAGAGTAAACAAAAAAAGGGGGTGTAAACACTTACTGAAGGCACCGGATTGGTTAAGCAAAAGGGGGCCAGCCCGGTTTTGTTGCATTTCTCCTGAGGCTCTCCTAGTAGCCTCTTCATGGTTTTGTTGATATCACTTGCTGATAGATTGACTTGGCTGAACCGTTGAGCGTCGGCCGGTTCACCAGTGTAATTGCACATCAGGTCGCCTCTGTGGCTAAGAGGTTGGATTCGCCAGCTTACCCAGCACCGGGTCAGATCAATCCCAGTAAGGCCGTTGGCAACCAAGGCCCTTAGCTTGGCGTAAACAGGGGCGAATTGCTTGCGTTCTTCTGTGGATGGCCAATTCGGAAAGGCCACTGTAGCGTTAAGCCGGTCCGGTCTGTAACCCGGCAGGGGATTTTCACCTTGAGGGGCGGTGTTCTTGCAGTAAAACCAAGTCTTGTTCCAGCCCTTGGGGTGACTCGCCAGCTTGGCCTCAGGAATGGGAGTGTTTCTTCGCCTTTGAATTGAGACGCCACCAAGTTCAATGCTGGGGCCATCGGTGAACTCAGTCTGATGATTGATATAGAAGAATTCGTGAAAGAGCAGGACAGTTGGTGCCATTTGAAGATACACTTCGCAGAAAACTTGAAATTGGCAGAGGTTGGTAATTGAGTTTGGTCCAAGATCTTGCAGTCGGAGGTCGAAGGAATGGAGAACATCACGGAATTTTTTTGACCCGGGCGGTCGAAACCCCTTGTGCAGATGTTCTGCGAAGATTACCACTTCACCTTGTTGGGGCTGAGGGGTGCTTTCTTCCTCAGGTGCCCGCCAGTCGATTGCGGTTTGAGCCGGCAAAATGCCTTGCCCTACGAGCTCATTCAGCATCAGAGTTGACACTTGTGATCTGAACCAGTTGCAGGATTTGTCGGTCTTGGGGGCCATGGCGACTTAAAAGTTTAGCTGCAAGGACAAAAATGACAAGCCGGTGTGTTAGTTTAAAAGGGACAAGCCGTCAGAATGTAAGACCCGGCCGAATGATGCAGGTCAGGATGTCTAAGTTCATAACCCGGATTCAGGCGCGCCGTCTCCGGCAATCATAAGCCGGTATTGACGACGGTGGAGGTTTGGATTTCTCTAAGTGTTGAACTAGTGACAAACAAGAATCTAACAGAGCGATTATTATTACGGATCTGAAAATATCTCGGAAAGAAAGTTCAAAACCTAGGTGGAAATAGAACCAGAGGCCTGTGTTCAATGCGGGTTTATGGAGGTTGGTTCGGACAATCTTGATGCGAAAAATGGTGCTACCACGATAAAACAAATGCTTATGCGGTCCATTTCACTGATTCTAATCTACTAAAGGAAGAAGAACATCGAAGAACACGAAGAACACTGATGAACTGCAGAGAATAGGTGTCATAGATCCAGAGGAGCAAGGGTTGGAGTGTACCAGATTGCGGCGAATGCGGTCGCGGAATCCCGTTGAGCTCCGGCGATGATGGGTGTCAGAGAAGGCGCGGTCAAGGTCGTCGGAGAGCTCTAGGGCGGCGGCGCTTCGAGTCCGACGAGTAGGCGTGAGGAGGAAGAATATGAGAAGTAAAAAGTGAAAATGGGGATGAGCTGGCATATTTATGGGCGCGGTAAAGGTTAAAACGGCAAGGGCGAAACCCTAGGCGGCGCAGTAATTTTCGGTGGTGTGGCGCCTCGATTCTCGCGCCTGACAAGACGGGACGTACCCACTCAAGGATTTAAAATGATATCGTTCCGGATTTCGCGGAAGTGGATCGTGACGTCATGAGGAACAAGAATTGAACATGCTAAGTTTGAATCTGAGGGGATGGACCCGATGATCGCTTAACCCGGCAACTTGAGCCGGTCCGAGATGGCGACTTAAAAAAGACAGGGGGGCGGCTTGGCGGCGCTTGGAAGTATGTTACTAATGATTTATTTTTTCAGGATGGAGTTTAACGTGAATAAATTCAAGTCAAACTGAGGGCTAATGTTGGGGATATTTACCAGCAAGGAGACCCGGCAGAGTGTTGACCCGGCCATAAGGCGAGCTTAATGGGCCAACTCACTGCGGGGCTCTCTATATGGGCCAGCTTAGCAAGGCCGGTAAGAGTAGGCCGGCGTACATAATGAGCCGGCTCACGACGAATCAGATGGCAAGGAGAGCTGTCTTGAAGAACAAGTAGGAAGGAATAAAGAGGCGGGTCAAAGAACGACTCGGACTCTCATGTAATCTAGGGTTCCACCTGTCTATATAAAGGGGAACACCTATACAGAAAGATTAAGTGGCAATCCCCTCGAGAGCTAGGTTAGCGAATTCGCATCCTTGTAATCGAGATCTACAGCAATATAACCAAGCAGGACGTAGGCTTTTACCTCCATCGTGAGGGGCTGAACCTGGGTAACCCGGCGTCTTCTTGTTCCTATTCAACCCCGCTAAGCTTCCACGTTAGTGCGATGGCTTCATCTCTAAGTCCTTTTACCTGGACATCTGTCGCGACAAAACCACGACAGTTTTGACCATGATATCATCCAAGTAGGCTTCCACATTTATGTGCAATTGAGGCTCAACACCAATCTGAACAGCTCTGGCAAAGGTTACCCTGGCACTCTTCAACCCGAAAGGCATGCGTATAAAATAGTATGTGCCACATGGGGTGATGAATTCCGTTTTCTCCTCATCTTCCTTGGACATAAAAATCTGATGATAACCAGAATAGGCGTCAAGGAAAGAGAGTAACTCGCAGCTGGCAGTGGAGTCCACAATCTGATAAATGCGCGGCAAAGGGAAAGGATCTTTTGGACAAGCTTTATTGATATCAGTAAAGTCAATACATAGCCTCCATTTTCCATTTGCCTTTTGCACTACAACCAGATTGGCCAACCATGTGGGATGTAGGACTCCTCTGACCAAACCTGCCGCTTCTAGCTTCTTTATCTGTTCAGCAATGAACTCTTGTCATTCCAGTGCTTGCTTCCTGTCCTTCTGCTTGACGGGTGTAGCTTGAGGGCAGACAGCAAGGTGGTGCTCAATCACCTCCCTGGGAATACCTGGGATGTTAGATGCTTGCCATGCAAAAACATCGACATTCGCCCACAGGAAGGGGACGAGCGTGCTTTCCTATTTGTCGCTGAGAGTGGCACTTATGGTGAATGTGCCGCTCTTCCCATCTTCCCTTGCTGGAACCTAGTTCGTCGCTGGTGCAGAGGCCTTGGATTTCCCTGCAGTGCGCTTCCCAGAGTCCTTACCGGAGGTCTTACCGGACTTCTCGGAGTCCTTACCGGAGGTCTTACCGGACTTCTTCTTCTTTCCTCCCGTGGGAGCTTTCCCGGCAGGAGCATTTGCCTCTTAATCAGATGCTGCAACTGCCTCCCGGTAGAGCTTGTCGGTGCAAATTATTGCATCTTTCTTGTCTGACTTGATGGTGAGGACACCCATCGACGCTGGCATCTTCAATACATTGTATGCATAGTGTGATGCAGCCATGAATTTTGCAAGCGCTGGGCGGCCCAAGATTCCATTGTAGGGCAGTGGCATCTTGACAACATAAAAAGTAATTTTCTCTGTCCTGTAGTTGAGCTCACTACCAAACATCACCGGCAACGTGATCTGGCCCTTCGGCCTGCTCCTTCCCTGGTTGATACCCTGGAACGTGCCTGTCTCTTCCAGATCCTTGTCGGGGATTTGCAACCTCTTGATCACCTCTGGTGAGATCAAGTTCAAGCCGGCCCCACCGTCAACCAGCATTTTTGTTACTTTGAGGTTGCGGGACTATTGGTGAAACTAACAGCGGCAAACACCCGACCACGGTTGTGCGATCAGGGTGGTCCTCGGTATCAAAACTGATGGGCGTGTGTGACCACTTGAGTGGCTTCTGCGCATCCATTGCCTGTTTCGCTGCATTGACGTCTCTGATCCATTGTTTTAGTTGCTGGTGCGAGGAGTGCAAAGATGCCCCTCCATCAACACACATGGCATCAACGGCATTCTGGAATTCTTACTCTGATCCATCTTCGTCTTCATCTTCCTTCTTTTCATGGCCTCGAGCAGGTTTCTCCTTCTGCTTCTTGCCCTTGTCGCGGCGACCTCCGTGGCCAGCACGGTTCTTCTTGCCGGATCCTCCAGCACCATCCTTGGCCTTCTCCTTGTCGCGCTTTTCATACTCTTGCTTTTGCTTCTCGGCAAGCTGTTCAACTTCTCGACACTCCTGGAGATCATGGCCCTTGGCACAGTGGATCTTGTAGTAGGGTCCATCGGTCTTCTCACCGGCAGCTGCCTCGTGGCCACAAGTGCAAATGACAACCTCTTTGTCATTGCTCTCGGCCTTGGGCTTCTTGCGGGGATTCCCCAATCCCTCAACCGCTAGTATAGCTTTGCCTTTGCGCTTGCGATTGCGCTTTCGGCCCTTTTTCTTTGGGGTTGATGCATCATCGTCTTCGGAATCGACTTCTGCACCAGCATCTTCCCCAGGAAGTCGCCTCCCCTCTTCAGCACATGCACATCTGTCTGCCAAGGTGTACAGCTCATTCATAGTTTTGACCTGCTCTATGTTCATCTCAGCTCGCATTCTGCGATTGCGCACATTCATATGAAATGCAGCAATTATAGCTACGGGATGAATGTCAGGGATGTTATGGTGTACACGGCTGAATCTATGTATGTATTTGCGGAGGGGCTCCCCGTCTCTCTATGGTATCACATGAAGATCACTAGGCTATCCCAGAAGCTTGTGGCCTCCAGTATATGTGCCAATGAACTCATTGCACAGATCTGACCAGGAGGAAATGGAGCCCTCTGGCAGGTTCATCAACCAGGACCTCACGTTGGGCTTGAGCGCCAACGGGAAGTAGTTTGCGAGAATCTTCTCGTCTCGTCCTCTGGCAGCTTGTATGGCGATCGTATATATGCCTAAGAACTCTACCGGATTGAGCTTGCCGTCATACTTTTTTGGCAACTCTGGCTTGAAGGCACGAGAAGACGGCCAGCGGACTTGCCGCAGCTCACGGGTGAACGCTGGGCACCCCACCTTGTAAGGCAAGTACCCAGAGCCCCCCGGCGCTGGCTCATCAATGACTCGACCATTGCGTTCATCAGATTGACGACGCGCTTCTCGACGCCATTCAATGGTGCTGCGGGCATCTTCTACCCGCTTGTCTTGCAGCACCCGGTGCTGGTCTTGCTGGGCTCATGGATCTGAAGATGCCATCGACATCTCATCGGGGTCAACAGATTGACGAGCTTGCCATTGCTGCTGCGGTGGTTGTTGCCGTGGACGTGACTGCACCGTTGGCACAACATCTCCGGCACTGCCGCCAGTCGGTGCTACTGGCGCCGTAGGTGGATGCTGTGATGGTACCACCAGCTGCGTCTTGCAGGACTCGGCAAACCCGATGAGACTCTGGATGGTGGCTCTCCACTCGTCCATCTTCTCAGGAGCTGGTGGGAAGTTCAGCAGCATCTGGGCGTGTGCCACGGCCTCCGCTGATGTAGCTGGCATGGCTGGGAGTGAAGAGTGAGACGTTGCTCGACTCCTGGCTGAACCAGTAGGAGCTTTGTCTCGCACCTGTTGCCGCGGCTCATGTTCAGCAGCGGGCTGGCGTGGTGATGGCCCATGACCACCTTGGGTGTGCTGCACGGGAGTCTTGCCATGTGGTCGTCCGGAGCCGCCGGCGTCGCGGGGGAGCATGTCGTGCCCATCATGCGATGGTCGCGATACGCGTTTCGTTGCGGCGTTCTTGGACGTCGCCGCTCTGTCCTTGGACGTCGCGATGACGGGGTGTTGGCTCGCGCTGCTTCGGACTATGTTGCTCCGGTGACTGTGTTCACCAGAGCGTCGCTGATGTTGAACGCCTCTGCCATCTCCGGTGTGATGGCTAGGATCGCCATCATGATGTGGAAGCTGACTGCCTCTGCCACCGCCATCCGCGCCACTCGTATTGCCTGCACCGCCAGCACCGCCTGCGCCACCTGCGGACGCCTGGGATGGTAGCTTGGACATGGAAGGAGCTGCTGCGGCTGTGCCCTTCTTCTTAGGCGCCATTGATGGTGAAGAAGATGAAGCTAGCACGTAGACTACCGATTCGGATTCGCACACGCAATCCCCCTGCCTGGCACGCCAAAGATGTCGAGGTATGACCAAGACAATCTATGGGACCACCAAAGATCCCTTTGCGGTTCGGTTGTGGGGATCAACGAGCACAAAGAGTGGAATCAACTGCACAAACACACAGGTTTTACCCAGGTTCGGGCCGCTGGAAGCGTAAAACCCTACTCCTGCTTTAGTTGTATTATGGTGGGAAGCACAAGTACAGGGAGCGCAGCTTGCCGGCAAGGTGTGCGGGTAGTGTAGCTACACACGTAGTTTGTGCAAAGTGTCGACCCTTCTACCAGTAGCCATGGGCCTCCTTTTATAGGTTAAGAGGTCACCATAGTGGCAAAAAGGTAATTACATGATGAGGTGATAGCTACAATGCTATCATACCTAACTCTGCCGGAATAGGACAAATGCATTGAATGCACCGTTAGGTGTCGCGCTGGGGACGAGCTCTGGCAAGGTACCTGCACCGCTCGCCCAGCTACCTTCTATTAGCTTGACACACCATTATGACGGGTGTTATTAAAGTTAATCTCCAACCTAGCGTGCTGACACGTGCCCCGACAAGCCTTACCAAACTGCCTGCCCGCTTGACACCTCATCGATAAGTGACTAGCTGATCAATGAGGTGGAGCGGTGGCGAATCAGAGAGGGCTTGCCGGCACAGAGCTTGCCGGGTCTTCACCTTGTCGGTATATAGCTTGCTAGCAAGTGTTCTCTTCATCTTCAGTACTAACCTAGTACTTCTTGATGGCCTCTCTTGAGGTCTTCTTCTTGGTTTTGCCAACCAAGTCTTGAACCTTGATGGTAGTAATCCTCCAGCAAGCCCTAGCCATCAGGAAGGCTGCAACTGTCTGTGCATAAGTCTGGGTATAAAAATACCTATGTTTTTATACACCGACAGTTTCTAACCCTTTCTTAGACGTAAGCTTGGGGAGGTAACCACTTCTCGCACTCTCTTTCAATAACTGCATTTTCTTTTCACTTTCGTATTTTTCACTAGTTTAGTATTGCATAATTCTAAGCGTGGGGAGGTTAGTTTTGCATGTGTAGTGTCTTGTGCAATGCTCTTTGTCGGTGCCGTGAATGGTTGGTCCACGAGGTCAACTACACGCGGACCACGGGAAAATCTCTCGTCGGCCAAGACTCAAGATTCAGGAATGAAATCTTCGGTAACAGCTGCATTTCCTTACCTTCGAAGGCATCGCGACTCGACCTCTTCATGCGTGGCGTGATGGACCTGCCCCGTCAGGCCCAATGCCACACGTTACGCCCATGCAGACTGGGCGGTGGATGTGCGTCAGCCACCAGGGATGATTCATCATTCCACCTGCTACAAGAGCGACACCTGCGTTGATATGTGGTGCCACAGGCTAAAATATCACCATGGGCGGCGCTGACAAGACAAGTGTTCGTTCCCGGAAGATAGAAGACGATGACACATCACCGCACATTTAATGTGCTCACCTACTTATGCCTGCAGCCAAACATGGTAGTGTAGCACTTTCGCATAAGTGTCCCAGTGAGTAATCGTCCCAACGAAGAGTGGAGGAGATTATTTATAATAGCGCTTCTGTCACACACAAGGTGACACAGTTCTTGTGTGAAGTAACTGTTGGAGCTTCTGCAAATGTCGTTACTGTCCTAGTAAACGAATAAACCAGAGTAACAAGGGTAAAAGATTTATAGTAGTGAAGGTAAAAACTCTTATAAGTAATTAACATAAACGAAGATGAGAGCGGTGTTTCCTGCAATGAAGAGATTAGGCGCGGAGAGAATTCAGTTCATGGTAAGAATATATTAGGTGTGCTAGTGTGATGGTAATACCAGTTACCTTGTATTATACTCATAGTATTTGCTATGTGTGTTCTGTAGGTGGATCACCCTAAGGTTATGAAACTACTCCACGCGGGATTATATTTCATTCTATGGTCCTGCTTCTCTGTTGCCACAGAGTGGTTGTTTCCACAATTAAGGTCCTTGGACCGGAACCAAGAATGAGGTTTAATGGATATCTCATATTGTCTTTGGTCCTCATAGATATCTCCACCTCTCATGTCAGAGGTCACAGATTTCCTAAACAATATGTGTTACCTGTGTAGGTCATGAGATCATGTTGCCTGGGCCCTTAAATTGGACAACACGCATAGATTTCACCACGTCATAACAACGTACTAGACAGATCATGCTACTACAAATACAAATGATGACATAGAGAATAGGCACAAATGAATCTTACCACTCACCTACATCTCCGACGCCTATAGGGAATTACTCACACATCATAAGAGGGGAATCAATCACAATGGAGATAAAACCCATGAAAACCACATCGACAATACCGGGAAGATCCACAATAACATGAAATGGATGATTCAAATAGTCTTGATCTCCAGATGAGATTGAACAGAGTTACAATTGCTCTCACAGATTGGATTTCCTCTTACAATAGTGAAGGGGTGATGATGATCATGGAGATGAAAGGACCAAAACTAAGAAGATCTCCGAAGGTTCTTCGGATCTCCTCCTCTTCTATTCTAGAGGTTGTGGCGGCGGCTAGGGTTCTCCTTCCCCTTAGTGCCTTCATGAAAGTCTCTTGTATTGACACTGTGGAGGTGTTGGCATTCCATACGACCGCTCATATGGAATGCCGTATTTTGGTCTGCTGCGCATGGTGGCTTGGGTTTCTTCATGGAAGTTGCTCTAAATGACTTGATTTGTTGTAATCCTCCTTGGTTTCCTACCAAATATGGTATTTCCTGTCAAACAATAGAGAAATGGATTTTCTTCTCTTTCGAGGGATTAGTGTTAGGAATATCCGAAGAGTAATAGAAATCTGATGAAAACCAAGCAAGAATCACTAGAAAAACATCACAAATTCTCGAGCCGTCACCTTCAAAGTATTCGCATTCGAAAAGTTGCACTCAAGCTCGTTGCCTAACCACGTATAGTTTCCTATCACTAGTCATAATTTCTCAAACCAATTTTTTATCGTTAACCAAGTGTTTAGGCATGCGAAGACATTTCTTTTTGGGATGGATATACATATTAAGTTCATCTTTATACAAATGCATTAGGGGTTTTTGATGTGAAGAGAGCAAAGAATTCAAGCATTTCATTGACACCCACAAGTACCTCCTAGTCATGGCTTTCAAACACTTCTCTCAATCGTTATCCTTTGGAACTTCAACTTTCGGTGACGGGGTTATGCCAAAATTTACTATATGCAACTGGGTTCCGCTGTGGCTTAATTTTGTGCACTATGGATCAAGAATGGTTGTCTCTTTCGAGCTCAGTGATCAGTGCTCTTATTTACCACATACACATTCCCTTGGAGAAGGTCGATCATTTACCACTCAATCTCCAAGTTTGTGACGGCATCGCAGTTACGCGAATTATCTCAACATATAGCAACGGGACATGAAACCAGCCATGAGCTAGAGCTCCATGATTTTAGTATCGCGAATAAATCTTGTCATAACCTCAATCGCTTCAAATGTTCATTCCTCCAAGTAACTCTAACAATAGATGTTATTAAGTCAATCAAATTCAGCATATGGAGTTGAAGTATTTGAATGCTCGCTCTCTTCAAAAATTCAAGCCCCTAAGTTTTTCTTGGAATTTCTTTTTGGAACAAAATCATGCTTCACCACAAGGTTTCACTAGCGAAATCTGAAGTTGGGAGTTATGACTACATGATGTTCAACTAACGCGGGAAACTCACTTAAGTGCAGCTAGTCAAATGAAAATTCTTTCTCAAATAATATTGCGAGACAAGGGATTATGTATATGATATCCCTTCTCGCGCTGGCACACTTCTTCCCTCAGTCAAATCTCCGCTTCATTTTCTTCATTTCCAACTTGCTAGTGGTGAGCAAACCTTTGGGGTTGAAGAAATAAATTACAAACAAAGAGAATTTCAACAAAGCAAGAGCAAAGTTTGCTCTTCAAATTTATTATGCAAACTGAAAGTAAACATGCTAAAAAGAAAAAGAAGAAAAATTATATATTTATGCATGGATAACTAGGGGATGAGCTCCCCCAAGCTTAGGCAATTGGCCTAGCTACTCTCTAGTCCATGTCCTCATCATCATTGCCCCTCTGAGCAGTGTGAGGCCACTGCATCTGAGATGGAGCGCTAGAGGACTGACTTCTCGTGCCAGGGTGCAGCTGCCAAAAAGCAAAGAGGGATTGTATGTTCCCATTGAGCAGGTGGATGTTGTTGTTAGTCTCATGGAGGTCCGTACGGATCCCTCCGACCTGCTGCTGCAGCTACTGAAACTATATCCAGGCCACATAGTCATTGCCCTGCCCAAAGTTAGCCTGAGGGGCATATTGGGGTGCCTGTTGAGGTGCATTACCCCATACATCCCAACCATGACCAAACCCCTCAGCGGCGGCATCCCACTCAGGTGCTGGCTCAGGGTGAATATCATTCCCGAACCCAGCTGCGTGCCTTTGCTCATTAATTTCATCGATAGAGAGCACCCACATATCACGCGCAAAAACAGTAAATGCTTACGGCAAGGGCAAGCGCACATCAGTGGTCTAACCATTAGGCAGGGGGCATTTGTAGCAATGTTCCCCTTGCACCGGTCCAATAAAATGTATGTTAGTCATAATCCTACGGTTAAGCACCTTAGGGCCTGGAACGTGCTGCATGTCATCCACATTGATGCCAAAATGCTCGGCAATCTGAGTCACTAAGCCTCCCACGAGAACACTCCCCTTCGGCTGCTTGTGCTGCCTACCGAGGTGAATCATAAGAGAAGCTCCCAAGTTAGGCTTGGGACCATAGTTTACGTGGAGTGATGCATGGAGCACACACATGTCATAGCTCGACATGCCCCCGAGGTTCTCCCTACCGAAGATAGGGTTGGCAAGGAAAATTATGAAGTAACGAATGGTGGGGTTCTGGATGTTCGATACCTTCTTACCAGAGAAGTCATGCTCATCCTGGACGGAGATGAGGTCCCAACTCGCTGAAGCATCGGCTGTGGGCATGGCTCGGCTTTCAAGAACTCCACGGTTCATGAACCCGAAGACGTTGCATCATTCCTCGAGCGACATCGAACGTGGCACTCCTCCAGGTGTGAAGGAGAAGCTCGGTGGCACCCTTGAATCCTCGAGCATATGCTCAAAGGTGGAGAGGAACTCGACGGTCATGTCACGGTATGTCAGGTAATGGAAGTTACAGAAAACTCCCATCACGGCATTGTCTGCTAGCCACGCGAAGTCATTGTGAAGCCCTTGGGACTCCAAGAACACATCACACTTCCATCACGTGGGCGTTATCCCCCGGCTGTTGACTCGTGCGAAGTCCTTGTTCACAGTAGCACAGAGGTCTTCCCCCTCGTTCCGGGCACGCTTGGAACGCGAGTCCCTGGTATTCTTCCCCGCGGCAATCGCCAATCTCATCATTTTCTACACACAACAAAAATAACAACAGAAAATGTAAGTTTTACGTGGGGATTGAGTTCTAACACTACCTAAGATCGATCCTAACCAATTACTTTGAATCCTAATGTGCAAATCAAACAAAAATCAAAAATATTTGCATCTCATCTAGGATATGAACAAGGATGAAATCACCATCAAAACATGCAAATGAACCATGGACTAGAGGAGAAACTCACCAAGGATGAAGATGCACAGATCAAAGGAATGAAATCCGCGAAGAAACGGAGGATTTGGAGGATTTTAGTTAGGGTTTAAGAGACAGATGTGAGAGACTTGGGCATTAGGGGGAGGAAAAAGAAGATCCCCTACGTCGGCGGCGTTAATATATGAATTTTCACTTCATACGACCACTCATACGGGCGCGAGCGCCCGTATGAAATGCCGTCTCACGTTTAATTCTGTCAAGCTAGGGTTTGCGTACCAGGGATGACCGCTCATACGGGCGCGAGCGCCCATATAGAACACCGTCATTCACCATGTATGCCGAAGACGTTTAGGGCAGAACGTCATACAGGCGCCCATACGAGCACATGCGCTCATATGGAAGGCCATCTTTTGCCCTTTATCCTTTGTGCATTCTGATCGAGGCCTCAAACAACCGCGCGTGTGGGCACTGCCCGTCATTTGGAATGCCGTCTTTTACGCTGACCCCTTTGGCGAATTTCGGCGAGGGTTCCACACGACCGCTGATACGAGCGCGAGTGTCCATATGGAACACCGTCGATTGCTCTGTACTCGTTCGACATTGCCTCCTCTCTTGTATGCGACCGCTCATACGAGCGCATCCGGTCGCATAATACAGTGTCTTTCTCCCTGTTTCTTTTCCCTTTAGCCTCCTCCTTCTATCTTATTTCTTCGATTTTTCCCTTACGCCACAAAGTCAAAAAACAAAACTTTCCGAGAGTTTTTCATCAGATTATTTATGAGAGAAAAATAACAAAGCAAAAATTTGATAAAATAATGGGTTGCCTCCCATTAAGCACTGGTTTTAGGTTGCTAAGCTCAACCTTATACCTCAGTATTATCTTAGGTCTCCGGTGGCCTGAGATTCTCTCTACTTACTGTACATAGTCGCTTAGGTGGGGGAATGTACTTCTCCTTCACTTCTGGCTTCTTCGGGAAATACTTCACTATTTCATCTTTGCAAATTCTGATGGTTAACTTCCCTTCGGCACAATCCAATGTTGCACCTACGGTATTAAAAAATGGCCTACCGAGAATAATGGATAATTTTTCATATTGGGGCATATCAAGAATAACAAAGTTAGTAGGTATAAGATTCCCATCTAATTGTAATGGTACATTCTCAGCCACTCCTACTGGCTTCTTTGTGGACTTATCCGCCATCTGCAAGGTTATACCTGTAGGCACACATTCAGCTAAGTTCAATTTGTGATAAAGAGTTAGAGGCATCACGCTCACCCCTGCTCCTACACCACAAAGAGCATTTTTTATATCTATATTACCAATTGAACTAGGTATGGTAGGTATACCTGGGTCTCCCAGCTTCTTCGGCATCTTATCCTCAAAGGGATACTCCGTTATAATAGCGACCTGTTCCTTCAAATTCATACTTCTCTTATTGTTAACAATATCACGCATGAACTTGGCAAAAGTAGGAATCTTTAATATGTCAGTTACATGCATCGAAACTTTAAGATCAGCTATAGCTTGTAGGACGGAGGAATAAAGTGCATCATTCGAAGGTGGTCTGACAACCTTGGGGGTAAGGAAGTGTTTTCTTTGTTTTACCTTTGTCCTTCTCCTTTTCTTTACCTTTTTCTTTATTCCTTGAAGCCTGGCTGCTCTCTCCCCTTGTGGGATAAGGTGGTCAGGTGTTATTTTCCACCCTTGGTTCTTCAGCTCTCTCAGCTTCTGGGGCTACTTCTCCTTCGTTATTGTCACCATCTACCGTTTCAGCATCAGGATCGACTTCTTTATCTGCTTCTGCTTCATTACTTTGAGCATCCTAATGGACCTTTTTTTCTGGTTCTTCCTCACCAAAGAGGAGTTCTCTCTTCTCTTGAGTTTGACTCTGGCTCTCTCTTCTTCTTTGTTCTTGTTCCTTCTCGTACCACTCCGGGCCTTTAGGGTCCTGTGTTCTTTTACCACTACGAGTCGAGATTTCATTCTTAGAAATAAGGTTATCTTTATCTAATTGAGCAAGAATCAAAGATTGAGTTTCAGAAATTTGAGAGCATTGGGTTTCTATCATGCGAGAGTGTTTATCGAGATTCTTTACCGCTTGACTTAACCCTTCTACCTCATTGGACAGGTAGGTTATAACCTTTTCATTATGATAAATGCATCTCTAGAAATCTCTGTTGAAATTGTCTTGATGGAATTTGAACTTGTTCATTGTTTCTTGAAGTTCGTCCTCCTGCTGATAAATACTAAATATATCCACTTTCTCATTAACAATTTGTTCAATAGGTTTACCTTTTTCTTGAGTGACCTTTTTAAATTCCTCCATATCTTCAACGTGATATATTTTGCCAATGGGCTTGGTTGGCTCCTCAATATTCCATTGCTCCTTTGCAGTCATAATGTTCTCTGTGAGTTCTCTCCCTTCTTCAAGAGTTAAAGACATGAATCGTCCTCCTGCACTTAAATCAAGAATGGATTTTGATTCCTCATTAATTCCATGATAAAACATATGAAGTATAACATTTTCAACATAAGCATGGTGTAATGCCCAATATGCAGTCCTAATCCCAAGAGTCTGGGGAGACCCGCCAAGGATAGAAGCGCATATAAAGACACTTCGCAAGGTGGATATCTTCACAACATACTATGTACTGAATTGATGAGAGTACCAGATAAAGGCTTACACTCGCCACATGCTACAGCATAAATATCTCAATCATTCATAGATTCATCAAATAAGAGCAAGATCCTACAACAGATGAAATCAAACGAAAAAGAACTAATCCACCCTGCTAGTTGCCCAATCGTCTGACTAGGAACCACTACTGATCGTCTGGAAATGACACGTACATGCGAGCATGCTCCTCGTCATACTCCCACTGGAGTTCTGTACCATCACCTGTGTCTGTCTCAGAAGTACCTGCAACTGTTGTTTGTAGGAATCTGTGAGCCACAGGGACTCAGCAAGCACTAAGCATGTTTATATCTAGCTAACTTATGAGTACAAGAATAAGATGAGTGATCTACGAATAAATGGGCGCAAGTTTAATATGATCAAGAAGTGATCCTGAACACCTACTTACGGTTCAAACATAACCCCACCGTGTTCTCTTCCCGAACTCCCTCGAAAAGAGATGATCATGATTACGCACATGGTTGGTGTATTTTAATTAGAATCAGTGTCAAGTTCTCTACAACCGAAGGTTATAAAATTTCTAGGTTGCCACATAACCGCGGGCACGGCTTTCCGAAAGATTTAACCCTGCAGGGGTGTCCCAACTTAGTCCATCACAAACTATCACAAGCCGCGGTGGAAAAACCTCAACCTCGAGACAGCCCGACAACCTCGAGGTAGCCCGAAGTATCATCGGAATTCATGGTGCAGAAGGCATTTCGACAATGGTAAAACAATACCAGCAAGACCTCCTGACGTGCGGACACCCCGATAGGAGCCGCGCGTATCTCAATATCAGGCCACAACGGATAAGGTAAGCTTACGGTTAGCTGAGACCCAAGTTTCAAGGGGGCGCCGCAAGGTGCTCTGTTTTGGACCAACACTCATGAGGAGCACTGGCCCGGGTTGCTGGTTAATTATCCGTGGGTTAATTACTCCCTATGCAAATTTTAGTTGTTATTAGGCAAATGGTAACACCAAAGTTGGGCCTTGCTGGAAGAGTTTTATTCAAAGCAAACTGTCAGGGGGCCCCATATACCCCGAACATGTTAGGAACGGTAATCAAGGAACATAACACTGGTATTACGGAAACTAGGGCAGCATGAGTGGAACAAAACACCAGGCAAAAGGCCGAACCTTCCACACACAACCAAGTATATAGATGCATTAATTAAATAAGAGATATTGTGATATCCCAAGATATCCATGTCCCAACATGGAACAACTTGCACTGCACCTGCAACTAGCAATGCTATAAGAGGGGCTGAGCAAAGCGGTAACATAGCCAAACAATGGTTTGCTGGGTAGTGGAGGTTAGGGGCTGTATCATGCCATATGGGAGGTTGACAGACAAGTGGTAGGTAGCGAGACATAACGATAGCAATGAGACAACTAGCAAGCAAGGATAGTCGTGAGATCCAGGGTGATGATCATCTTGCCTGAAGTCTCTTATGTGGGATAGTAACTCTGCTCCTCGTACACGTTCTCAACAGGATCCTCAAATTCAGACTCGTGTCCCGGTTCTACCCATAAGAAAAGAACAAGCATCCAATAAACAAACAACCATGGAAAAATGCAATCACAAGATGATGCATGTCAAGTTTCATATAATGTAACTTGGCATCTTACTCTAGTCAATTTAAATGAAGCCTTGATCCATGTGAAACATGGATCAAGCAACTCGTCATATGCAATTTTGTTGGTTTTAGAATTCTGGACAGAACATCAAGTTTAATTATTTTACCACGCATGACGATGGCAAATTCATAATCTACATGAGAAATCGATGCAAATGCATATAAAGATCATATCAAACGGAGTTACGGTTCTCCCGGAATGCTCATGACAAGTTACGGAAAGATAAGTTGATAAACAGGAAGGGGAAGATGATAGGGGCAAGATCTTGGCATTCCAAGGTTGACACTGGATATATTAGGAAATTTGGGACGAAATGGATGTAAAGATCATCGAAAACGGATGCACGGAACTCAAACGGTGAGCAAAACAAATATGCAATGCAATCTGCCAACAACATCGACATGACAATTTTCAAGCAACATTACAGCATGCTACCGGAACATAAAGTGCACAAAATTGATATGCAGCTACAATGGACATGGCAATGTTCAAAATTTTCCATTGGCACAAATTCATAGGACGCATGGTTTAGACACAATTGAGCTCACAAGATGCAACTTTCTGTTAACAGGAATCTGTTATATTAACATGACATCTTCAGAGCAAGATTAAGACATGCTACATGAGTTTTACATAGCATCAAATGGCATGGCATGAAAGTAATGATGACATAGAACAAAATGTTTTTAATGAGCATGGACATATGAGCAATGGATTAGTGGCATTCATCAAGCCAAAATGACAAGTTTAATAACAGGCAGATTAAGACTTAGCAATATTTCAGCAAGTGAAATCAGCAACATTATCGCAGCATGTTTGCAAGCATGTAACAGTGCCTAATCTGAATTTCATGGCATGAAAAACAATACTAACAGTAAGATGACATGAAAAAGCTCCAAAGTCATGTTCAAAGTTTACTCATATGGTGCTTGCATTAATTCCCACAAAAATGACAAAATGGCAAGTTATGCAAAAATGGCTTGCACCCAAACTTGCTCAAATGACAAAATTAATGCCACATATGGATTATTTGGATTTTGCTACCCCATTTTGATATACAATATGCATATGCCCTTATATGAAAATGCTCACAAATTACACAAAAAAGAATCTGCCAAAATTGGAATTATATGATATTCCAGAAACGGCACATGCCAGATTTGGAATGCGCCTGATTTGGAAAACTGCCAGAATTGAAATTCGCCAGAAACGGAATAAGACAGAAACGGAAAAATGCTAAGTGCACACAGGGGCACCTAGCCGCGGTGGATGACTAGTGGGACCCTGGACCCACGTGGCAGGGCATGTGCGTGCAGTGGATGACAGGTGGGGCCACCCTGTCAGTGATAGTAAAACAGAGCAAAAATAGGGAAAGTAGAGGCGCTCACCGGAGCGGCACAGTGCGGCGGAGGGGTTCGCCGGAGTTGCCTCCTGTGGCCTAACGGCACGGTGGTGGGGCAGAAGCGAAGCGCGGGAGGATCACGCGCTCACGCGCAACACGCACGACGCCAAACGACGGTGGGAACGTCTCCGGCGACCCGGTGACAGAGGCGGCGGCGACGAACTTGCACGGCTCGTACCGGTGGCTAAATGCGAGAGGAAAAAAAGGCTAGCACGGCACTACATGACGGGGAAAGCTCGTCGAACATGCGCACGGGGCAAAAGGGGGTCGGATAACTCGCTAGCGACGAGGTCCGACGGCAACGGGCTCGGACGCGCATGGCTAACGGCGACAGAGCATGTAACCAAGGGGGGGAGGGTTGGGACGGCGCGACTGCTCACCATGATCACGGCGGAGGGCTCGGCTGGGCGAGAGGAGGACAATGTTGGTCGGAATCTACCGGAGAAGGTGCGGTGGCCTTAGCGGACGTCGAGGAAGGAGACGGCGCGTACTTGGTGTCCCGCGGCGCTGTAGTGCCGTAGAGGACGTACACAACGTCGGGGAAGAAGGAGGACACGGTCCCGGTGGCAGGCTTCGACGGAGAGCACGCCGGCGATGAGGACGCGCTCCCGGATGCGTTTGGGACAGAGTGCTAGCGGCAGATATGGTGGCTAAGCTCACCTAGCGGCGGCGGCGGATGGTAGAGGGAAACCCTAGAGAGGGCCTGGATAGGGAGAGGGGTCTTAAAGGGGCTAGGGCGACGGAACGGAGCGGCGACTTGCTCGGGCTTGCGGTCCCCCATGGCGCGGTGAGAGGAGGACGAAAAGGTAGGTGCGGGCGTGCTGTAGCGGGAGGCCGACAGGCGGGGCCGAGCGGAACATGTGGCGACGGCTTAGCGGGGGTACGCGGGCTCCTGGGTGAGAAACGGCGGCGCCCACGGCTGGCGGGCTGGGGGCACCGCTGCTGGGCCACTGCTGCTGGGCTGCTGCTCTACTGCTGGGCTGCACTACTGCTCCTGCTGCTTTTCTTTGTCTCTTTAATTCCCTCAGACAGGAAATAACACACAGAAAAGTGTAGGGATTTGGAGAGAGATGTGAGAGATATGAAAATATCCCCATGACCCTGGATTTATGCAGTATTTGAATAAATTGGTTTGGGCATTTTTAGAGATAGAAAAATAAACCAAGTTTGAATTGCATTCAAACTTGATGCTTTTTTGAACCCAACCAAACCACATGCAAAATAGATGAAATTTGGCAGAGAGGTAAATGGCATGGTGTAGGATTTATAGGAAAATATTGAATATTTTTCTAGATACGAGAAATGCCACATGAAAATTAAATGGAATAAAGAAGAAAGGAGGAGTTTGGATGGGGTAGAAACTTGGGTGAACTTTACAAATGGTTGCTGGTGTGTGCATGGTCCATAAATGAGGTGGAGATAAGAAGAAGAGGGGTTACACACTAGATCACACAACAAAACTTGAAGATGCAAACCAAGGCATGATGATCATGATACAATGCAAACAAATGACAAGAGGCACATCACAATCTTGTAGCATATAACAAAATGAGATGATCGTGGCAACAACAAGGATGGCACAATGCAATATAATCAAGATGCACATGATGCAAGAAGCAAAATAAGACAATGGCACTCAACATGATCATGGCATCAAACAAGGTTTTATTAAAATGGCATATGGAACTCATGCATTACATCCGGGTTGTTACACATGGTTAGGACACAAACTAAAAAATTTAGAATATCTCCCACATGCGTCATATAAACTTTCACTATCTTCTTGAACGAACAGGGTGAGATTTCTTCGCAATTTAGTAATCTTTGAGCTCGGTAGAAATTTAGCAAAAAAATTCAGCACACATCAGCCAGCTGGTTGTACTCCCTTGAGGTAATCGATTATACCATTTCTCAGCATCATCTTTTAAAGAAAACCTAAAGAGTCTTAGCAATTCAAATTCTTTTGACCCATCTTTCAATTTGAAAGTCCCACATAAAGTATCAAAGAACATAAGATGTGCTTGAGGGTCTTCTACTTCGGTTCCTACAAAGGCATGTTTTTTAACTTCTGTAATAAGATCACAGTCAATCGAATACTCTTTGGCATAATTGGTAGGATATATATAATGGAAGATCTTGAAGTTAATACTGGAGCACAATGGTCTCTTATAGTCTTCTTTGGCTTTGGAGTAATCGACATCTCTGCAAACAGCATGTTAAGCTCAACCGTTTCACTACTTTTGTATTTTTCTATTAATGAGCTTGTTGCTCCCACTACAAAAAATATACACATCCGTGACATTATGGCCTGAACGAAAACTTTTTCTGTCATGGTTGTGACACTTCTATGACAATAATTGTGATCAAAACACGTATCATCATAGATGTGGTGGGCTCCTACTTCTATGACAAAAAATTATGACAGAAAATGGGCTTTTTGTCCTGGGCGGGCCGGAGACGCACCCACATGACATTCTTTGGGCCGTCCATGACGTAAAAAATCATGGTAGAAGTGAGGGCGACGAAATTTTCGGGGAGTTCCCAGTTACGGTGGGTGGTCGGGGCCGAGCGATGCAGTGTGGTTTGCGCGTTTCTCTCGTACGCACGCGCGTGTGCGAGGCGTCCGCTAACTGAACCCAAGCGAGGTGTTCGCTTACTGAACCCGAGCGATCGATCAATCCCTCGCAGTACTACACGTACTGAACCCGAGCGAGCGATCCCACTGCGTACTGAAGCCAAGCGATCCCTTTGCTGCTAACTGAACCAGAGCGATCCTTTCGCTGCTAATTGTGTTGGGGAACGTTGCATGGAAAACAAAAAATTTCTACGCACATGCAAGATCTATCCATGGAGATGCATAGCTACGAGAGGGGAAGTGTGTCTACGTACCCTCGTAGACCGTAAGCGGAAGCGTTAGAACAACGCGGTTGATGTCGTCGAACAACTTCACGATCCAACCGACCGAGTACCGAACGTACGGCACCTCCGCGTTCAGCACACGTTCAGCTCGGTGACGTCCTCGACTTCTTGATCCCGCAAGACGGCGAGGTAGTGGATGATTTCCGGCAGCACGACGGCGTGGTGATGGTGATGGTGATGCTATCTCCGCAGGGCTTCGTCCAAGCACTGCGAAAATATGACCGAGGGACGGAACTGTGGTGGGGGGCGCCGCACACGGCTAAGACAATGTTGTGTCTTGTTTGGGGCGCCCCTCTCCTCTATTTATATATGTGTAGGGGCTTGGAGTAGAAGGAATAGTGCCACGTGAACAGTACCACGTTAACAGTACCATGTGAATAGTACACACGTGGACTTGGACTCCAAAGTCCAATACTATTCCTACTAGGACTCTCCCTTTTTCCTTCCCTAGCTGCGTGGGCTTTTGAGAACTTGGTGCGCCTGGCCCAATAAGGCCAAGGCGCCTCCCCTTAGCCCATGCCAGACCTTGGGACGTGGTGGACCCACTTGTGGACTTCCGGACCCCTCCGGAATCCTCCGGAACCTTCTGGAAGCTTCCCGGTACAATACCGAAAAAACTGCACCTTTTTCCGGAACCCAAAATATGACTTCCCATATATAAATCTTTACCTCTCGACCATTCCGAGACTCCTCGTGACGTCCGGGATCTCATCAGGGACTCCGAACAATATTCGGTTACCAATTCACATAACTCATATAACAATATAACACTATATCGTCAATGAACGTTAAGCGTGCGGACCCTAAGGGTTCGGGAATGATGTAGACATGACTGAGACGCCTCTCCGGTCAATAACCAATAGCGGAACCTGGATGCTCATATTGGTTCCTACATATTCCACGAAGATCTTATCGGTCGAACCGCAATGACAACATACGTAATTCCCTTTGTCCGTCGGTATGTTACTTGCCTGAGATTCGATCGTCGGTATCTCCATACCTAGTCCAATCTCGTTACCGGCAAGTCTCTTTACTCGTTCCGTAATACATCATCCCGTAACTAACTCGTTAGTCACTTTTCTTGCAAGCTTCTTATGATGTGCATTACCGAGAGGGTCCAGAGATACCTCTCCGAAACACGGAGTGACAAATCCCAGTCTCGATCCATGCCAACTCAACAGACACCTTCGGAGATACCTGTAGAGCATCTTTATGATCACCCAGTTACGTTATGACGTTTGATAGCACACAAGGTATTCCTCCGGTATCCGGGAGTTGCATGATCTCATGGTCGGAGGAACATGTATTTGACATTCAAGAAAGCAGTAGCAAGAAACAGAACGATCATATGCTAAGCTAACAGATGGGTCTTGTCCATCACATCATTCTCCTAATGATGTGATCCCATTATCAAATGACAACTCATGTCTATGGTTAGGAAACCTTAACCATATTTGATCAACGAGCTAGTCTAGTAGAGGCTCACTAGGGACACGGTATTTGTTTATGTATTCACACATGTATTTAAGTTTCCGGTCAATACAATTCTAGCATGAATAATAAACCTTTATCATGAACAATGAAATATAAAATAATAACAACTTTATTATTGCCTCTAGGGCATATTTCCATCAGTCTCCCACTTGCACTAGAGTCAATAATCTAGTTCACATCGCCATGTGATTAACACCCAAGAGTTCACTAGAGTCAATAATCTAGTTCACATCACCATGTGATTAACACTCAAAGAGTTCTAAGGTGTGATCATGTTTTGCTCGTGAGAGAGAATTTTAGTCAATGGGTCTGCAATATTCAGACCCATGTGTACTTTGCAAATCCTTATGTCATACTGTAGATGCTGCTATCACGCTTTACTTGGAGCTATTCCAAATGACTGCTCCATTATACGTATCCGGTTTGCTACCCAGAGATATCCAGATTGGTGTCAAAGCTTGCATCGACGTAACCCTTTACGACGAACTCTTTATCACCTCCATAATCGAGAAACATTTTCTTAGTCCTTTAGTTACTAAGGATAATTTTGACCGCTGTCCAGTGATCCACTCCTGATTCACTCTTGTACCCCGTTTGCCAGACACGTGGCAAGGCACACATTAGGTGTGGTACGCAGCATGGCATACATTATAGAACCTATGGCTGAGGCGTAGGGAATGACTTTCATTCTCTCTCTATCTTCTGCCGTGGTCGAGCTTTGAGTCTTACTCAACTTTACACCTTACAATACAGGCAAGAACCCCTTCTTTGACTGATCTATTTTGAACTCCTTCAAAATCTTGTCAAGGTATGTACTCATTGAAAGTCTTATCAAGCGTCTTGATCTATCTCTATAGATCTTGATGCCCAATATATAAGCAGCTTCACCGAGGTCTTTCATTGAAGTATCCTTTTATGCCATCCAGAAATTCTATATCATTTCCAATCAACAATATGTCATCCACATATAATATTAGAAATGCTACAGAGCTCCCACTCACTTTCTTGTAAATACAGGTTTCACCGTAAGTCTGTACAAAACCATATGCTTTGATCACCTCATCAAAGCGTATATTCCAACTCCGAGATGCTTGCACCAGTCCATAGATTGATCGCTGGAGCTTGCACACTTTGTTAGCACCCTTAGGATCGACAAAACCTTCTGGTTGCATCATATACAACTCTTCTTTGAGAAAACAATTAAGGAATGCAGTTTTGACATCCATTTGCCAAATCATAAAATGCGGCAATTGCTAACATGATTCGGACAGACTTAAGCATCGCTACGGGTGAGAAAGTCTCATCGTAGTCAACCCTTGAACTTGTCGAAAACCTTTCGCGACAAGTCGAGCTTTGTAGACAGTGATATTACCATCAGCGTTTGTCTTCCTCTTAAAAATCCATTTATTCTCAATGGCTTGCCGATCATCGGGCAAGTCCACCAAAGTCCACACTTATGTTCTCATACATGGATCCTATCTCAGATTTCATGGCCTCAAGCCATTTGTCGGAATCCGGGCTTATCATAGCTTCTTCATAGTTCGTAGGTTCGCTGTTGTCTAACAACATAACTTCCAGAACAGGATTACCGTACCACTCTGGTGCGGAACGTACTCTGGTCGACCTACGAAGTTCAGTAGTAACTTGATCTGAAGTTTCATGATCTTTATCATTATCTTCCTCTCTTATTGGTGTAGGCATCACGGGAACGGTTTTCTCTGATGAGCTACTTTCCAATTCGAGAGAAGGTACAATTACCTCATGAAGTTCTACTTTCCTCCCACTCACTTCTTTCGAGAGAAACTCCTTCTCTAGAAAGGACCCATTCTTGGCAACAAAGACCTTGCCTTCGGATCTGTGGTAGAAGGTGTACCCAATTGTTTCTTTAGGGTATCCTATGAAGACGCACTTCTCCGCTTTGGGTTCGAGCTTATCAGGTTGAAGCTTTTTCACATAAGCATCGCATCCCCAAACTTTAAGAAACGACAGCTTAGGTTTCTTGCCAAACCATAGTTCATATGGTGTCGTCTCAACGGATTTAGACGGTGCCCTATTTAACGTGAATGCAGCTGTCTCTAATGCATAACCCCAAAACGATAGTGGCAAACCGGTAAGAGACATCATAGAACGCACCATATCCAATAAAGTACAGTTACGATGTTCGGACACACCATTATGCTGTGGTGTTCCAGGTGGCGTGAGTTGTGAAACAATTCCACATTTTCTTAAATGAAGGCCAAACTCGTAACTCAAATATTCGCCTCCGCGATCAGATCGTAGAAACTTTATTTTCTTGTTACGATGATTCTCTACTTCACTCTGAAATTCTTTGAACTTTTCAAATGTTTCAGACTTGTGTTTCATCAAGTAGATATACCCATATCTACTCAAATCATCTGTGAAGGTTAGAAAATAACGATACCCGCCGCGTGCTTCAACATTCATCGGACCGCATACATCGGTATGTATTATTTCCAACAAATCAGTAGCTCGCTCTATTGTTCCGGAGAACGGAGTTTTAGTCATCTTGCCCATGAGGCATGGTTCACAAGTATCAAATGGTTCATAATCAAGAGATTCCAAAAGTCCATCCGCATGGAGTTTCTTCATGCGCTTTACACCAATATGACCTAAACGGCAGTGCCACAAGTATGTTGCACTATCATTATCAACTTTGCATCTTTTGGCATCAATATTATGAATATGTGTATCACTACGATCGAGATTCAACAAGAATAGACCATTCACAAAAGGTGCGTGACCATAAAAGATGTTACTCATATAAATAGAACAACCATTATTCTCTGACTTAAATGAATAATCGTCTCGCAATAAACAAGATCCATATATAATGTTCATGCTCAACGCTGGCACCAAATAACAATTATTGAGGTCTAAAACTAATCCCGAAGGTAGATGTAGAGGTAGCGTGCCGACGGTGATCACATCAACCTTGGAACCATTCCCGACGCGCATCGTCACCTCGTCCTTAGCCAATCTTCGCTTATTCCGTAGCTCCTTTGCTCACTTTGCCATCCTTCTTATCCGCCAAATACTTGGGGCAGTTCCGCTTCCAGTGACCAGTCCCTTTGCAGTAGAAGCACTCTGTTTCAGGCCTGGGTTCAGCTTTGGGTTTCTTCGTGGGAGAGGCAACTTGCTTGCCGTTCATCTTGAAGTTCCCCTTCTTTCCCTTGCCCTTTTTCTTGAAACTAGTGGATTTGTTAACCATCAACACTTGATGCTCCTTCTTGATTTCTACCTCCGCTGATTTCAGCATCGCGAAGAGCTCGGGAATTGTCTTCTCCATCCCTTGCATATTATAGTTCATCACGAAGCCTTTATAGCTTGGTGGCAGTGACTGAAGAACTCTGTCAATAACACTCTCAACCGGAAGATCAATTCCCAGCTGAGTCAAGTGGTTGTGGTACCCAGACATTCTGAGTATGTGTTCACTGACAGAACTGTTCTCCTCCATCTTACAGCTAAAGAACTTGTTGGAGACTTCATATCTCTCAACCCGGGAATTAGCTTGAATTATCAATTTCAGCTCTTGGAACATCTCATATGCTCCGTGGCGTTCAAAATGCTTTTGTAGTCCCGGTTCTAAGCCGTAGAGCATGGCACACTGAACTATCGAGTAGTCATCAGATCGAGCCTGCCAGGCGTTCACAACGCCTGCAACAGCTCCTGCAGCAGGTCCATCACCTAGCGGTGCATCAAGGACATAATCCTTCTATGCAGCAATGAGGATAATCCTCAAGTTATGGACCCAGTCCGTGTAATTGCTACCATCATCTTTCAACTAAGCTTTCTCTAGGAACGTATCAAAAACAGGGGAGCTACAACGCGAGCTATTGATCTACAACATAATTTGCAAAGACTATCAGGACTAAGTTCATGATAAATTAACTTCAATTAATCAAATTACTAATGAACTCCCACTTAAATTAACATCCCTCAAGTTAACTAAGTGATACATGATCCAAATCAACTAGCCCATGTCCGATCATCACGTGAGATGGGATAGTCATCAATGGTGAACATCTCCATGTTGATCATATCTACTATATGACTCATGTTCGACCTTTCGGTCTCCAGTGTTCCGAGACCATGTCTGTACATGCTAGGCTCGTCAAGTTTAACCCAAGTATTCTGCTTGTGTAAAACTGGCTTACACCCATTGTATGTGAACGTAGAATCTATCACACCCGATCATCACGAGGTGCTTCGAAACGATGAACTTTAGCAATGGTGCATACTCGGGGAGAACACTTTTATCTTGAAATTTAGTGAAGGGATCATCTTATAATGCTACCGTCGTTCTATGCAAAATAAGATGCATAAAGGATAAACATCACATGCAATCAAAATATGTGACATGATATGGCCATCATCATCTTGTGCTTTTGATCTCCATCTCCAAAGCATCGTCACCGGCTCGACACTTTGATCTCCATCGTTGCGTCGTTGTCGTCTCGCCAACTATTGCTTCTACAACTATTGCTAACGCATAGCGATAAAGTAAAGCAATTACATGGCGCTTGCATTTCATACAATAAAGAGACAACCATAAGGCTCCTGCCGGTTGCCGATAAATTACAAAACATGATCATCTCATACAATAATGTATATCACATCATGTCTTGACCATATCACATCACAGCATACCCTGCAAAAACAAGTTAGACGTCCTCTACTTTGTTATTGCAAGTTTTACGTGGCTGCAACGGGCTTCTAGCAAGAACCGTTCTTACCTATGGCACAAAACCAGAATGGTGATTTATCAAGTTTGCTGTTTTAACCTTCAACAAGGACCGGCCGCAGTCAAATTTGATTCAACTAAAGTAGGAGAAACAGACACCCGCCAGCCACCTTTATGCAAAACAAGTCGCATGTTTGTCGGTGGAACCGGTCTCATGTACGTGGACATGTAAGGTTGGTCCGGGCCGCTTCATCTTACAATACCGCCGAATCAAAATAAGACGTTGGTGGTAAGCAGTATGACGATCACCGCCCACAACTTTTTGTGTTCTACTCGTGCATATCATCTACGCATAGACCTGGCTCATGATGCCACTGTTGGGGAACGTTGCATGGAAAACAAAAAAATTCTACGCACACGCAAGATCTATCCATGGAGATGCATAGCTACGAGAGGGGGAGTGTGTCTACGTACCCTCTCGTAGACCGTAAGCGGAAGCGTTAGAACAACGCGGTTGATGTCGTCGAACAACTTCACGATCCAACCGACCGAGTACCGAACGTACGACACTTCCGCGTTCAGCACACGTTCAGCTCGGTGACGTCCTCGACTCCTTGATCTAGCAAGACGGCGAGGTAGAGGATGAGTTCCGGCAGCACGACGGCGTGGTGACGGTGATGGTGATGCTATCTCCGCAGGGCTTCGCCCAAGCACTGCGAAAATATGACCGAGGGACGGAACTGTGGAGGGGGACGCCGCACACGGCTAAGACAATGTTGTGTCTTGTTTGGGGTGCCCCCTCTCCTCTATTTATATATGTGTACGGGCTTGGAGTAGAAGGAATAGTGCCACGTGAACAGTACCACGTGAATAGTACACACGTGGACTTGGACTCCAAAGTCCAATCCTATTCCTACTAGGACTCTCCCTTTTTCCCTCTCTAGCAGCGTGGGCTTTTGAGGACTTGGTGCGCCTGGCCCAATAAGGCCAGGGCGCCTCCCCTTAGCCCATGCCAGCCCTTAGGACGTGGTGGACCCACTTGTGGACTTCCGGACCCCTTCGGAATCCTCCGGAACCTTCTGGAAGCTTCCCGGTACAATACCGAAAAAACTGCACCTTTTTCCGGAACCCAAAATATGACTTCCCATATATAAATCTTTACCTCTCGACCATTCCGAGACTCCTCGTGACGTCCGGGATCTCATCCGGGACTCCGAACAATATTCGGTTACCAATTCACATAACTCATATAACACTATATCGTCAACGAACGTTAAGCGTGCGGACCCTACGGGTTCGGGAATGATGTAGACATGACTGAGACGCCTCTCCGGTCAATAACCAATAGCGGAACCTGGATGCTCATATTGGTTCCTACATATTCCACGAAGATCTTATCGGTCGAACCGAAATGACAACATACGTAATTCCCTTTGTCCGTCGGTATGTTACTTGCCCGAGATTCGATCGTCGGTATCCCCATACCTAGTCCAATCTCGTTACCGGCAAGTCTCTTTACTCGTTCCATAATACATCATCCCGTAACTAACTCCTTAGTCACTTTGCTTGCAAGCTTCTTATGATGTGCATTACCGAGAGGGCCCAGAGATACCTCTCCGAAATACGGAGTGACAAATCCCAGTCTCGATCCATGCCAACTCAACAGACACCTTCGGAGATACCTGTAGAGCATCTTTATGATCACCCAGTTATGTTGTGATGTTTGATAGCACACAAGGTATTCCTCCGGTATCAGGGAGTTGCATGATCTCATGGTCGGAGGAACATGTATTTGACATTCAAGAAAGCAGTTGCAATAAACAGAATGATCATATGCTAAGCTAACAGATGGGTCTTGTCCATCACATCATTCTCCTAATGATGTGATCCCGTTATCAAATGACAACTCATGTCTATGGTTAGGAAACCTTAACCATCTTTGATCAACGAGCTAGTCTAGTAGAGGCTCACTAGGGACACGGTATTTGTTTATGTATTCACACATGTATTTAAGTTTCCGGTCAATACAATTCTAGCATGAACAATAAACCTTTATCATGAACAAGGAAATATAAAATAATAACAACTTTATTATTGCCTCTAGGGCATATTTCCATCAAATTGAACCCGAGTGAACCCTTCGCAGCTAACTGAACCCGATCGATCCTTATCGCTGCTTACTGAAGCCGATCGAGCCCCCGTGCGAGTTGTAGCCAGCCGGTGTCGGGTTGGTTGACTGTGGATGAACAGTTCCCGTTGCTGCCGCCCGCTCGTACGCCCCACCCCAGCCGGTGGGTTGGCTGTGGATGAACAGTACCCTGGTCGTGTGAAGGTGGTTGGCGCTGGATGAATAGGACCCCGAGGAGGCCAGCCGGTTGGGGGTGGATGAATAGGACCCCATGGAGGCTGAATAGGACCCCATGGAGTCCATATCCAGCAGGCTCACGTAGAGTTGTTGTGGCGGTTCTCATTTTGTAGGGATTGGGGGCAGGGGGAAGATGAAGACGATGGGGAGATATGAACAGTGGAGGGCTCCTTATTTACACTAGGGATCGGTGTGTAGTGGGGTACTGGGGGCGGCAGCAGCAGTTCGTTTTTCCAATCTTGGGGAACTGTCGCCAGTGAACGTAGGGGGTAGGCGGCGGCAACAGTTCCTTTTTCCACTCTTGGGGAACTGCAATCGCCGGTGAACGTAATGGGTACAGGCGGCAGTAGTTACTACCCCCTCCTCCCTCGCCCACTGCACGCCCCCTCGACCCATTCAAACGCCTCCATTAAACCGGCGTGGAAGCCGACAAACCTATTCCGTCCACACGTTCGTTCACGAGAGGGTCGGCATTGGCACTGTAATAGCGAGTGTTAGTGTGGTCGCTTTACTTAAATTTTATTCTTAAAACAAGCAAAGCATTGGCTCATTCTATCAGTGCCATAAAATCGACATGCAAAACAATTAGAATTATTATTCTCAGGACGCACACAAACAGTTCATTTGCCGCGCTTTCAGACAGACAATACTACCAAGTTTGAACAGATTGTTAGGGTTACTGTCCTCTGCATCATCATGCCGTGTTTCACATCTTGCAAGATTCACAACCAACTCATAAGATTCAAATAATAAGTACAACAAAGATGCCTACGCATCTCAATGATTCACAGATCAGAGCCAATAGTTACTATTTAACTAAAACATTTTGAGAATGTTAACAAATAAATAAAATCGATCGATGCTTCATGTAAGCAGTTTGATTCAAGGATTTGCTGAAACATTGAAACCAGTCCCGTTTACGGCCACGCATGTCAAACATTGGCAGATGAACATTTTCTGGATATGGACCAGGCTCATGAGATACAGTGCATCGCTAAGGAGCTGGAGCTCTTGAATTGTGAGTTACCAGACAAGTTTGTCGTGAGTTGCATTATTGCAAAACTCCCACCTTCATGGAGGAACTTTGCTACTTCTCTCAAGCACTTGAGGCGTGAATTCTCTGTTGAGGATGTTATTGGTCATCTAAGTGTTGAGCAGAACTCGAGAGCAACGGACTCACACGTGAAAGGGGCAGAGGGTTCTTCTAGCGCCAATGTGGTGCAGAAGAATTTCCACAAGTTCAAGGGAAAGAACACTATCCAGCACCAAGAACTTGGCGAACGCTTTGACTATCCCAACATCTGTAGCTGAGTATTCCTGTTTGCACAGATAATGAAAAAGCATGATTACTATAATAGTGGCACTAGTTGTAGCAACTTTATTTTCTTAATGGGAAAAAAGATTGTGATACAATAGCTTTATATAAAAAAATACAATGCTAGCACAGTATGACAAAGCACGATCATGTGGATGAAGGGCAGTACTGACCAGTGTGAGATGACTTTGTGAGATCAAGTTGTTCTTTAGGTCCCCGTATCTTGCCATGATGGCGATTCGTTGACATCTATCAACAACTTCAGTGTGGCAGTAGAAGGAGGGGCCTTGAGTCATTCCAATCTCTTTTTTTGTGCAGTTCAACTAAAATTACGGTGCTCGCCATGCTACAAGGGAGAGAGGGGGGCCCGTGCCACCTCGACGGTACGCCTCATGGACTCAACTAGTTTAGTGCACATGCTATGTGGTTGATGCAGTGCAAACGGACTCAATTCTCCCGGATACGCCTTCAGCAAGTTATCTACATTGGAAATGAGATGATAGTTAAGACAGTAGCTCTATTATAACTGTATTATTACTTCATTTTATCAGTGGCACTAGCGGTGCCAAAACATTGCCTCAAATTATTAGTGGCATTACATTAAGATGCAAAAACAATATCATTATTGCTTTCTCATAGCAGTGCAAAAACAGTAGCACAAGATCACTAGCTGAATGCAGAGTCAAAATCAACCAAAAAGGAACATACCCGGTCATGGGAACCATAACTGCAGTCAACGCCATTGTAGACGGGTTGACACCAGTCACCAACATGGATGATTCAATTCATGCGACCTTTTTGTGCAGTTCACCTAAAATGAAGCAATGTTTTCATCATGCAGCTAGCAAGATGTACTTAGTCCCATGAGCTGGCAGCTTCTCCTTCATTAGTTGCACTAAAATTTGAGCAACGTCAAGGTTGGCTGTCATGCTCATGGAAGGTGCAACTATAATTTGCTTATCCTTTTGTGCAGTTCCACTAAAATCAAGTGCCATTGTGGTGACGGTGACGGCTAATCTTGAAAATGTTAATAAACTGTTGCACGAGATTATCGGTAGAGTTAGACGAAGAGGTTAGGAACTCCAATCACCCTTTGTGCAGTTCCACTAAAATCGAGAGACATTGCCCATGTGACATTTTAGTAGAACTGCACAAGACACTCTTTCAAAAAAAAACAAAGTGTTTTGTGCAGTTCACCAAAAGGTCACAATAGCAAAGAGGTGAAATGGATATCCCAATCTGCACAAAAAGATAGAAAGAAAACAGTTACTGGTCAATAACAAGACATGAAACATACACGAAATGAAAAGAAGCATCTATCTTCATGGCAATCATGCAAGGACAGTAGAAAATTTAAAACGGCAGCATTGCTTCATATTACTCGAAGCATTATGGTCAACAATGACATTGCTCAAATATGCCATTACATTAATGATGGCATTGCTTCGTTTTACCAGCTACATTTTATCAACAGCAGCTAAATAGTTGGTATAAGCACATGGGACAGTGGGGACACCAGGACATTCACCAGCGTAAAGAAGCAACTTACTTATCATAACGGGAAATCTAGCAGGAGAGTAGCATTTGTAAAACAATTTAATTGCATCATATTATTGGAGGCATTAGATTAACAACAACATTGGTTAGACATGTCCTTACTTTAATAGTGCGATTGCTTCATTTTACAAGCGCCATTACATTAACAACATCAAAAAGTTGGTACAAGGGCATGCAGACAGTGGACGCATCAGCACCATGTACCTACAAGGAGGCATAATGTGGTGAGGCCAAGTTTGTTGCCCCGAGCAACAAACATCCAACCAAGATCTAGGCTGGTCCCAAATTTAGTTCTCTTTAGGCACCTTTTACTACGTGAGGACAACAAATCTAATCCTGGACATACTCTGTTGACTTGTCCCCCAGCTGCCACTTTCTTTCCTTCTTCCACCAATAATAGATCTAGTCCTTATCCAATTTGTACTGTGTTTTCCCTTTAATTCCCTTTTGAACCAAGAGACCGGTTGGGTAGCCAGTCTCTACAACTTTCCCCCCTTCTATTTCCTCTTTGAATCAAGTCCTAGATTCATGCTACACCTTTCCCCCCTTTATTCCCTGTTTGAACCAAGTCCTAAATTCTACTGCATGAAGTAGCTTTACCTCTAATAATAGTAAAAATTAAGGTGGCTTTGGAACAGCTGATGGAAGTAGAAAAAGATCCACATGCAGCCACATGGGGAGCTGGGGCAGTAGAGCAAGGCCGTTTTCGAAGGAAGTTATACCTGAGGGTCGTCGGGATGTGGCTAGGAGGGCGGCCAGAGCCCGGATCTGGCCACAATATGGCATGGAGGAAGAAGGGGTCGGAGGCCCTCCTGAGCCGGCGCTGTGTCGGAGAGAACGGCACGGGCAGCCGATCGGGACGCGCCTGCAGCTGTGGGTCTCCTCCCTAGCCGCGGACGACCATGTGAACGATGCACCTACTCCCCTACCCCGTCCGAGGGGATCCGGCCGGATCTGTGACCAGCGGTGAGCAGAGAGAGAGTGTGGACACCGCTGTCTTGTTTAGATCTGGAGAGGGTGAGAGAGTGGAGAGAGCAACCCGGGTAAAGCAAGCGTTGAGGCTCCTGCCCGTATATATAGTGGAGTGATTTTCTTTTTCTCTCCACAATAATCGTTTCAATTTGTGTACGTGACATTTAAGAAAAGAAACTCTCTATTTAACGTGCTATAGTGAACAAAACTCCACGGCGTCCAGGAGTACTAGTAGTATTGTTCACTTGTGGACCTCGACCCTCCATTCATTGAACAACCACACGGGTGAATATATATATAGAGAGAACAAACAAGTTGGAACTCTTGTGGCTTTGAGATATCGATGGTGCCGTTCGACCACACTGCATCAATGGACTCAGTACTTTGAAGTTGCCGTAATGCGTGGCTTTTGCAGTTCCCATCTAATACATTTTGTTTGATATACATATAAACACATGCACGGTTTACATTCCGAATCGCTAGCTAGAATTTGAACTGTATTTGTTTTCAACATAAAGTGGAATCAAATGTTTGAACTCACGATCATAGCGTTTGCAGAGAAAAAGTAAAGGGCCATCGATCTTTGTTCTGCTTTTGAACATACTTCAACATATGCAACCCTTTTGTGAAAATGACCAGATATGTTATAAAAAGTTCACCATGAGTACTACAAAGCATCTCAAACATAATAAAAATTACATCGAGATTCCGAGACCACCGAAGGACCTACTACCATCACAACGAGCCGCCGATGCATTGCTGTTGTCGCCATCCTACCTGAGCCGGCTTGACCTCATCGATGACAGCCGGGAAGTGTTTGTGCACTTGCCCCTAAGGAGCGGCGACGCGAAGCCATACTAGTCGTAATTAATGTGAAGCACCTAATTCATATAACACAAAATTTTGCCACACAAGAAACCCTAGCCTTACTACCCCAAGGAGACGACATGAATCTACGTTGGAGTACCATCGACTATGCCCCGTCGAGGATCAGAACTCAAAAGACAAACTCATACAAGATGTGTCCATCGATATCGCCGCTGTCCTACCAGAGTTGGCTTGACCTTTTTGAACGATAAACGGAAAGTCTTCGTGCAGATGCCCATAAGGACCAGAGCCGTAGAGCCGTATTGTGTGTTTGGTTGCATTCTCATGTTAGCATAGTTGTTCCCTCTTTGTGCATGCTCATCTCAGCATCCCTCTTCATGCATGCTCCTAGTGTATTTGTGTTAAGCTAGCATGGACTCATGCACCCTTCATACACTCTACCAAACACCCAAAAGTGGGTCGAGAAGGGAACTTTTGCTCTCATGCACCATTCATACAGCCTACCAAACACCCAAAAGTGGGTCAAGAACTGAACTTTTGCTCTCGTGCACCCTTCATACACGCTACCAGAACACACCCTTCTCGTCGTTGAACCCTTGTAGTTATCCGAAGCACTTGACACCTAATCTCGCCACATGATAATACGCTCATGTTCCATCCACCATGTCTAGACGGACGAACTCAAGGAGGATCGGAGCCTGAAAGACAAACTCAAAGGAGAAGTGCCCCCATCCGAGTGAGGGCGGCGCGTGCGTGGACTAAAAACCCCAATGTAAACTACTAACTGGAGCGGAGGCCCCTAGATTCCCCTCCCCGCCACCAGTGGCCCAGCGGTGGGAAGAGGGGAGGGGCGAATCGACGGGATCACCGGTGAAGCGTGGAGCGGGGAGGTTGCCCTAGCTGCCTAGGGTGGGGGAGTAGATTTGTATTTATACCGAAATAGATTTGAATTTATTGGTACTATACAGTACTATATAGACGGTTTGTCGACCTTTTTTTTCGATTTCTCAACATATCTACAGCCCATATGTTACTATCGCTCGTCTCTCTTTTCTACTGTACTGTAGTACTTAGTAGTAACTTAGCCTGCCTAAAAAAAGTAACTCAGCCATATGTTACCATCGCTCGTCTCTCTTTTAGTACTATATTAGTAGTAATGCGACGCGCGTTCCATTCGGTGAGCGGCGTGCCGGACCAACCGTGGGGGTGCGACGCGAACGCGACGGGCATGCTATGTACATGTACCACCTTTTTCTTTTGGTTTTGCTCCATGCCGCAATCCATCGATACAAAATTATATTTAAAAGTCGAGGGCGGGCTTTTCCCGCGCGGTACGCCCGGCAGTTTCGCCTAGTCGGTTTGACAGAGAGGCGAGGAGGATGAGTGAGTACTCTAGCGGATTCAACTTACTGCTGGAAGAGTGGGACTGTGTGATTTGACGGCTCATTACTGCAGGAAAGGTGGGGCCTTGTGATATGACTGCTCATTTATAGTCATTATTACTGCGGCGCTCCCCTTCCGTTCCCCACTCTAATCTGGTGCATGACACATCGACCCGGAAGCTAGCTGTCCCACATATCGGCGAAAGGAAGAATAATTGTTGCCGACGACATAATAAAAAGCAAAGAACCATGCGGTATACTCTAGTTTAGCACTGGAGTACTAGTATACATCAGAGCAGTGTGAAACACGGCAGCCCAGTGAACCAGCAGGTCATATGGCGATAAAAAACAATTTACTACAGTCCAGCCTTAGCATGTAAAAACACGCCACCGCTTCCTCCTCCCCCTCTGGGTTTATCGCCATCAGCGGAGCAAGAGCGTCGTCGCAGCTTAGCTAGTAGTACTCCTACTCCGCTCCAACCTTTTTTTTACAATTCCTTTGTTTTCCTATGGCGTTGAACACTCTTTGCTAATCCTATTGGATTTAGCACTCTAGTCCCATACTTTCCCCATTCCTATATTTTCAGTATCCTGGGAATCAAAGAGGTCCTTAGACTGGTTTAGGGCCGGTCGTTTTTTTTCAACGAAATATGTCCAAAATGTAATGAATGTGCTCCAGTTTCTATGAAAATCATCCGGTTTGCATGTAGTAATTCATTTATTTATTCTTTTGCAGGGGGCTTGTATGTAATTCATCTGGTTTGAAATTTACTCGTACACCGGCATGGTTGGATGACCCGCTGCCGCATTACTATCCGAGGACTCGTCCCTAGTGGTTGGCGCTCAGCATTGGAGATGCCCCGAGTGCTTGCAGGTGGACCCAGATGCTCTATGTCCCACATGTCGGCGAAAGGAAGCACGTAGAAATATTTCCGACGACCGCAGAGCCGAGCAGTACATCTCAGCAAGTAGGAAAAATGCGTGAAAAAATATGTAGTATGAAGCGTAGCTGCAAAGTGACGACAGGTATAGGTCACACGCACCCAACGAGTGGTCGTAGTACGTACGAGTACAAACGAGTACGGGGTACTCCTACTCTATCAACACGAGTCCCATCGGACAACGGTGTCCGTGCTACAACAAGCTCTTCTCCCTCCTTGTTTCTCTCTTCTAATTCTAACTCAGCCGACGTGCAGCAGGCAGGGTGGGGATTTGCCAAGAGTCGGTTTGCTCAACCGCGGTCCCACATGACAGTGAAAATGCTAGACAACATAACGATAGTGTGGGGTGCGACACGAACGGGACAGGCTTGCTGTACTTGTTCCACTTTCTTGTTTTGAACTTGTGATGTATAACGCTTAGTTTTGAATTTATAAGTTTGGTTGTCGCGCCCATATATATACCAAAGAAATAACTAACAAAATATTAATGCATGTCACCAAAAAATATATCGTTGGATTCGTATTTGAACATACTCCCTCCTTTCCTATTTAGGGTTTTGAGGTACATTAAATCACCCAATGCAAGTATCAAGAGAAAACTCACCAATGCATGTAGAAGTTCATGAACATTTAGTGGTCATGCATGCATGCGTTGTAATTAATGCATCAGTAAACATAACTTTATAAGGAAAACGAGCGTACTAATTAAGTACTTATGCAAACTACGAAATTTATTCCACCACTCACCATCTACCTTGGTTGAAGAGATTTTTAAATTGATCCCTATAAACCGGAAAGGAGGGAGTAGTTTCCAACGATATTGTTTTTTGTGACATGCATTAACTTATTGTTAGTTAAATCTGAAGTCAAAATTTGGCACAAAACAAGAAGGTGACCAATAAAACAGGGCGAAGACAGTGATAAATATAATTAATGCCAAATGAGAGCAAGGGATCACACATGTCATTTACGACTGGAATGATAATGCGATACAGTACGCGATGCAGTGCTGGTTACAGGAGGCAAGAAGAAAGATGCATCCATCGACGACTTCCTCCTCCTTGACTTAGGGCGCTGGCCCACCGAACGGCGGCTGAGGAGCAGCGGCTTTCATGGCGAGGTCAACGTGCTTCTGAACAATGGCGTCCAAGGCTTCCTGTCGGTCAAAGAAGGCCAACGTCTTAGCGTTATCCCTGGCCCTGTAGTGGCCTATGTAGATGATTTCCTCGTAGATATGGATGTGTAGGTTGACGGTTTCTTGCTCGGCTAGGCGTTGTGCGGCGAGCGCGGCCTCGAGGTGGACATTCTTCGTCGCGGCATCGGGCAGCTGCAGGGCCACCAGTGCGTCAAAGAGGTTGTCACCATGGAGGCCGATGAGGGTGGCAGGCAATGAGGAGCCTGGGCGCGGGGGCTGGAGGAGTACGGCAAGGTCATTCGCGCGCTTCTTGACGGCGGTGAACTTGCGGATAGAGCGGACCATCATCTCGCCCATGTGAGAAGCGAAGCCGTCATTGCCGAGGGCTATGACGCCGGTAGTCGCCAGCACCGTCTGGAGACGCTGCTCGGTACCAGGCCGCAGGCCGGCGTTGTGGATCATCTGGCACAGCCGCCTGTCGCTCACGTCCATCGCCTCCATGGGTGGTTGTGGCTTCTGGTCACTTGGTCTTGGATTGGAGTGAGCAGTGTTGCGCAGACTAGGTGCGTAGTACTAGTAGGTGCGTACGATTCGGTAGATGGATTGAAGTGGAGGGGCGCCTTATACTATGAGAGTGTAAACGGCGTTGCATTCATATCGTGCTGGCTCCATTCTGCTTCTCCAATTAATTCCCTCTGCATGCTTCCCTCCATTCCACAATGTAGTGCACCCGCGCTTCCCGAGACTAAGTTAGACCATAAATTTGACCCGAATTTCAGTGGTATAATTTTTGCCCCCGCCGCAGTCGTTCTCGTTGGTTAAATTTATGGTCAAACTTAGATCTCGGGAAGCGCAAAATTGAATGAGGATGCATCATTGACCGTTCAACGTTTTGGGAACTGCTACCCTCTCCCTCGTTGGCATTCAAGCTGTATCAATGTAAATGCTTGTCAAAAAGAGACTAGTTTTCGCAAAAAAAAAGAGACTAGTCAATAGTTCACCACGAGCCTATAACTAGCGACCGCCACAATAATCGTAAGATCTGCATCCGACGGTGGCACCTATTGGACGCAAACAGCAATAAAAAAACAAATGCCATGGCATTTTACAAAACTGCCACACCACGCCCCTCCCATACACATGAGAGACCGCCATGCGAGCGTTCACAACTCCCACTTTCGGGTTGTGCTTGGCTCTTCGCCTCTTCAGGAAGTCGTATTACTACAATAATACTAGTACTATATGCTTCTGGCAATCTGTCACCGAATGAACTGCTACATGTCCACCACGTGGCGAGAGGGAGAGCGTGTTGTAAGCAAAAGCTTCTCCTTGTTGTACGAGTTGACGCGACACATCAAAGCAGTACACTCGATTTTCTCAAGAAGTTGTGTTTACCGATGCATAAATTGCAATGCATGCATGCATGCCGTGAGTTTCCTTTTGATCCTTTCATGTCTTGATTTAATGCACTTTGAAGTATGAATATGTGATGGTAAAACTTTCTAATAATGCCCCGGCCCTAAAGCGAGAGATGGTGGTGCACGAGGAGAGCGAGATCATGCCGATGGAACAGGACCCGATGATGGACGTCTTTATGGACCTCAACATGCTCCACTGCACCTTCTGCCTCCGCCCCTTGAAGCCTCCAGTGTACGAGGTTCGAATACATCTCGTCCGTTCGGCTAATCGAGCAAGGCGCGGTTTTCTTGATTGATGTGGTGTTCGACTGATTTGCGCAGTGCAAGGGAGGGCACCTGGCCTGCGCGGACTGTCACGGTGAGCGCCACGGGAACTACCGGCAGTGCCAGAAGTGCGAGCACGGCGGCGGCTTTGACGTGCGCAACATGGCGATGGACGTCGTCCTCTCCTGGGCGAGGGTGGAGTGCCCGCACGAAGGTTGTGGGCTCTACGTCACTTACCACAAGCTCCACGATCACCAGAGCGCGTGTCCGCTAGCGCCATGCAAGTGCCCCATGCCCGACTGCGGCTACGAAGGCCCGCCGCATTGCTCCCCAACCACCTCATCACTGTGCACCCCATGCCCGTGCACAGGATCCAGTACGGCAAGGTGCTCCAGCTGTAGGTGCCGGTGTTGGAACCGTGGCGTTTGCTATTCACGGAGGAGGACGGCCGCGCATTTTTTGTGGTCGGCGGCGCGCTCGACATCGGCGTGCCTATCGCCATGTCGGTCATCTGCATCAGAGCGGGGGCGTCCCCACCGCCGCACTGCGCGGCCAAGGTGTGGGCGAACGGGCCGCCGGGGGCACCCAACGGCAGGACCAATGCCTTCAAGGTGGAAATCAAGGTGACAAGCAGCAAGGAGCCCGGCGCCGTCGCCCTGGAGGAGCTGACCTTCTTTATAGTGCCACCCAAGCTGCTGGCCGGGGCTGGGTCATCGAGGACGGTGTCCCTCCACATTTGGATTGACAAGCTCACCTCCTAAATGATTCCCCAATGCCTTCTAGTTATCTTAGTAATATGCTAATGTAGGGTTTAGTTTGGTCTACTTTACCTTCGTAATATGCAGTTGAAGTAATTCCCAACAGTCCAAGGGATATTTTGTGTCTGTTGGATATAATATCTTTTGGGTATGAAATAAACCTAAATATAAGCTGCTTATATGTTTGTTGGTTAAGGAAGTGTTGCATACTTCTGCGAGTTGACGCGACACATCAAAGTAGTACTACTAGTACTCACCCGACTGGGCACCAGGCAGACCAATCTCGTGTCGTGTTGGTGCCGTGTGTGGTACCCACATTAAGCAAAACCTCACACCTCCAGCTCAGCCTCCGTGTTTTGAACCTTTGAATCTGAAGGCCAAGGAGCAACGTGAACCTTAGATAGAGCGAATCGGATGGTTGAGAACACTATGATACGTAGCTACCGATGCGTGTGTGAGAGAGGACGAGTGCGCGCGTGCACCTCTTCTCTCCATGTACGACGTACTAAACCTAGAGTACAAGTGTATGTGTGTGGCATCGACCTAGAGAGCTAGAGATGGTGTGTGCGAGAAGTCCCGAGAGACTCGTGAGCGTAGGTGTGTGCGTGGGAAAGAGGGAGAGAGATGATATGTGTCGATGTAATGCATGTGAAAAAAAATAGTCAATAGTTCGTCGCTAGGCTATTCCTGGCGAACGCCCCAGTAACCGTAAGATCTGCATCTGACGGTGCCAGTTATAGGACGAAAACAACAGTAAAAAAAGAAATGCCATGGCATTTTACAAAACTGCCACACCACGCCCCTCCCCACACATGAAACTGCCACGCGAGCATTCACAACTGAGGGAGCCATAGCCATGGTCTGCTCCTTGGTGCGATCTATAGAATTATTCAAAAGGCCGGGCTTTTGGCACGCGGTAGGTGGGGGGGATCTTGGCCTATCCATTTGCTACTCCTCACATGCGGTCGTACACATCAGTGATGTATCAAGCCGATGCGTGTCGAGCGGCGGGCTGGACCAACCGTCTATTCGTGCTACTGCTCACATGAGGTTGCACATGTCAGTGATGCACCAAGCCGATGCGCATCCCTTCAGTGAGCGGCGGGCCGGATCGACCGTGTGTTGGTGCGACGCGAACGCGACGGGCTGTAAAGTGTAACACTTGCTTTCACTCCTTAACGAGATCGGTCGATAGAAATCCCCATTAGAAAGGCAAGGGCGGTGTTTTTCTAGCGTGGGAAGCGAGGGAGTTTTTTTTACTGGAGTGGAGGCGTGGGAGTTTGGCCAGCGGTTTGCATATGTCTCTCGGATGCGTATGTGGGCCCGCGCTCTCGAAGGCCATCATGGCAGAGCCAGACGCCCGCAACCTTTCAGACCAAAAAAAGAGGAGCCCGCTGCTGGCTATTTCTATAATTAGTTTTGAAATTCTTAATCGTTCACATGTGACGTCATATCAGCCATTCATTGATGTTGATCCAACGGTCTAGGTGTTCCGGATTCGCGTCTACAGTAACCTAAGTGTACCCACCCTCAAAAAAAAGTGTCTACGTTCTTCTAGAACCATCGGCATGTCAGTGTGATCAAATCCACACACAAAGCTGGCAAACAACACCTCCACATGTGCCACGTGGCTTCATTGATGGCCCCCCCACATCATTTTATTCATAAATGTATTGACTGAAAAAGAGAGACATCACCCTAAACAAGATCTTCCTCGTATTTTGTTTCCTACGAAGTAGTGCCATGCTATTGGAAATCCAACTTGGTTGCTTTGCACGTACCGGAAGTACTAGTGCCACATCATCTAAAAAGCCTTTCTACACACGTCAAATTATCAATCACGTGGGCTACCTCTTCTTATAGAAATGTGCTCCACCGTGTACCCGTGTGTCTGTATGAGGGAAGGAGTGAGTGTGTGCATGCACCTCTTCCCTTCGTATACATGTACTCCACCTAGTGGGTGTGTCAGAGAGAGAGATAGAGATAGAGAGAGATGGTTTGTGCGACATGCCTCTATACATATGTTTGTGTCAAAGAGAGGCCTACATACATTGTATATGTATGTGTAGGGGGTGATATACGAGAAGAGAGGGGAAGGATATCGTTTACACCAGATATCGATAGAGACAGATAGAGGGAAGAACTTTACGAGCGTACAAGCGCTAGGACAGAGGGGGTGCTTGAAGATGGTGCGAGAGGCCAGGTAGATGAAGACAAGGAAGGAGTACAAGTGCGGTATCGATAATTAAAGAGAGGGGACGAGAAAGTGCGTGGGCGCGCGCGTCTGATTGATATATAAAGCGGAAGGCATGGATGATGAGATGGGAGGGACAATTAATGTGTGTGTGGTAGGCGGTCCTATCGAGAGAGGTCATAGTTCCGTCGATGTGTGTACGTGGGAAAAGAGGGGGAGACCTAACTAGATATATAGATCGGTCAGTTTGTGTGGGAAAATAGCGGGAGAGACCTGGCTACACATAGAGGGAAATTGATTGGTGCACATGCATGCATGTGTCAGAGATAACGAACTCCCAGAGTGACGAAGAGAGGGAGAGGTGTGTGTGGGGGGGAGGGATGCAGCTAGTTAGCTAGCTAGCTACCTACCTAGGAGATGGTGCAAGAGGCCTATTAGTTAGTTAGCTTGAGACAGAGTATGAGTGCGAGATGGATAACAACAGAGGGGGCGACAGTGTGTGTGTTCCTCAAAGTTAGGGCGGGAGGCATGGATGGTGAGAGGAGGGTAGGACCATATGTGTACATGTTCGTGTGTGGTAGCTAGGCAGACCTAGCTAGAGAGGTATATCAATTGGTGTGTGTGGGAAAGAGGCAGATGGAGAGACCTAGTAGAGAGATCGTGGGAGACCGACCTATAGAACGAGAACGTGTGTGTGCACGATGTAGAGGATGCCGAGTGGGGAGTGTGTGTGCATATATATATGCATGCACAATAGGAAAGTTAGTGGTATATATCCACAAAGAGAGGAGGAGTGTGTGAGTGGGTGTAAAAGACTCACATAGATGATAATCAATATAAAAGTGGATTCAAATATTTGAAGAAGAGATCATGATGTTTGTAACCCATGCATGCATGAATATAATGCAGTTATGCGTGTGGTTTTAAATCAAACATACAATACTATATACATGTCGAACAAGCCAAAATTGATTTGAATTTGAGACACCGATGGCAGGCATCGTTTGACCACATTGCATCCATGCATGGACATAACTATTCGAATTTGAGATAATGTGTGGTTTTCATAGCTGACATCTAAATGTTGTGTGTGTGGGGGGGGGGGGGGCATGCATTGTGTGTGTTAAACACATTATAAGTATGAAAACATGGTTTAGATCATTCCGAACGTCTAGCTACAGCATTAAATGTATTGTGATTTGAATTCAACATAAAATGGATATAAATATTTGAATTGGAGATCGTATGGTACATGTAAGTCGTAATTAAATAGGATTACTACTACATGCATGTATTGTGTTATCAAGATAATATTTAAATGATGGTATAACTTGACAACAATCGTATTCAAATAGGTAAAATTGATTCAAATTGAGTCAATATGGTAAATGATAGTGTTTTGATTTGATTTTTTTGCTGGAGGTGTTTTGATTTGTTTTTTTTTGTTGTTCTTGTTTTTGTTGTTGAGGGAAGTGCGAATTGATTTGGTACTGTACACGCTAAGCTTGTTCTACCGAATTTGTTAGTTATTTGTTGTTGGCTTTGAATGGTATTTGTAGTAATATTGTAAAACGGGACATGACTCTCTCTTGTCTTGTACGAATTGTCTTTTGTTTTGTTTTTTTGTACACATTAAGCTTGTTCTCCCAAAATTCGAAGACGCGCCTTGTTATCCCGAAATTTTCAAGCTAGAGTATCTCTTAGTCTCTTGTGGTGTGAAACTCCTGCGTCATCAACCCGCGCCTTGTTATCCCGAAATTTAAACACGCGTGAAAACTCCCTCCTCATCTGAAATCGGTCGCGTCGCCCAACACGCGAAATCCCCCTTCTACCCCTCAGCCGGAAATACCGCCTCGACGTCCCATGGATAAAACGGGTGGGGGTACTTTCGTAACTTACCCCAAATTTCAGACAAGCACGTCCCTAAGCCATGGCTCCCCCCTCTCTTCACTTGCGATACCCCCATTCGTACACTGAGGCCGCCAAAACCAGCGAAACCCCACCCTCCTCCGTCTGCCAGCCGACAGCCGCCCAGCCGACAGCCTCTTCCCCGACGACGTCATCCACAGCAACAGATCGACGTCCCTCATCCACCTCTCCGGATGAGGATCCATCGTCGATCTCGTCGTCCCGCCGGTTCAGCCACCCCGTCCTCCACCTCCAAGGAGCTGCCCCGACGTTCGCCTCGTCTAACGCGCCACCTCCATTCCCACATCGCCATCTTCACCTGCCCCATCGGAACCGCAACACCCTCTGCAATTCCTCCGATGAAGCTGAAGCCTACTCGGCGCCACCAAGGAGGATCAACACTCATGGCTGCATTTTCTCTTTTATTCGATCTCACGGGGCTGCCGGTGCTCGATCCCGAGCCACCATGGCGCGTCTCCATCGTCGGCGGCGTCGCCGGCCACTTCCTTCACGGCGTCTCTCCCCCATGGTGTTGCTCCCTCGGCGGCGACGTCCACACCAGCAGGAGTTGCTACTGCTCCGGCTCTCGCTCACGTTGCTGCTGCTACTCCGGCTCTCGCTTGCACTGCTTCTCTGCTGTTGCTGTTGGTCGCGCAGCTGCTTTGCTCTTGCTCTGCTCTTGCTCTCGCTCGCGCTGCTGCTACTGATACACGACCTGTTGTAGCTACACGAGTTGCTGCTTTAGCTCTCGCTCACGCTGCTGCAGCTGCACGAGCTGCTCTCTGCTAGTGCCTTCGCTGCTCGATCAGCTGCAGATTTAGATCACTGCTGCGGGAGGTACTAGTGCTCGACCGGCCTAAACTTCTATTGCAGTGCTCTGCAACTAGTGCAAATAGTTTCGACAGTAAATTCAGTTTCATCAGTAAAATTCAGTTTCGACTGTACAATTCAGTTTCTTCAGTTAAGTTCAGAGTCAACAGCTTTTACATCATCTATTGGAGCAACCGCGGTGCGGCTGATGCATTTTACATCTAGCACTGTTTGTTGAAATATTTTACATCATCTATTGCAGATGCTATTAGAATACCACTTCAGATTAACGTTGCCTATCTTGTCCTGCTTCAGCCTCGCCGTCGTACACCTCACCAGAGCTGCTCCAACGACGAAACCGTCCATCACAGCGGAGTAGTACCCTCGGCGCTGTCTCCAGACGCCTAAGATCTTCTTCCCCGCCTCCGACAGTCACACCAGCCGCATGTCGGCGTACGACACCTATGGGATCACGTGGATCCCTTTTACGGTTCGGCTGGGGAGAAGATGTACACAAAGAGCGGATCCAACAATCAATGCGGGGATTTTCTACCCAGGTTCGGGCCGCTGAGTAGCGTAAAACCCTACTTCTGCTTTGGTTTATTATGGGTGTTTAAGCTCAGATACACGGAGCGCTTCTTGTTGAACAGTACGCAAGAAGGGCGGCTACACATGCAACTGGGCTAGAAAGCTTCCTCCCCTCTGTAGATTCGCCTTGGGCCTCCTTTTATATGACAAAGGGGTCACCAACAGTGGCGAACAACAAGTACAAGAGGTGTAAAGTTACTACAGTGTTTACATGCTTATCACTGACGACTTAGGACAAAACGCATTAAATGCTCCGTTTAGGTGTCCCTTACTTTCTTGGGGACGGAAAAAGAGCTCGTCCCATCAGCAACGCTTAACCCCATCCGCCGCTAATGCCATGACATGCACCCAGGAGGACAAACCCTAAATGACAGGCTGTTTGCTGTGCTGGAGCGGTGGCAGGGCGGCGGGATCTTGCCGGGTGCGAGTCCTTGCCGGGTCTGCGTGAGCTTTCCCGGCAAGATCTTGACGGGAACCCAGCCTTCGGTCTTCTGTCTTCTGATCATTGGCTTGAACGCCTTCTTGATAATCTTGTATTTGTTTCCAGCTATCCTCCGGCAGGTCTTGCCACTGGTATGGCTACAACCGTCCGTGCACAAGTATGGGGTACTAAAAGACCCAAACTTTAGTACACCGACACCGCACCATCCTCCACGACCAACCCAATGATGCCGAGGTCGACAAGGCTACGCCAAAGAGGTTGTACACTCGTCACATCACTTTTTTACTCTACATTCACGTCGATCGCTTAGGGATCCTTTGGTTCAAAGCAGTTGAAATCTAGAAAGAAATGGAGGGTGGTCTCAAAGTTAACAGGGAGAAAACTAAATGCTCTTTTGAACCACAATTTGAATCGGTTTAGCAAGATAGCCATTATCTCATAATCATGTGGACCAAATAAACTCTCAAAATTTTAGATTACAACGGGAACATGTACTATTACTAAATTGTTTTTTTAAAGATATTAATTATTTTAACCAGAATAATGGACCTACTTATGTTGTCCATATAGCTCAAATTTATTCATAGTACAACAGAGCACATGTAGTATATATTGAAAAAATTTAGGTTTCTTTTCGAAAAATATCTAGTTCATGCAGGCAAGAACACCCACTGAGAACACGTAGTAACGAGAAATATGAATAGTTTCTCCCATATGACAAGCAGTGGGGTAGTAGGCAAGTTAGTAGCTATCCGTGTTGGACTCTCTCGGAAGCGATCATTTTTTATTTCTGCGTGTTGGAGCTAGTTGGTTTTGTCCCTAATAGTAGTAGTACAAAAAAATTATTCGAGGGCAGGCTTCAGCCTGTTGAAGACTGCCTACTAGAATCGCCACTGGTTCAAAGAAAAGGTGAAGGAAAACATAGGACTTGGAAAGTTTCCTATGGTACTACTATTCATGCATTTGGTTAGAAGGAATGGAGCAAAGCAAAACTAGAGGATTTTTTTTTCCTTTGGTGTCTCTCTCAAAGAAAAAATGTAGGAATTTTAATATCCACTTGGACGTCCTTTACAAATTCCTATGCATGAAGAACAAGACTAAGTGCATTAGTGGCATAATAAGATTCTAACTTAACATTTTCATGTGGTTTGACTTTAATTTGACCATGTTTCTCTGCATTCCTGTGTTCTTCGAATTCCTGTGAACCAAACACCCAGTTTGACAGAAATCCTGTGTTTGCAAATGCTTTGTTTTGCACGTGCATTCCTATCCTATTCCTGTGTTTTTCCAGTCCATGCATTTTTAGAATCCTCCAGTTCAAAGGAGCCCTTACAGATTTACTTCATTTACAGACAGGTGTCAAAGAAAACTCTGTGTGGTTTGTCCCGCTCATGTCATGCCGTCGTCCACCCCACCTGAGCTGCTCCATCGACAGAAGCGTCCACCGCAGCAGAGATCCCCACTCCAGACCTTCTTTTGCCACCTCAGATCTTCTTCCCCGCTGCCGGCAGCCACATCAACTGCATTACCATCATCGGCTGAGCAGATGAACGTGTCGACTAAACAGTTCCGGAAGAGAGGTCGCACTCTTTCGTGTCTGCTTACGTCATACATCGATTAATATTACCTGCTACTTTATCGTCCTGTTCACCTCTTAGACTCCGAGTCAGGTCCAAACTAATGTTCAGACTTGAGTTTTAAAATGCTTGTGGGGCACATATCGAGGCAGCAACGAATAGTATCTCTGTCTACTATCTCGGGTCTTCTATGTGGTTCATGTTGAGTAGGCAACAAACAGTAGAGGAGCCATCATCTATCTTTTTTAACAAAAGATAGCATCTGCCCGCTGCCATTAGTTTTGGATCTATCCACTGGTTGCTACCATCAGTCTGGATTTCTGCATGCACCCCTTAGGCCTTACATAGTCTGGCTATTTTTTTTTATTATGCATGTCAGTTATTGTACACAATCGTACAGAACATGTAGAGAAAAAAAGAAGAGCGTTGTGGGGGAATATAATGTCATGCAGACGTCGCTCCATGGTGGGCAAAGTGGCAGCCCCCCCTCCCCCCATTCCAAATTGTATTCCAGAGGAAGATAACTGTTCAGAGGGGGATTCAGAGGGAGCAGACCACTCCTATTTACCCCCTGAGGTGTTTGCTCTAACTTGGCATGCTGATGTTGGTCATATCATGCATATGGCGCCTTGCATTGCTTACTGTATACATCGTATATGTCATCAGCTTAGTTTAGACAAGCTTTGTGTGAATGCCACCTGTTTGGTTTCTATATCATATATGTGAATTATGCAGTGCCATCTTGTTTAGCTAGGCATCATATTTGTGAATCATGCAATGCCATCCTGTTTAGCCAGTCATCGTATCTGTGAATTATATCATGCCATACTATTTTTTTCATCATGTATTCCATTTGTCGACAATGTTTGTACATTCATCTACTCTTCCTATGCATCAGCCATTTGAGTCGGTGATGGAAAAATCTGGAGTGAAAACAAGGTCTTCAGAGCAGTCAGTGCTACCTGTCGAAGCAAATATCTTCCTGGTACAGATAGCTCCTCAGAGGAGGATTCGGAGACAGATGACCAGTCCTATTCCCCCCCCCCCCCCCCCGAGGTTTATGCTCTATCTTGGCAGGGTTATATTGCTCATATCATGCATATGGTGTCTTGCATTGCTATGTCATCTCCTTAGATTAGGCCTGCTTTGTGTGAATGCCACCTGTTTAGTTTCTACTCCCTCCGTTTCTAAATATAAGTCTTTGTAGAGATTCCACTATGAACTACATACAGAGAAAAATGAGTGAATCTACACTCTAAAATGCATCTATACACATCCGTATGTGGTCTATAGTGAAATCTCTACAAAGACTTATATTTAGAAACGGAGGGAGTATATCATATATGTGAATTATGCAATGCCATCTTTTTTAGCAAGGCATCATATATGTGAATTATGCAATGCCATCCTGTGTAGCCAGGCATCATATATGTGAATTATGTCATGCCATCCTTTTTTTTCATTACGTATTCCATTTGCCGACAATGTTTGTATATTGAACTACTCTTCCTGTGCATCAGCCATTTGAGTCGGTTATGGAAAAATCTGGAGTGAAAACAAGGTCTTCAAAGCAGACAATGCTACCTGTTGAAGCAGATATCTCGCTGGTTACAGGTAGCTCCTCAGAGGAGGATTCAGAGACAGATGACCAGTCCTATATCCCCCCTGAGGTGTATGCTCTAACTTGCGACGGTTATATTTCTCATATCATGCATATGGTGTCTTGCATTGCTTAGTTTAGACATCATATACACAATATTCAATGCCATCTGCTTAGTTTAGAGATCATATATGCGAGTGCCAGCTGCTTAGTATATCAATCATATAGGTGAATTATATCATGCCATCCGGTATACTTAGACAACATGTATGTGAATTATTTCATGCCAACCTATTTTATAAAGACATCATATAGTTATGTCCTGTCATCCTGTTTAGATATTCATCATATGTTGAATTATGTCATTCTATCCTGTTTAGTTATCCATCATATATCTGAAATTGTGTCATGCTATCCTGTTTAGTTAGCCTTAGCCATCATATATGTGAAATTGTGTCATGCTGTCCTGTTTGGTTAGACAACATATACATGAATTACTACATCTATCTATCATACAATGTCTGTACCTCCAATTTCTTTTCTTGTTTATCAGCCATTTGAATTGGAGGGGGTGATGGCAGTATCTAAGGGAGTAAAAACACGGTCTTCACAAAAGACGGTGCTACCCGTCGATGCAGATAGAACCACGATTGTACTTGCCCAAGAGCCAGCCCCACCACACATAACCGACACTCTTGCAGATTGTACCCCTACCCCGTTGGCCAGAGAGCCAGCTACACCCCATCTAACCCCAACCCCAGCAGATAGTAACCCACTTCTAGTTGACACAACACCATCTCGACCACAGAGCACCCACACACAAGCAGTTAGTAAGGCAACTGCAGTGCCCAAAGCACGAGGACCACCACAGCGAACCCAAACTCCACGCTTAAAGCAGAAGAACAACTGTTCTCAGGTCAGATTCTGTAGCTATGGTGCATTCTCCTGTGCTCATGCATCACTGTATTTACTCATACCAACTAATTTCTAATTTGAAGGATCCAATTGAAACTCCAATGGTGCAAAAGGTATCTTTTAAACATGTTTCTTTAACTGGTTTGCTGTTGTAACTTCTTGCTCTATGTTGATTTCAGTTTCAATTGTATAAACAATTATGTTCTCATGTCATGCACATTACAAGTGTTGTTAGTGTTGTGTAGTTTCCCACACTTATATTCTGTCTATGCTGCTTTGTCTTAAACAGATATGATTTGAACTATGTCTCTATCTTGATTTGGCAACATAGACTAGGATGATATAGACAATACAGTGACCATAGTACATAGGTATATGTTTGTTTCATTCTGTTATTATGTACTACCTTGCAATAGAAGACAAGTTAGTATAATCCTGTCAACCTTACTACTGAACTGGTTTACCAAAATGAGTTTCATATACATGCTAAACCTGTGATGTGCCTGCTTGTTCCTCTTTTAGAATGCCAGCAAAATAGTGGAGAAGAGTACCCCATTATGCAATGGTAAAGTAAGTAATGCAGATAGGTCCAAGATAGTCAGACAACCCTATTGTTCTCCAAGAAAGCTGATAAAAACTATCTTGAAGACAATGAGACAACCCCAAAGTCCTGCCTTGATGTAGTGTTCGAGTTACTAGCCACTACCGCTGGCACAAGCATTCGAACTCGCTGCCTGAATCAGTTCGGTTTCTTAAGTCTCAACTACAAGCTGAAAGACAACATTCAGCTGCGCTACGACAAGAAACCGAAGGACTGAGGAAGTCCCTGCAGAATTCAGATGCATAGTTTCTGGAGAAACAGCAAGAGTTGGAGGATTTTAGCGCCAAACAAGAGAAAGCTAATAAGCTTGCTAAGCTTCTTGCCAGCATGGTGGGTGCCCAGGATATCGTTTCTTGAGCTCTTCTGCAGTGGTTTAAGTTCTGGACTTGTTTTGCTGCCGCGTTTATTTGCACTGGTGGCCAATTTAGACGCCCAGTGTATGTAATATGCTGCTTTGTTGTTCCCTAATATTTGCACTGGTAGCGAACTTTGATGCCCAGTGGATGTAATATGTGTAATCGCCGTAATAGCCTAGCGTTAGTTGCTTTCTTATTTATTTACTTATAGTCTTTTGTTTATTTGTTTGCTTGTAGTCGCTGAAGTTCTTTTTCCTCGGTTTGCTAGTGGCTGCAATAACCATGGGCCACATACGGGCCGTGGTAACGTTGGGCATCCTACGGGCTGTAGGATCCATGGGCCTCCTATGGGCCGTACTGTTCGTGGGCCAAAACCGAACCACAATATGGACCGTAAACGGGCCGAAATCAGAACCGTCCGTTTATGGGCCCAGACCATAACGGGCTGTTAACAGGCCGGAAGACAGCACAGGCTTAATTCTATCAAGAGACATGACGAGTCATTAATGGGCCGGATTACAGGACAGGATGAAAACGGCCCAATGGGTTAACGGGCTACAAACGGACCGAATAATTTCGCCCATTTGCATAACAGGCCAGTAACGGACCGTAAGTAATCGAGGGCCGGAAATGAGCCCAAGAATGTATGGGCCCTTAGAAGGCCGAAAGGGAGCACGGGCTTGAAACGGCCCAACTGAATCATGGGCCGTTAATGGGCTCAAAGCAGTTTACTGTTCATGATGGGCCTGATTCACCACGGGCCGTCAATGGGCCCACAGATGCAAAAGGCCTCATATGGGCCGAAAGACCTCACGGGCCATAGATGGGCCGAAAGTGACAACGGGCTGGAATCACATGGGACTGCCCATATGACGCTACTGGGCCGAATATTGAAAGGCCATAACGGGCCGTGAGCACCCGGGCCGTAGATGGGCTGTATGCGAACAGGCCGTTAATAGGCTTTCCATGGGCCGGCCTGCTAACTTTTGACCAAGTCAAACGGGCCGGCCTTTTTAACCTAAATGGGCCACTGTTGGGCCGTGCCATGTGTCGACATATCATAGGCGTCTCTCGTCCAATGAATGGATGACATCTGTCGCATCGCCAAGCTGACATGTGGATCGCCCGGCGAATGAGAAATTTACACGTGGAAAATAGCCACTGGTCAGGGCTGTTAATGGGTTATCGGATCCAAAACCGGACCCGATAGCTTAACTGCGACCCGTTATGGTGGAAGCCACATGTCGGTCACCCTTGACGAAAACACTTCCATGACGCGACATTTATCGTCATGGAAGTGGACACTTCCATGATGATAATTTCAGTATTGTCATGGAACACTTCTACGACAGCACAGGTATGACTATCTTGATTCTGTCATAAAATTGTCACGGATGTACATGCATGACAGAAAACTTGACCTACTGTGACAAAGACGTATCATCACGGAAGTGTTTTTTTTGTAGTGTCCTGAGGAAAACGAGTAATATAATTTGGTAGACACGTTCTTCCAGAACGAGTAGATCCCCTATGACTTATAGGAAGCATCTACAATAACAACACCTACAAAAACAATTACGAAACAAATACTCTATGCTTAGCTCCCCGGCAACGGCGCCAGAAAATGCTTTGATGCCTGCAAGCCAAACAGGGTAGTGTAGCACTTTCGCAGAAGTATCCCAATGAGTAATCGCCCCAACGAAGAGCGGAGGAGAGTATTTATAATAGCTCTTCTATCACACACACAAGTTGTCATAGTTCTTGTGTGAAGTAACTGTTGGAGCTTCTGCAAATGTTGTTACTATCCTAGTAAACGAATAAACTAGAGTAACAAGGGTAAAAGATTTCTAGTAGTGAAGGTAAAAACTCTTATAAGTAATTAACATAAACGAAAATGAGAGCGGTGTTTCCTGCAATGAAGAGATTAGGCGTAGAGAGAATTCAGTTCATGGTAAAAATATATCAGGTGTGCCAGTGCGATGGTAATACCAGTTACCTTGTATTATATTCACAGTATTTGATATGTGTGTTCTATAGGCAGATCACCCTAAGGTTATGGAACTCCTCCACGCGGGATTATATTTCATTCTCTGGTCCTGCTTCTCCGTTGCCACAGAGTGGTCGTTTCCACAATTAAGGTCCTTGGACCGGAACCAAGCATTAGGTTTAATGGATCACCGTTATCTCATATTGTCTTTGGTCACGTCAGAGGTCACAGATTTACTAAACAATATGTGTTACTTGTGTAGGTCTGGAGATCATGCTGCCTGAGCCCTTAATTTGGACAACACGCATAGAGTTCACTACAGCATAACAACGTATTAGACAGATCATGCTACTACAAATACAAATGACGACAAATAGGATAGGCACAGATGAATCTTACCACTCACCTACATCTCCCATGCCTATAGGGAATTACTCACACATCATAAGAGGGGAATCAATCACAATGGACATAAAACCCATGAAAATCATATCGATAATACCGGGAAGATCCACAATAAGATGAAATGGATGATTCAAATAGTCTTGATCTCCAGATGAGATTGAACAGAGTTACAATTGTTCTCACAAATTGGATTTCCTCTTACAATAGTGAAGGGGGTGATGATGAAGATGGCGATGAAAGGACCGAAACTAAGAAGATCTCCGAAGGTTCCTCGGATCTCCTCCTCTTCTGTTCTGGAGGTTGTGGCAGCGGCTAGGGTTCACCTCCCACCTCGGTGCCTTCATGAAAGTGTCTAGTATTGAGGCTCTGGAGCTGTTGGAAATCCTTACGACCGCTCATATGAGCGCTTGCGGTTGTATGGAACATCGTCTTTTGGTATGCTGCGCCTGGTGGCTTGGGTCTCTTCATGGAAGTTGCTCTAATTGACTTGATTTGTTGTAATCCTCCTTGGTTTCCTTTCAAATATGATATTTCCTGCCAAACATTAGAGAAATGGATTTTTATTCTCTTTCGAGGGATTAGCGTTAGAAATATCCGAAGAGTGATATAAATCTGATGAAAACCAAGCAAAAATCACTAGAAAAACATCACAAATTTTCAAGCCATCACCTACCCTGTCGGCTCAGGTCATTCCTTTGCAACTCCATTGTGGTACCCCTTGACCAATAAAAGGAGGACCAAAGAAAAGAAAAAAAAAGGTTGGACACTTGTTAGAACACTGGTAGGAGCACACTACGCTTCCCGTTCCTGGGAAGGACTTATAGCTCTAAATCCACTCATAAAAACACACAAAAAGTGGGAGTAGGGTATTACGCAGCCATGCGACCCGAACCTGGGTAAATCACCATGTCCATGTCGAAAACTTTGGTAGTGTAGGTCCTCACCTTCATGCCCCATCCCTGAACTAGCAAACGAACGACATCCATCCACGGTGTCATGCGTGTGTTCGACACACATGCGCCGACATCTGGCACGCCAAGCAGGGGGCCGCTCGTGAGGATCTACATCAACAAAGCCGTCGGTGTCTCTGCTGATGCATGTTTCATCGCTGTTGCCACCGACCTATTCACCAACATTCGGTCGGGATGCTGCCTCCGAAGACTCGCGGTGCTGCAAAGGGAAAAAGTGCAGCAAAGAAAGTTCTGCCCCAGCCTCGAGCCGGAGAAGACCAGGCGGTCCGGAGTTCTCACAACCCCGGGTCTCACGGTCAACAGGCGGCTGGGAGCAGGAGCGCAACAGCTGTGAATCGCCCTTCTCAAGCCGGCGCTGCGGGGACTCATTCCCCTATTCATGCCAACGGGCACGCTGCCTAGCCTTCAGGGAGCTGTGGGGTGCGCCCCGCAAGGCACCCAAGCACCAGGCCCCGGCGGGGCCACAACGCATACCTCTGAGCATCCATCCAAGATGGTGGATGGGCGGTGGCGTCGCCTCCCTCCTTGAGACGGTCCCGTGTCTCTCAGGGACAGCGTCACTGCTCCTTCAAGCAACCGCATCGGGGGATCCAGGCTGTCCAGGGCATACGACAGGATTAACACATCCGCCGAAGCCCTGGCCCGGGCTCGCCTGCTACTTGGTTTTCCACCTGAAGCCAATAAGATGGAAGCTTGGAGGGCTACAATCTGAAGCCTGATCGATTACGCCGGCCTGAGCAAGCGGGGTGACACATCTATGTGCCACCCGCCTTCTGCTCTGGCCAATGATGGAAGTCATCACAGCCAATGACACGTGACGTCGGCCCAGTCCCCACGGTGCCAAGCTCAGGCTAGGCCGCGTGGTGACCATGAAGACCCGATGTCGGCTGTGTCATCCCTTCCAAGGCATTACCAAGATCAGCATCAGACCATCAGGGATCATCAAGGCCAAGACGTGCGCACTCGCATTGAGAGACGCCAGGAGACTCGTCGGCAATCCAATGCCCAGGCGGATCTCGAAGACGCGGAATGCTCCGACGAGGACATGGACGACTTGCCTTATGGGGTAGGTTGTGCTACGTTCACCCCAGAGTTGCTTCGCGTCAAGTAGCCGAGGCGTTTCCACCCCGATCTTTCCATTCAATATGATGGGAAGACCAACCCTGTTGAGTTCCTCAGCATCTCATCACCATTATGGCTGCTGGCGGTAGGAAGTGAGCGCTCGCCAACTAGTTCCCCATGGCACTCAAGCCCAATGTCCGTTCGTGGCTCATGAACTCGCCAGAGAATTTCATATCATTATGGGATGATCTGTGCAAGTAGTTCGTGGGTTCTCTTCTAAGGAGGGTTCAAGCGGCCTGGGATGCCCAGCAATCTGCGAGGATGAGGAAGAAGAAGAGGCCGTTGAGTTTCAAAAGGCTGAGGCCGCGGCATGTGTCCACGGGGGAGCATCTTCTCACTTCTCTCATTAGAAGTTTAAGAAGTTCTCCCGCAAAGTGAACGCCATTCAGCCTACAATCGAAGCTCAGCGCCCCCTCAAGTGGTCACAGACACCCATCACCATCCAGATCGTACCTCTAGTGTCGGAGTGCTCCCGATGCTGGTAGCCCCGACAATATGCAATCTAAAGGTCACTAAAATGTTAGTTGATGCTGGATCCAGTCTTAACCTCATATCCACTCAAATCCCCAAGAAGCTCCGACTCTCAGAAGTGGACCTTCAAGAAACAGGGATGTTTCAGGGGGTTAATCTGGGGAAGACCAAACCGAAACACCTTGTGATGCGGAGCATCCTTCGATCATCCCCATGGATACCTTACCAACTCACCAAGCACCAAGTGGACCTATGACTAGAGCTCGCGCACGTGCCATCGAGAACGAGGTGAACTCACTCCTTTACAACTTTCATATGGATATGGATGGAACTTGGATGCTACCTCAAAAAGGAACTCTATGTATCATTAGGCATGATGAAGTCAACCACCAAGAAGCTAGGGAGCCTCGTCAAGTCCAGGAAGAAGGATGGGAGCACCGCCAGGAAGACGGAGTCAAGCAACGGGAAGAAGAAGGAATGACCCAGGCGACCCCGTGCCCACGGGCTCTTTGGATCCCGTGCTCACGGGCTAGGGCAAACCTACTGGACACCCCGTGCCCACGGGCCCCCCGGTCCCCGTGCGCACGGGCCTCGCCACTGTAGCACCCCGTGCGCACAGGCGTGTACCGTGCACACGGGACCCCCGTGTGCACGGGGCCTACTTAGCCCGTGCGCACGGCCCCACCCAGCGAGCTGGTTGTGTGTTGCCTGTTTTGCCCCCAGTCCGTCCCTTACCTCCCACATACTATATATTCCGTGGATAGACCATTTATTAGGGTTAGCAAAGTGTATTGAGATATCATAGAGGGCTTTGCTCATCTACCACTCCTCTTGGAGATCAAGACCTCCTAGAGAGAAGATCCTAAGGGATATCAAGACCTCCTCTTGGAGAAGACTATCATCAAGACCTCACCTCCTTTGGAGTGGGAAGAACCTTACCTTTGTGCTACTTTCCTTTGATTGTCTATGTATGCTTGTGGATCTATGTATGCTACTCTAGTGGATGTGTGATTTGGGTTTGTTTGAGTGATTTCTCTCTTGTGTTCTTGTGAGTTCATCCCTCTTACACTCCAAGTGTGAAAAGATCTTCCCTTACGGTCTCCACCCTACAACATCTTGGTATCATGAGCCACGTTGATTCACATCTTGGAGTCCCTACCCCCCACTTTCTAGCCTGATTTTTCTTTGTTTTGTCCCAATTTTGAAAATCCCCACAAAAATAGCCATACCAAATTTTTTTTGCATTTGTTGGATCTTGTGAGATTTTGTTGTTTTGGTCCACAAATTTCGTGTTTGGCAACTGGATCTACCCCTTCCCACCCATCCACCATCTTCCCCACCATCATTTTCCCCGGAATTTTGAATTTTTGCCACGGATCTTGCGCTGTTCATCCGCAGCCGCCGACCCCGTGCGCACGGGCCCCAGATACCCCGTGCACACGGAGCCCCGTGCACATGGGCCCAACTGACCCCGTGCGCACGGCCGCACCAGATAGCAGATACATCCTGTTTTAGTCCAGTTTTACCACACTTTTGGACCACTTGCGTCTTCCGCACTAACACACGTGTTTCTTTGAGATTTTGAGTTGCGGTTGCCGTGTCCTAAGGTGTTTTGGCTACTTAGGGACGATTCTACATCATCATCACCGCCATTCATCATCGCCTTGACTCGACATCGACATTGTCCACTTCATTTCATACCAATCGAGGACGGTAACCTCGACGACATCTTGTACTTTTCCTTGGCATTGCATTGATCACCTTGATCCTATTGCGTCACTTACCCATCGAGACTAGCGAGTTGAGAATTGTCGGGCCACGCTCATTGTGCACCTTAGTGATACGCTTACTCCGCATATCTACATTTAGCGTGCATTTATCTTGCTATCATCATCGTGCCATAAGTCTCTTCCATGCATATCTTACTTACTTGTCTTAGATATCAGCTCTAGCATCAAGCATTTTGGCATAGTAAAAAAAGCTTTTAAGAAAAAGAGAAGAAACAAAGAGCTTGTAAGCAATAGCATTGAGCCTTTTGCATAGTACATCATATTGGACCATACATACATATCATACTTGGGATTGAAGACAAGCGCGTTACTCTCTTAGGTTGGTGCACAAGCGTATCTAGCCCATTTGAACAATCGAGCTAGTGTCTCTCTAGCATCCGTGCAACAAGAGCATTTTCCGTGGTTCCACATTTTAAGCTCATTCCTTGGTTGTGCGGATCCCATTCATCTTCGTGTGTGTGTTTCCAGGTGTTCTACTAGGGTGTTGATCTATTTGTCTTACTTGCAATTTGTGAATCTTATCAACATTTTCGATATCTTGACTAACACTAGCTTGAATTTTGTGCCACTCATCCTAACCAAACTCCTTCATAAGCCTTACTTTGTAGGTGTGAGAAACAAACCCGGTACCAATTCTACTATTGTTGCATTACATTGAGTGATACTTGATACATCCTCAATCATCGGAAAAGGTAACTTTGGTATTGTTCTCTCATTTCCTACTCACCACCACTTGACTATGATGGATAGGCCAACTACATCGGTGAACCCGCTCTTTGAAGAGCAAGAGGAGATGCACGACTACGTCACCAAGGGTCATCTCTTCAGCGTCCAACGAGCGCTACACCAAGAAAGTGAAGCTTTGGGAGATCGCATCGAGCAACTCGCCACCGACTTGCGCCACTCCGAAACACGAACAAGGGACTACTTCGACACCAAGCTTTCATCTCAAATGGAGGAATTGCGAGACATCATGGCCAACCGCGCCACTTCCCCGACTTCATCTTCAAGACGACGTCACTCAATTCGACACTCTTTGGATTCTTCTTCACGCTCAAGTCCATCTCGAGCACGTTCTCCTCGGCGCAACACTCATCACGATCATCAAGCTCCACAAAATCCATTCCATGGCAATGGGTTGCAAGACCGACTTCGAGCACGAGAACGTCAAGCGCGCCAGGGCCAAGCACCACCACGTCCAAGACAAAATGACCAAGACGGCGACGCCCTCCGGCAAGAACTACTACGCCGAGAAGAACAAGCACTTGAAGCGCAACATGCTCTCCGAGAAGCAACTCATGCCGTGAACGAGCGCAACCGTCGTGTGCGTGAACAAGAAGAAGCGCTACGACATGAACAACAAGACGAAGAAGCTCACCTTGAGGAGCGCCAAGAAAGAAGAAATCGAGCTCGGATTCCACCTCCAAGACCACCGTGCCAAGCAAAACGAGCGGAGCAAGAGGATGACAATCCACCTCCAAGACCACCACGCCAAGCAAATCGAGCAGAGCATGAGGATGACGATCCACCACCACGGCACGATCGACCTCACCAACGACGACATGATGAGGAACAACGTTTCGGCAAGCTCAAGTTCACCATGCCCAAGTTCCACGGCGGCAACGATCCCGAAGAATATCTCTCATGGGCATTGAAGGTCGCCAAGATATTTCGCCTTCACAACTACGACGAAGAAAAGAAGATCGCCATGGCATCTCTAGAGTTCCAAGACTATGTTCTCATTTGGTGGGAGCAAGTGATCGCAAGGCGTCAAGAGAAGGGCGAGCCACCCATCGCGACTTGGAACCAAATGAAAGATGTCATGAGAGCTCGTTTTGTGCCTACACATTACAACCGCAACCTCTTCAAGAAACTCCAACTCCTCAAGCAAGGAACCAAGTCGGTTGAAGAATACTATCAAGAAATGGAAGTTTCCATGATACGAGCCAATGTCAAGGAAGATGACGAACAAACTATGGGACGTTTCTTGAATGGCCTCAACCATCCCATCAAGAAAATAGCGGACTTCCAACCATACTCCAACCTCCTCGAGCTAGTGCACCAAGCGACCAAGGCGGAACGACAAGTGCAAGAAGACTACAAGTACTCCAAGTACTCTTCCAAGACCTACGGTTCATACACTCAAGCTTCAACGACTACGAAAACTCCTTCCACGACTCGAGCTACCACAAGTACCGGCGACAAGTCAAGCTCCAAGCAACCTTTGACATCTTCCAGTCATCTTCCTACTACTACAAGCAACTCCAAGCAAAAGCCTTCATCCTCGACACCTCCTACGGATGCCAACAAGAAAAGTGACATCAAGTGCTTCACTTGCAAGGGCCGAGGCCACAAGACTTTCGAGTGTCCAACTCGACGCACAATGATCCTCAACGATGATGGCACCTACGACTCACTGAGCGAAGATGAAATGGAAGCCCTCGAGCATGTGGCTATGCACCGACAAGTGAATGAAGCCGAAGATGCACAAATCTATTGCGACAATGATGCGAGCCCCGCTCTTGTTGTCTCCAAAGTCTTGACACTTCAACAACATCAAGAAGAATACCAACATTGCCACATCTTCCATACCAAAGCGGGTATCCAAGGACGTTCCATCAAGGTCATCATCGACGGCGGAAGTTGCCACAATTTGGCAAGTGAAGAATTATGCTCCAAGCTACAATTGATCAAGAAGAAGCACCCTCGCCCCTACAAGGTCCAATGGCTTAGCGACTCCCGCACAATTCAAGTGGTGCACACCGTCCAAGTATCCTTCAAGATCGGCGCCTACGAAGATACCTTGGAGTGTGATGTGGTTCCCATGTCCGTATGCCACCTCCTACTTGGGCGACCTTGGCAATTCGATCACGGCGTCATCCACAACGGACGGACCAACCACTATAGTTTCAAGATGAAGGGCAAGGAATTCGTTCTTCAACCAATGTCTCCAAGTCAAGTTGTCGCCGACAATCAAGCATCGGGCCATCGTGGAGAGACTAGTGAGAGAGTGAACCACCACAAAGAGAGTGAACGCCACAAGCCAAAATTGAGTGACTCCTCGATGAGCGACAAGAAAAACTTAGTTCTACTAGCCACCAAAAGAGATTTGAGGGATGTGAGTGAGAGCCCATCTAGTGTTGTTCACTTTGTGCTTTTATGCAAAGGTGAAGCTGAGCGGACTAATACTTCACAACATCTTCCTCTAGTGTTGTCTCATCTCTTGCAGGAATACAAGGACGTGTTTCCTGATGAGCTACCTCCCGGACTCCCTCCTCTCCGCGGAATCGAACACCGCATTGACCTCATCCCCGGCGCACCTCTATCGAACGAGGCACCATACCGCGTCAATCCCGACGAGACCAAAGAAATCCAACGGCAAGTCCAACATCTCATGGAGAATGGGTATGTACGTGAGAGCTTGAGTCCATGTGCCGTTCCGGTAATTCTTGTGCCTAAGAAAGACGGTACCTATCGCATGTGTTCCGATTGCCGTCCCATAAATGCTATCACTGTTAGATATCGTCATCCCATTCCACGCCTTGATGACATGCTTGATGAACTTAGTGGAGCCACCATTTTCTCAAAAATTGATCTTAAAAGTGGTTACTATCAAATATGCATGCAAGAAGGTGATGAATGGAAAACGGCTTTCAAAACCAAATTTGGCTTGTATGAATGGTTAGTCATGCCTATGGGTTTATCGCAAGCTCCTAGCACTTTTATGCGTGGGATGCATTATGTTCTTCGCAAATACATTGGCATTTGTGTTGTGGTCTATTTTGATGACATTCTTGTGTTTAGTGAAACTCTTGAGGATCATGTCAAGCACCTTCGAGACGTATTGCAAGTTCTTTCAGACGAGAGACTTTATGCTAACATGGCAAAATGCACTTTTGGTGTTGATAAGCTTGTTTTCTTGGGCTTTGTTGTCTCTTCTAAGGGTGTTGAAGTTGACGAGTCTAAAATTGATGCTATTAAAACTTGGCCACAACCAACCAACTTGCAACAAGTGCGTAGCTTCCTTAGTCTAGCCGGATTTTACCGTCACTTCGTTAAGGACTTTAGCACTATTGCTTCACCATTACATGCTTTGAGTAAGAAGAACGCTCCTTTTGTTTGGGGACCTTCCCAAGATACCGCATTTCATGAGCTTAAGAATTTGCTTACACATGCTCCAATTCTTGCCTTGCCAAACTTTGAGAAAACATTCGAAGTGCGTTGTCACGCTAGTGGTAATGGCATAGGTGGTGTTTTAATGCATGAAAAGTGACCCATTGCATATTTTAGTGAAAAGCTTTCCAGTGCTCCACTTAATTATCCCATCTATAACAAAGAGTTGTATGCTTTGGTGAGAGTCTTGCATGTTTGGGAGCATTATCTCTGACCTCATGAATTTGTCATCCATACCGATCATGAAACACTTAAGTGCCTAAAAGGTCAAACATAATTGAATAAAAGGCATGCTAAATGGAGTGAATTTATTGAATCCTTCCCTTACATCGTCAAATATGTCAAGGGAAAGGAGAATGTTGTAGCGGACACTCTTTCATGCAAGTGCATGATAGTTACTCAACTTGAATTGAATGTTATTGGCTTTGAGCACATTAAAGAGTTATATGAGCATGATGATTCTTTTGCAACTCCTTATGCCAAATGTCTTGCTAACACTTATTGGGAGCGATATTATCTCAAGGATGGATACCTTATGCGCGCTAACAAACTTTGTGTTCCCAAGTCTTCTCTTCGTTTGTTGCTTTTGCAAGAGGCTCACGCCGGTGGACTTATGGGACATTTCGGTCGCGACAAGACTTTTTCCACGCTCTCCAAAAAGTACTTTTGACCCAAGAAGTTTTGCGATGTCGCACGCTACACCAATCGTTGCTCTAGATGTCGCAAAGCTAAGTCACAAGCTCAATCTCATGGGTTACATATGCCACTTCCTATACCATATCATCCATGGGAAGACATTAGTATGGATTTTGTGCTTGGCTTGCCTAGAACTAAAAATGGAAAAGACTCGGTATTTGTAGTTGTTGACCGTTTCTCTAAAATGGCACATTTCATTCCATGTCACAAGAACGACGATGCTTCACATGTTGCAAATTTCTTTTGTAGGGAAATCTTGTGACTTCATGGAATGCCCAAGGCGATTGTATCGGACCGCGACGTCAAGTTCCTTAGCTACTTTTGGAAGACACTATGCGGCAAGCTCGGGATCAAGCTCCTATTCACGTCGGCCTATCACCCACAAACTGACGGTCAAACGGAAGTGACCAACCGCACGCTCGCTACACTACGTCACGTGTTGATCAAGAAGAACCTCACGGAATGGGAAGAATGCCTACCAATCGTCGAGTACGCCTACAATCGAGCAAGACACTCTACCACGGGCAAGTCTCCCTTCGAAGTGGTCTATGGCTTCAACCCTTTGTCGCCATTGGACATCCTACCTCTACCACTACAAGAGCGCACGAACTTGGACGCAAGCGCAAGAGCAACATATATCAAGAAGGTGCATGAAGACACAAGGCTCACGATAAAACGCCAAGTACAACGACTCGCCAACAAGCTCAACACAAACAAGCATCCCATGATATTCAACCCCGGTGATCTCGTGTGGCAACATCTTTGCAAAGACCGCATCCCCAACGAACGAAAGTCAAAGCTCCTACCTCGCGGAGCATCTACGAGAGGGAGAGTGAATCTACATACCCTTGTAGATCGCAAAGAGGAAGCATTAAGAAATGCGGTTGATGTAGTCGAACGTCTTCGCGATCCAAATCGCAAGTCGTCCCTCGATCCAAACACGATCTAGCGCCGAACGGACGGCACCTCCGCGTTCAACACACGTACGGCTTGATGACGCCTTCACCTCCTCGATCCAGCGAGCGATGGTGAAGTAGTGGATGAGTTCCGGCAGCACGACGGCGTGGTGATGGTGGTGAGGAACAATCTCTGCAGGGCTTCGCCAAGCACTACGGAGATTATGACAGGAGGAACTAGAGGGTTAGGGTTGCCAACACACGGCTTGGGAAATCTTGATGTGTCCCGTGTGCTAGCCCTGCCCCTCTATTTATATGTTGAGCCCTGGGGTCTAAACTTGGAGAGAAAGCCTCCACAAGGTCGGTTTTGCCCGCACAAGGTCGGTTTGGCCCGCACGGAAAGAGTCCCACTCGGATTCTAGCAGTACCGCGTACAAGCGGTAGTACCGCTTGAGCGGTAGTACTGCCTTACCAGCGGTAGTACCGATTAAGGCAGCAGCAAAACTTCCTTTTGCACTTTCCAATACCTCGTGGGCTTTACCCCTTTGGCCCATATAAAGTGTTGCAGCACCCGAACACTTCGGTAAACATCCGGAACCCCTTCCGGTGAATTCTAGAACACTTCTGGAGATCAAAACACTATTATCACATATATCAATCTTTTCCTCCGGACTCTTCCGGAGATCCTCGTCATGTCCGTGATTTTATCCGGGACTCCGAACAACCTTCGGTCACCAACACAATAACTCAACTATACTAATCGTCACCAAACGTTAAGTGTGTAGACCCTGCGGGTTCGAGAACTATGTAGACATGATCGAGACACCTCTACGGTCAATAACCAATAGCGGGACCTGGATGCCCATATTGGTTCCTACATATTCTACGAAGATCTATATCGGTCGAACCTCTATGTCAAGGATTCAGTTAATCCCGTATGCTGTTCCCTTTGTTCTTCGGTATGTTACTTGCCCGAGATTCGATCGTCGGTATCTCTATACCTAGTTCAATCTCGTTATCGGCAAGTCTCTTTACTCGGTCCATAATACAAGATCTCGTGGCTAACACTTTAGTCACATTGCTTGCAAGGCTCATTGTGATGTTGTATTACCGAGTGGGCCCTGAGATACCTCTCCGTTACATGGAGTAACAAATCCCAGTCTTGATCCATCCCAACCCAACAGACACCCTCGGAGATACCTGTAGAGCATCTTTATAGTCACCCAGTTAGGTTGCGATGTTTGATACACACAAGGTATTCCTCCGGTGTCAGTGAGTTGCATGATCTCATGGTCATAGGAACAGATACTTGACATGCAGAAAACAATAGCAATAAACTGACACGATCATATGCTACGTTTATAGTTTGGGTCTTGTCCATCACATCATTCTCCTAATGATGTGATCCCGTTATCAAATGACATCTCATGTTCATGGCTAGGAAACCTTCACCATCTTTTGATCAACGAGCTAGTTAACTAGAGGCTTACTAGGGACACAGTGTTGTCTATGTACCCACACATGTATTTGAGTTTCCAATCAATACAATTATAGCATGGATAATAAACAATTATCATGAACAAGGAAATATAATAATAACCAATTTATTATTGCCTCCAGGGCATATTTCCAACAGTCTCCCACTTGCACTAGAGTCAATAATCTAGTTCACATCACTATGTGATTTACATTGTAATGAATCGAACACCCATGCAGTTCTTGTGTTGTTCATGTTTAGCCCTTGGAAGAGGTTTAGTCATCGGATCTGCAACATTCAGATCCGTGTGTACTTTGCAAATATTTATGTCGTCCTCCTTGATGTAATCGCGGATGGAATTGAAACGTCACTTTATGTGTCTGGTCCTGTTATGAAATCTTGGTTCCTTGGCTAGAGCAATGGCACCAGTATTATCACAAAACAGAGTCATTGGGTTAAGTGCACTAGGCACTACTCCAAGATCTGTCATGAACTCCTTCATCCAGACACCTTCCTTCGCCGCCACCGAGGCAGCGATGTACTCCGCTTCGCATGTAGAATCAGCTACCACGCTTTGCTTGGAACTGCACCAGCTAATCGCACCCCCATTAAGAATAAATACGTATCCGGTTTGCGACTTAGAGTCATCCGGATCAGTGTCAAAGCTTGCATCGACGTAACCCTTTACGACGAGCTCTCAATCACCTTTATAAACGAGAAACATGTCCTTAGTCCTTTTCATGTACTTCAAGATATTCTTGACCGCCGTCCAGTGTTCCATTCCTGGATCACTTTGAAACCTTCCGACCATACTTATGGCAAGGCTGACATCGGGTCTTGTGCACAGCATTGCATACATGATAGAGCCTATGGCTGAAGCATAGGGGATGACACTCATCTTTTCTCTATCTTCTGCAGTCACTGGGCATTGAGTCTTACTCAACTTCACACCATGCAAAACAGGCAAGAACCCCTTCTTGGATTGATCCATTCTGAACTTCTTCAAAATCTTATCAAGGTATGTCTTTTGTGAAAGTCCTATTAAACGTCTTGATCTATCTCTATAGATCTTGATGCCTAATATGAAAGCAGCTTCTCCTAGGTCCTTCATTGAAAAACTCTTGTTCAAATATTCCTTCACGCTTTCCAACATTTCTATATTGTTTCCAATCAGTAATATGTCATCCACATATAATATTAGAAACGCTATAGAGCTCCCACTCACTTTCTTGTAAATACAAGCTTCTCCGTAAACTTGTATAAACTCGAACGCTTTGATCACCTCATCAAAGCGAAGATTCCAACTCCGAGATGCTTGCACCAATCCATAAATGGATCGCTGGAGTTTGCAAACTTTGTCAGCATTCTCTGGATCGACAAAACCTTCTGGTTGCATCATATACAACTCTTCCTTAAGGAAACCGTTAAGGAATGCTGTTTTGACATCCATCTGCCAAATTTCATAATCGAAAAAGGCAGCTATTGCTAACATGATTCTAACGGACTTAAGCATCGCTACGGGTGAGAAGGTCTCATCATAGTCAACTCCTTGAACTTGTGAAAAACCCTTTGCCACAAGTCGAGCTTTATAGACGGTGACATTACCGTCCGCGTCCGTCTTCCTCTTAAAGATCCATTTGTTCTGAATGGCCTTACGCCCTTCAGGTAATAGTTCCAAAGTCCACACTTTGTTTTCATACATGGATCCCATCTCGGATTTCATGGCCTCTAACCACTTCTCAGAATCCGGGCCCATCATCGCTTCTCCATAGCTCGTAGGTTCATCGTTGTCCAACAACATGACTTCTAAGACAGGGTTGCCGTACCACTCAGGAGCAGTACGCGTCCTTGTCGACCTACGAGTTTCGATAGCAACTTGATCCAAAGCTTTATGATCATCATCAACTTCCTCTTCAGCTGATGTAGGCTCTACAGAAACATCTTTCTACGCTGCGCTACTCTCAGGTTGAAGTAAAGGTTCAACAACCTCATCAAGTTCTATCTTCCTCCCACTCAATTCTTAAGAGAGAAACTCTTTCTCAAGAAATGTTCCGTTTTTAGCGACAAACACTTTGCTTTCGGATCTGAGGTAGAAGGTATACCCAACTGTCTCTTTTGGGTATCCTATGAAGACGCATTTCTCCGCTTTGGGTTCCAGCTTTTCAGGCTGAAGCTTTTTGACATAAGTATCACATCCCCAAACTTTAAGAAACGACAGCTTTGGCTTCTTGCCAAACCAAAGTTCATATGGCGTTGTCTCAACGGATTTCGATGGTGCCCTATTTAAAGTGAATGCAGCTGTCTCTAATGCATAACCCCAAAACGATAGTGGCAAATCAGCAAGAGACATCATAGATCGCACCATATCTAATAAGGTTCAATTATGACGTTCGGACACACCATTACGCTGTGGTGTTCCAGGCGGTGTTAATTGTGAAACAATTCCACACTGTCTTAAGTGACTGCCAAACTCATAACTCAGATACTCTCCTCCTCGATCAGATCGTAGGAATTTAATCTTCTTGTTACGATGATTCTCAACTTCACTCTGAAATTGTTTGAACTTTTCAAACGTTTCATACTTGTGTTTCATTAAGTAAATATACTCATATCTACTTAAGTCATCAGTGAAGGTGAGAAAGTAACGATAACCACCGCGCGCCTCAATGCTCATCGGACCACACACATCAGTATGTATGATTTCTAACAAGTCACTTGCCCGTTCCATTGTTCCAGAGAACGGCGTTTTAGTCATCTTGCCCATGAGGTATGGCTCGCATGTGTCAAGTGATTCAAAATCAAGTGACTCCAAAAGTCCATCAGCATGGAGCTTCCTCGTGCGTTTTACGCCAATATGACCTAAACAGCAGTGCCACAAGAAAGTGGTATTATCATTATCAATTCTACATCTTTTGGCATCAATGTTATGAACATGTGTATCATTACTATCGAGATTAAATAAGAATAAACCCCTCACTTCGGGTGCATGACCATAAAAGATATTACTCATATAAATAGAACAACCATTATTCTCTGATTTAAATGAGTAACCATCTCGCAATAAACAAGATCCAGATATAATGTTCATGCTTAATGCAGGCAATAAATAACAATTATTCAGGTTCATCACTAATCCCGATGGTAATCGAAGAGCGAGCGTGCCGACGGCGATCACATCAACAACCATTTCCCACGCGCATCGTCACTTCATCCTTTGCCAGCCTCCGTCTATTCTGCAGTTCCTGTTTAGAGTTGCAAATGTGAGCAACCGCACCGGTATCAAATACCCAGGCACTACAACGAGAGTTGGTAAGGTACACATCAATAACATGTATATCATATATACCTTGTTTGTTGTTGGCCGCCTTCTTGTCAGACAAATACTTGGGGCAGTTCCGCTTCCAGTGTCCAGTTCCCTTGTAATGAAAGTGTTGAAATATGCCCTAGAGGCAATAATAAATTGGTTATTATTATATTTCCTTGTTCATGATAATCGTTTATTATCCATGCTATAATTGTATTGATTGGAAACTCAAATACATGTGTGGGTACATAGACAACACTGTGTCCCTAGTAAGCCTCCAGTTGACTAGCTCGTTGATCAAAAGATGGTGAAGGTTTCCTAGCCATGGACATGAGATGTCATTTGATAACGGGATCACATCATTAGGAGAATGATGTGATGGACAAGACCCAAACTACGAATGTAGCATATGATCGTGTCAGTTTATTGCTATTGTTTTCTGCATGTCAAGTATCTGTTCCTATGACCATGAGATCATGCAACTCCCTGACATCGGAGGAATACCTTGTGTGTATCAAATGTCGCAATGTAACTGGGTGACTATAAAGGTGCTCTACAGGTATCTCCGAGGGTGTCTGTTGGGTTGGCATGGATCAAGACTGGGATTTGTTACTTCATGTAACGGAGAGGTATCTCAGGGCCCACTCGGTAATACAACATCACAATGAGCCTTGCAAGAAATGTGACTAAAGTGTTAGCCACGAGATCTTGTATTATGGACCGAGTAAAGAGACTTGCCGATAACGAGATTGAACTAGGTATAGAGATACCGACGATCGAATCTCGGGCAAGTAACATACCGAAGAACAAAGGGAACAACATACGGGATTAACTGAATCCTTGACATAGAGGTTCGACCGATAAAGATCTTCGTAGAATATGTAAGAGCCAATATGGGCATCCAGGTCCCGCTATTGGTTATTGATCGTAGAGGTGTCTCGGTCATGTCTGCATAGTTCTCGAACCTGCAGGGTCTACACACTTAACGTTTGGTGACGATTAGTATAGTTGAGTTATTGTGTTGGTGACCGAAGGTTGTTCGGAGTCCCGGATAAGATCCCGGACATGACGAGAGTCTCCGGAAGAGTCCGGAGGTAAAGATTAATATATGTGATAATAGTGTTTTGATCTCCGGAAGGGTTCCGGAATTCACCGGAAGAGGTTCCGGATGTTTACCGAAGTGTTCGGGTGCAGCAACACTTTATATAGGCCAAAGGTGTAAAGCCCACGAGGTATTGGAAAGTGCAAAAGGAAGTTTTGCTGCTGCCTTAAGCGGAACTACCGCTGGTAAGGCAGTACTACCGCGTAAGCGGTACTACCGCTGTAAAGCGGTACTACCGCTCGTGAGCGGTACTACCGCTTGTGCGCGATACTGCTGGAATCTGAGTTGGACTCTTTCCCTGCGGGCCAAACCGACCTTGTGCGGGCAAAACCGACCTGGAGGAGGCTTTTACTCCAAGTTTAGACCCCAAGGCTCAACATATAAATAGAGGGGAAGGGCTAGCACACGGGACACATTAAGATTTCCCAAGCCGTGTGTCGGCAACCCTAACCCTCTAGTTCTCCCGTCATAATCTCCGTAGTGCTTGGCGAAGCCCTGCAGAGATTGTTCCTCACCACCATCACCACGCCGTCGTGCTGCCGGAACTCATCTACTACTTCATCATCGCTCGCTGGATCGAGGAGGTGAAGGCGTCATCAAGCCGTACGTGTGTTGAACGCGGAGGTGCCGTCCGTTCGGCACTACTTCGTGATCGGATCGAGGGACGACTTGCGATTTGGATCACGGAGACGTTCGACTACATCAACCGCGTTTCTTAACGCTTCCGCTTAGCGATCTACAAGGGTATGTAGATTCACTCTCCCTCTCGTAGATGCTCATCACCATGGATAGATCTTGTGTGTGCGTAGGAAATTTTTTGTTTCCCATGCAACGTTCCCCAACAGTGGTATCAGAGCTAGGTCTATGCGTAGATGAGATCTCGAGTAGAACACAAACGAGTTGTGGGCGTGGGTGTATACATATTGCTTGCCGTTACTAGTTGATACTTGATTCGGCGGTATTGTGAGATGAAGCGGCCCGGACCAACATTACTCGTACGCTTACGAGAGACCGGTTCCTTCAACTGACATGTAACTTCGTTGCATAAAGATGGCTAGCGGGTGTCTATCTCTCTCACTTTAGTTGAATTGATTTCAATGAAGAGGGTTCTTTTAGAAGATCAAAAAGCAATCACTACACCACGTTGTGGTTTTGCGTAGGTAAGAACGGTTCTTGCAAACCCGTAGCAGCCACGTAAAACTTGCAACAACAATTAGAGGACGTCTAACTTGTTTTTGCAGGGTATGTTGTGATGTGATATGGCCAAGTACATGATGAGATATATGTGATGTATGAGATGATCATGTGTTGTATAGAATATCACGACTTGCATGTCGATGACTACGGCAACTGGCAGGAGCCATAGAGTTGGCTTTAATTATTTTCGCCATTTTTGCTTTACTTTATCGCTATGAGTTAGCTATAGTCGTGGAAGCAACAGTCGACATGACAACCTCATGGCGACATGTTGATGGAGATCAAGATGATGGAGATCATGGTGTCATGCCTGTGACGATGGAGATCATGCCGGTGCTTTGGAGATGGAGATCAAAAGCACAAGTTCATGGCCATATCATGTCACTTATGATTTGCATGTGATGTTAATCCTTTTATGCATCTTATTTTGCTTAGGACGACGGTAGCATTATAAGGTGATCCCTCACTTAAATTTCAAGATAAAATTGTGTTCTCCCCGAGTGTGCACCGTTGTGAAAGTTCGTCGTTTCGAGACACCACGTGATGATCGGGTGTGATAGACTCTACGTTCACATACAACGGGTGCAAGCCAGTGTTGCACGTGCGGAACACTCGGGTTAAACTTGACGAGCCTAGCATGTACAGACATGGCCTCGGAACACAAGAGACCGAAAGGTCGAACATGAGTCATATAGTAGATATGATCAACATGAAGATGTTCACCATTGAAACCACCTCAACTCACGTGATGATCGGACTTGAGTTGGTGGATTTGGATCATGTTACACTCGAATGACCGGAGGGATGTCAATTTGAGTGGGAGTTTTTAAGTAATATGATTAACTAAACTCATTATCTAGAACAATAGTCTAAGTTGTCTTTGCTATATTTATGTTGTAGATCATGGCTCGCGCAGTAGCACCCCTGAATTTTAATGCGTTCCTAGAGAAAGCTAAGTTAAAAGATGATGGAAGTAACTTTGTGGACTGGGCCCGTAATCTAAGGATTATCCTTACGGCTTCCCAGAAGGCTTATGTCCTTGATGCACCGCTTGGTGATCCACCCGCTCCAGTTGAGTCTCTAGACGTTGTGAACGCCTGGCAGGCTCGTTCTGAAGATTACTCAATAGTTCAATGTGCAATATTGTATGGCTTAGAACCGGGACTTCAAAGACGTTTTGAACGTCATGGAGCATATGAGATGTTCCAGGAGTTGAAGTTTATCTTTCAGAAGAATGCCCGGATCGAGAGATATGAGATCTCCGATAAGTTCTATGCTTGCAAGATGAAGGAGAACGGGTCTATCAGTGATCACGTACTCAGAATGTTTGGGTACTCCACCCGTCTGGCTGAATTGGGGATGCCCCTTCCGCCAGAGGCTATCACTGACAGAGTTCTTCAATCATTGCCACCTAGCTACAAGAGCTTCGTGTTGAACTATAACATGCACGGGATGAACAAGTCAGTCACCGAGCTGTTTGCGATGCTGAAAGCCGCTGAGTCTGAAATTCAGAAGGAGCATCAAGTGTTGATGGTCAATAAAACCACTAGTTTCAAGAAAAATGGCAAGGGTAAGAAGGGTAACTCCAAGAAGAGTGGCAAAGCAGTTGCTCCTCTCGTGAAGAAACCCAAGGCTGGACCCAAACCAGAAACTGTGTGCTTTCATTGCAAGGGAACTGGACACTGGAAACGGAACTGCCCCAAGTATTTGGTTGACAAGAACGCGGCCAAAAACAAACATGGTATATATGATATACATGTTATTGATGTGTACCTTACCAACTCTCGTTGTAGTGCCTGGGTATTTGATACCGGTGCGGTTGCTCATATTTGCAACTCAAAACAGGAAATGCGGAATAGACGGAGGCTGGCAAAGGACGAAGTGACGATGCGCGTGGGAAATGGTTCCAAGGTTGATGTGATCGCCGTCGGCACGCTCGCTCTTCGATTACTATCGGGATTAGTGATGAACCTGAATTGTTATTTAGTGCCTGCGTTAAGCATGAACATTATATCTGGATCTTGTTTATTGCGAGACGGTTACTCATTTAAATCAGAGAATAATGGTTGTTCTATTTATATGAGTAATATCTTTTATGGTCATGCACCCAATGTGAGGGGTTTATTCTTATTGAATCTTGATTGTAATGATACACATGTTCATAACATTGATGCCAAAAGATGTAGAATTGATAATGATAATACCACTTTCTTGTGGCACTGCCGTTTAGGTCATATTGGCGTAAAACGCATGAGGAAGCTCCATGCTGATGGACTTTTGGAGTCACTTGATTTTGAATCACTTGACACATGTGAGCCATGCCTCATGGGCAAGATGACTAAAACGCCGTTCTCTGGTACAATGGAACGGGCAAGTGACTTATTGGAAATCATACATACTGATGTGTGCGGTCCGATGAGTATTGAGGCACGCGGTGGTTATCATTACTTTCTCACCTTCACTGATGACTTAAGTAGATATGGGTATATTTACTTAATGAAACACAAGTCTGAAACATTTGAAAAGTTCAAACAATTTCAGAGTGAAGTTGAGAATCATCGTAACAAGAAGATTAAATTCCTACGATCTGATCGAGGAGGAGAATATCTGAATTATGAGTTTGGCAGTCACTTAAAACAGTGTGGAATTGTTTCACAATTGACACCGCCTGGAACACCACAGCGTAATGGTGTGTCCGAACGTCGTAATCGAACCTTATTGGATATGGTGCGATCTATGATGTCTCTTGCCGATTTGCCACTATCGTTTTGGGGTTATGCATTAGAGACAGCTGCATTCACTTTAAATAGGGCTCCATCGAAATCCGTTGAGACGACGCCATATGAACTTTGGTTTGGCAAGAAGCCAAAGCTGTCGTTTCTTAAAGTTTGGGGATGTGATGCTTATGTCAAAAAGCTTCAGCCTGAAAAGCTGGAACCCAAAGCGGAGAAATGCGTCTTCATAGGATACCCAAAAGAGACAGTTGGGTATACCTTCTACCTCAGATCCGAAGGCAAAGTGTTTGTCGCTAAAAACGGAACGTTTCTTGAGAAAGAGTTTCTCTCGAAAGAATTGAGTGGGAGGAAGATAGAACTTGATGAGGTTGTTGAACCTTTACGTCACCCTGAAAGTAGCGCAGCGCAGAAAGATGTTTCTGTAGAGCCTACATCAGCTGAAGAGGAAGTTAATGATGATGATCATGAAGCTTTGGATCAAGTTGCTATCGAACCTCGTAGGTCGACAAGGATGCGTACTGCTCCTGAGTGGTACGACAACCCTGTCTTAGAGGTCATGTTGTTGGACAACGATGAACCTACAAGCTATGGAGAAGCGATGATGGGCCCGGATTCCGAGAAGTGGTTAGAGGCCGTGAAATCCGAGATGGGATCCATGTATGAAAACAAAGTATGGACTTTGGAAGTATTACCTGAAGGGCGTAAGGCCATTCAGAACAAATGGATCTTTAAGAGGAAGACGGACGCGGACGGTAATGTCACCGTCTATAAAGCTCGACTTGTGGCAAAGGGTTTTTCACAAGTTCAAGGAGTTGACTACGATGAGACCTTCTCACCCGTAGCGATGCTTAAGTCCGTCAGAATCATGTTAGCAATTTGGCAGATGGATGTCAAAACAGCGTTCCTTAACGGTTTCCTTAGGGAAGAGTTGTATATGATGCAACCAGAAGGTTTTGTCGATCCAGAGAATGTTGACAAAGTTTGCAAACTCCAGCGATCCATTTATGGACTGGTGCAAGCATCTCGGTGTTGGAATCTTCGCTTTGATGAGGTGATCAAAGCGTTCGAGTTTATACAAGTTTACGGAGAAGCTTGTATTTACAAGAAAGTGAGTGGGAGCTCTATAGCGTTTCTAATATTATATGTGGATGACATATTACTGATTGGAAACAATATAGAAATGTTGGAAAGCGTGAAGGAATATTTGAACAAGAGTTTTTCAATGAAGGACCTAGGAGAAGCTGCTTTCATATTAGGCATCAAGATCTATAGAGATAGATCGAGACGCTTAATAGGACTTTCACAAAGCACATACCTTGACAAAGTTTTGAAGAAGTTCAAAATGGATCAGTCCAAGAAGGGGTTCTTGCCTGTATTGCAAGGTGTGAAGTTGAGTAAGACTCAATGCCCAGTGACTGCAGAAGATAGAGAAAAGATGAGTGTCATCCCCTATGCTTCAGCCATAGGCTCTATCATGTATGCAATGCAGTGCACAAGACCCGATGTCAGCCTTGCCATAAGTATGGTCGGAAGGTTTCAAAGTGATCCAGGAATGGAACACTGGACATCGGTCAAGAATATCCTAAGTACCTGAAAAGGACTAAGGACATGTTTCTCGTTTATGGAGGTGATCAAGAGCTCGTCGTAAAGGGTTACGTCGATGCAAGATTTGACACTGATCCGGATGACTCTAAGTCACAAACCGGATACGAATTTATTCTTAATGGGGGTGCGGTTAGCTGGTGCAGTTCCAAGCAAAGCGTGGTAGCTGATTCTACATGCGAAGCGGAGTACATCGCTGCCTCGGAGGCGGCGAAGGAAGGTGTCTGGATGAAGGAGTTCATGACAGATCTTGGAGTAGTGCCTAGTGCGCTTAACCCAATGACTCTGTTTTGTGATAATACTGGTGCCATTGCTCTAGCCAAGGAACCAAGATTTCACAAGAGGACCAGACACATAAAGCGACGTTTCAATTCCGTCCGCGATTACATCAAGGAGGACGACATAAATATTTGCAAAGTACACATGGATCTGAATGTTGCAGATCCGATGACTAAACCTCTTCCAAGGGCTAAACATGAACAACACCAGAACTGCATGGGTGTTCGATTCATTACAATGTAAATCACATAGTGATGTGAACTAGATTATTGACTCTAGTGCAAGTGGGAGACTGTTGGAAATATGCCCTAGAGGCAATAATAAATTGGTTATTATTATATTTCCTTGTTCATGATAATCGTTTATTATCCATGCTATAATTGTATTGATTGGAAACTCAAATACATGTGTGGGTACATAGACAACACTGTGTCCCTAGTAAGCCTCTAGTTGACTAGCTCGTTGATCAAAAGATGGTGAAGGTTTCCTAGCCATGGACATGAGATGTCATTTGATAACGGGATCACATCATTAGGAGAATGATGTGATGGACAAGACCCAAACTACGAACGTAGCATATGATCGTGTCAGTTTATTGCTATTGTTTTCTGCATGTCAAGTATTTGTTCCTATGACCATGAGATCATGCAACTCCCTGACATCGGAGGAATACCTTGTGTGTATCAAACGTTGCAACGTAACTGGGTGACTATAAAGGTGCTCTACAGGTATCTCCGAGGGTGTCTGTTGGGTTGGCATGGATCAAGACTGGGATTTGTTACTCCGTGTGACGGAGAGGTAACTCAGGGCCCACTCGGTAATCCAACATCAAAATGAGCCTTGCAAGCAATGTGACTAAAGTGTTACCCACGAGATCTTGTATTACGGAACGAGTAAAGAGACTTGCCAGTAACGAGATTGAACTAGGTATAGAGATGCCGACGATCGAATCTCGGGCAAGTAACATACCGAAGAACAAAGGGAACAGCATACGGGATTAACCGAATCCTTGACATAGAGGTTCGACCGACAAAGATCTTCGTAGAATATGTAGGAGCCAATATGGGCATCCAGGTCTCGCTATTGGTTATTGATCGTAGAGGTGTCTCGGTCATGTCTACATAGTTCTCGAACCCGCAGGGTCTACACACTTAACGTTTGGTGACGATTAGTTTAGTTGAGTTATTGTGTTGGTGACCGAAGGTTGTTCGGAGTCCCGGATAAGATCCCGGACATGACGAGGGTCTCCGGAAGAGTCCGGAGGTAAAGATTAATATATGTGGTAATAGTGTTTTGATCTCCGGAAGGGTTCCGGAATTCACCGGAAGAGGTTCCGGATGTTTACCGAAGTGTTCGGGTGCAGCAACACTTTATATAGGCCAAAGGGGTAAAGCCCACGAGGTATTGGAAAGTGCAAAAGGAAGTTTTGCTGCTGCCTTAAGCGGTACTACCGCTGGTAAGGCAGTACTACCGCGTAAGCGGTACTACCGCTGTAAAGCGGTACTACCACTCGTGAGCGGTACTACCGCTTGTGCGCGATACTGCTGGAATCCGAGTTGGACTCTTTCCCTGCGGGCCAAACCGACCTTGGGCGGGCAAAACCGACCTGGAGGAGGCTTTTACTCCAAGTTTAGACCCCAAGGCTCAACATATAAATAGAGGGGAAGGGCTAGCACACGGGACACATTAAGATTTCCCAAGCCGTGTGTCGGCAACCCTAACCCTCTAGTTCTCCCGTCATAATCTCCGTAGTGCTTGGCGAAGCCCTGCAGAGATTGTTCCTCACCACCATCACCACGCCGTCGTGCTGCCGGAACTCATCTACTACTTCATCATCGCTCGCTGGATCGAGGAGGTGAAGGCGTCATCAAGCCGTACGTGTGTTGAACGTGGAGGTGCCGTCCGTTCGGCACTAGTTCATGATCGGATCGAGGGACAACTTGCGATTTGGATCGCGGAGACGTTCAACTACATCAACCACGTTTCTTAACGCTTCCGCTTAGCGATCAACAAGGGTATGTAGATTCACTCTCCCTCTCGTAGATGCTCATCACCATGGATAGATCTTGTGTGTGCGTAGGAAATTTTTTGTTTCCCATGCAACGTTCCCCAACAGTGGCATCTGAGCTAGGTCTATGCGTAGATGAGATCTTGAGTAGAACACAAACGAGTTGTGGGCGTGGGTGTATACATATTGCTTGCTGTTACTAGTTGATACTTGATTCGGCGGTATTGTGAGATGAAGCGGCCCGGACCAACATTACTCGTATGCTTACGAGAGACCGGTTCCTTCAACTGACATGTAACTTCGTTGCATAAAGATGGCTAGCGGGTGTCTGTCTCTCTCACTTTAGTTGAATCGATTTCAATGAAGAGGGTTCTTTTAGAAGATCAAAAAGCAATCACTACACCACGTTGTGGTTTTGTGTAGGTAAGAACGGTTCTTGCAAACCCGTAGCAGCCACGTAAAACTTGCAACAACAATTAGAGGACGTCTAACTTGTTTTTGCGGGGTATGTTGTGATGTGATATGGCCAAGTACATGATGAGATATATGTGATGTATGAGATGATCATGTGTTGTATAGAATATCACGACTTGCATGTCGATGACTACGGCAACTGGCAGGATCCATAGAGTTGTCTTTAATTATTTTCGCCGTTTTTGCTTTACTTTATCGCTATGAGTTAGCTATAGTCGTGGAAGCAACAGTCGGCGCGACAACCTCATGGCGACATGTTGATGGAGATCATGGTGTCATGCCTGTGACGATGGAGATCATGCCGGTGCATTGGAGATGGAGATCAAAAGCACAAGTTCATGGCCATATCATGTCACTTATGATTTGCATGTGATGTTAATCCTTTTATGCATCTTATTTTGCTTAGGACGACGGTAGCATTATAAGGTGATCCCTCACCTAAATTTCAAGATAAAATTGTGTTCTCCCTGAGTGTGCACCATTGCGAAAGTTCATCGTTCCGAGACACCATGTGATGATCCGGTGTGATAGACTCTACGTTCACATACAACGGGTGCAAGCCAGTGTTGCACGTGCGGAACACTCGGGTTAAACTTGACGAGCCTAGCATGTACAGACATGGCCTCGGAACACAAGAGACCGAAAGGTCGAACATGAGTCATATAGTAGATATGATCAACATGAAGATGTTCACCATTGAAACCACCTCAACTCACGTGATGATCGGACTTGAGTTGGTGGATTTGGATCATGTTAGACTCGAATGACCGGAGGGATGTCAATTTGAGTGGGAGTTTTTAAGTAATATGATTAACTAAACTCATTATCTAGAACAATAGTCTAAGTTGTCTTTGCTATATTTATGTTGTAGATCATGGCTCGCGCAGTAGCACCCCTGAATTTTAATGCGTTCCTAGAGAAAGCTAGGTTGAAAGATGATGGAAGTAACTTTGTGGACTGGGCCCGTAATCTAAGGATTATCCTTACGGCTTCCCAGAAGGCTTATGTCCTTGATGCACCGCTTGGTGATCCACCCGCTCCAGTTGAGTCTCTAGACGTTGTGAACGCCTGGCAGGCTCGTTCTGAAGATTACTCAATAGTTCAATGTGCAATATTGTACGGCTTAGAACCGGGACTTCAAAGACGTTTTGAACGTCATGGAGCATATGAGATGTTCCAGGAGTTGAAGTTTATCTTTCAGAAGAATGCCCGGATCGAGAGATATGAGATCTCCGATAAGTTCTATGCTTGCAAGATGAAGGAGAACGGGTCTATCAGTGATCACGTACTCAGAATGTCTGGGTACTCTACCGGTCTGGCTGAATTGGGGATGCCCCTTCCGCCAGAGGCTATCACTGACAGAGTTCTTCAATCATTGCCACCTAGCTACAAGAGCTTCGTGTTGAACTATAACATGCACGGGATGAACAAGTCAGTCGCCGAGCTGTTTGCGATGGTGAAAGCCGCTGAGTCTGAAATTCAGAAGCAGCATCAAGTGTTGATGGTCAATAAAACCACTAGTTTCAAGAAAAATGGCAAGGGTAAGAAGGGTAACTCCAAGAAGAGTGGCAAAGCAGTTGCTCCTCTCGTGAAGAAACCCAAGGCTGGACCCAAACCAGAAACTGTGTGCTTTCATTGCAAGGGAACTGGACACTGGAAGCGGAACTGCCCCAAGTATTTGGCTGACAAGAAGGCGGCCAACAACAAACAAGGTATATATGATATACATGTTATTGATGTGTACCTTACCAACTCTCGTTGTAGTGCCTGGGTATTTGATACCGGTGCGGTTGCTCATATTTGCAACTCAAAACAGGAACTGCGGAATAGACGGAGGCTGGCAAAGGACGAAGTGACGATGCGCGTGGGAAATGGTTCCAAGGTTGATGTGATCGCCGTCAGCACGCTCGCTCTTCGATTACCATCGGGATTAGTGATGAACCTGAATAATTGTTATTTAGTGCCTGCGTTAAGCATCAACATTATATCTGGATCTTGTTTATTGCGAGACGGTTACTCATTTAAATCAGAGAATAATGGTTGTTCTATTTATATGAGTAATATCTTTTATGTTCATGCACCCAATGTGAGGGGTTTATTCTTATTGAATCTCGATAGTAATGATACACATGTTCATAACATTGATGCCAAAAGATGTAGAATTGATAATGATAATACCACTTTCTTGTGGCACTGCCGTTTAGGTCATATTGGCGTAAAACGCATGAGGAAGCTCCATGCTGATGGACTTTTGGAGTCACTTGATTTTGAATCACTTGACACATGTGAGCCATGCCTCATGGGCAAGATGACTAAAACGCCGTTCTCTGGTACAATGGAACGGGCAAGTGACTTATTGGAAATCATACATACTGATGTGTGCGGTCCGCTGAGCATTGAGGCGCGCGGTGGTTATCGTTACTTTCTCACCTTCACTGATGACTTAAGTAGATATGGGTATATTTACTTAATGAAACACAAGTCTGAAACATTTGAAAAGTTCAAACAATTTCAGAGTGAAGTTGAGAATCATCGTAACAAGAAGATTAAATTCCTACGATCTGATCGAGGAGGAGAATATCTGAGTTATGAGTTTGGCAGTCACTTTAGACAATGTGGAATTGTTTCACAACTAACACCGCCTGGAACACCACAGCGTAATGGTGTGTCCGAACGTCGTAATCGAACCTTATTGGATATGGTGCGATCTATGATGTCTCTTGCCGATTTGCCACTATCGTTTTGGGGTTATGCATTAGAGACAGCTGCATTCACTTTAAATAGGGCACCATCGAAATCCGTTGAGACGACGCCATATGAACTTTGGTTTGGCAAGAAGCCAAAGCTGTCGTTTCTTAAAGTTTGGGGATGTGATGCTTATGTCAAAAAGCTTCAGCCTGAAAAGCTGGAACCCAAAGCGGAGAAATGCGTCTTCATAGGATACCCAAAAGAGACAGTTGGGTATACCTTCTATCTCAGATCCGAAGGCAAAGTGTTTGTCGCTAAAAACGGAACATTTCTTGAGAAAGAGTTTCTCTCGAAAGAATTGAGTGGGAGGAAGATAGAACTTGATGAGGTTGTTGAACCTTTACTTCAACCTGAAAGTAGCGCAGCGCAGAAAGATGTTTCTGTAGAGCCTACAACAGCTGAAGAGGAAGTTAATGATGATGATCATGAAGCTTTGGATCAAGTTGCTATCGAACCTCGTAGGTCGACAAGGACGCGTACTGCTCCTGAGTGGTACGGCAACCCTGTCTTAGAGGTCATGTTGTTAGACAACGATGAACCTACGAGCTATGGAGAAGCGATGATGGGCCCGGATTCCGAGAAGTGGTTAGAGGCCATGAAATCCGAGATGGGATCCATGTATGAAAACAAAGTGTGGACTTTGAAAGTATTACCTGAAGGGCGTAAGGCCATTCAGAACAAATGGATCTTTAAGAGGAAGACGGACGCGGACGGTAATGTCACCGTCTATAAAGCTCGACTTGTGGCAAAGGGTTTTTCACAAGTTCAAGGAGTTGACTACGATGAGCCTTCTCACCCGTAGCGATGCTTAAGTCCGTCAGAATCATGTTAGCAATAGCTGCCTTTTTCGATTATGAAATTTGGCAGATGGATGTCAAAACAGCGTTCCTTAACCGTTTCCTTAGGGAAGAGTTGTATATGATGCAACCAGAAGTTTTTGTCGATCCAGAGAATGCTGACAAAGTTTGCAAACTCCAGCGATCCATTTATGGACTGGTGCAAGCATCTCGGAGTTGGAATCTTCGCTTTGATGAGGTGATCAAAGCGTTCGAGTTTATACAAGTTTACGGAGAAGCTTGTATTTACAAGAAAGTGAGTGGGAGCTCTATAGCGTTTCTAATATTATATGTGGATGACATATTACTGATTGGAAACAATATAGAAATGTTGGAAAGCGTGAAGGAATATTTGAACAAGAGTTTTTCAATGAAGGACCTAGGAGAAGCTGCTTTCATATTAGGCATCAAGATCTATAGAGATAGATCGAGACGCTTAATAGGACTTTCACAAAGCACATACCTTGACAAAGTTTTGAAGAAGTTCAAAATGGATCAGTGCAAGAAGGGGTTCTTGCCTGTATTGCAAGGTGTGAAGTTGACTAAGACTCAATGCCCAGTGACTGCAGAAGATAGAGAAAAGATAAGTGTCATCCCCTATGCTTCAGCCATAGGATCTATCATGTATGCAATGCTATGCACAAGACCCGATGTCAGCCTTGCCATAAGTATGGTCGGAAGGTTTCAAAGTGATCCAGGAATGGAACACTGGACGGCGGTCAAGAATATCCTGAAGTACCTGAAAAGGACTAAGGACATGTTTCTCGTTTATGGAGGTGATCAAGAGCTCGTCGTAAAGGGTTACGTCGATGCAAGCTTTGACACTGATCCGGATGACTCTAAGTCACAAACTGGATACTTATTTATTCTTAATGGGGGTGCGGTTAGCTGGTGCAGTTCCAAGCAAAGCGTGGTAGCTGATTCTACATGCAAAGCGGAGTACATCGCTGCCTCGGAGGCGGCGAAGGAAGGTGTCTGGATGAAGGAGTTCATGACAGATCTTGGAGTAGTGCCTAGTGCGCTTAATCCAATGACTCTGTTTTGTGATAATACTGGTGCCATTGCTCTAGCCAAGGAACCAAGATTTCACAAGAGGACCAGACACATAAAGCGATGTTTCAATTCCATCCGCGATTACATCAAGGAGGACGACATAAATATTTGCAAAGTACACACGGATCTGAATGTTGCAGATCCGATGACTAAACCTCTTCCAAGGGCTAAACATGAACAACACCAGAACTGCATGGGTGTTCGATTCATTACAATGTAAATCACATAGTGATGTGAACTAGATTATTGACTCTAGTGCAAGTGGGAGACTGTTGGAAATATGCCCTAGAGGCAATAATAAATTGGTTATTATTATATTTCCTTGTTCATGATAATCGTTTATTATCCATGCTATAATTGTATTGATTGGAAACTCAAATACATGTGTGGGTACATAGACAACACTGTGTCCCTAGTAAGCCTCTAGTTGACTAGCTCGTTGATCAAAAGATGGTGAAGGTTTCCTAGCCATGGACATGAGATGTCATTTGATAACGGGATCACATCATTAGGAGAATGATGTGATGGACAAGACCCAAACTACGAACGTAGCATATGATCGTGTCAGTTTATTGCTATTGTTTTCTGCATGTCAAGTATCTGTTCCTATGACCATGAGATCATGCAACTCCCTGACATCGGAGGAATACCTTGTGTGTATCAAACGTCGCAACGTAACTGGGTGACTATAAAGGTGCTCTACAGGTATCTCCGAGGGTGTCTGTTGGGTTGTCATGGATCAAGACTGGGATTTGTTACTCCGTGTGACGGAGAGGTAACTCAGGGCCCACTCGGTAATACAACATCAAAATGAGCCTTGCAAGCAATGTGACTAAAGTGTTAGCCACGAGATCTTGTATTACGGAACGAGTAAAGAGACTTGCCAGTAACGAGATTGAACTAGGTATAGAGATGCCGACGATCGAATCTCGGGCAAGTAACATACCGAAGAACAAAGGGAACAGCATACGGGATTAACTGAATCCTTGACATAGAGGTTCGATCGATAAAGATCTTCGTAGAATATGTAGGAGCCAATATGGGCATCCAGGTCCCGCTATTGGTTATTGATCGTAGAGGTGTCTCGGTCATGTCTACATAGTTCTCGAACCCGCAGGGTCTACACACTTAACGTTTGGTGACAATTAGTATAGTTGAGTTATTGTGTTGGTGACCGAAGGTTGTTCGGAGTCCCGGATAAGATCCCGGACATGACGAGGGTCTCCGGAAGAGTCCGGAGGTAAAGATTAATATATGTGATAATAGTGTTTTGATCTTCGGAAGGGTTCCGAAATTCACCGGAAGAGGTTCCGGATGTTTACCGAAGTGTTCGGGTGCAGCAACCCAACAGACACCCTCGGAGATACCTGTAGGGCACCTTTATAGTCACCCAGTTACGTTGCGACGTTTGATACACACAAGGTATTCCTCCGATGTCAGGGAGTTGCATGATCTCATGGTCATAGGAACAGATACTTGATATGCAGAAAACAATAGCAATAAACTGACACGATCATATGCTACGTTCGTAGTTTGGGTCTTGTCCATCACATCATTCTCCTAATGATGTGATCCCGTTATCAAATGACATCTCATGTCCATGGCTAGGAAGCCTTCACCATCTTTTGATCAACGAGCTAGTCAACTAGAGGCTTAGTAGGGACACAGTGTTGTCTATGTACCCACACATGTATTTGAGTTTCCAATCAGTACAATTATAGCATGGATAATAAACGATTATCATGAACAAGGAAATATAATAATAACCAATTTATTATTGCCTCTAGGGCATATTTCCAACACCTATCACCCACAAACTGACGGTCAAACGGAAGTGACCAACCGCACGCTCGCTACACTACGTCACGTGTTGATCAAGAAGAACCTCACGGAATGGGAAGAATGCCTACCAATCGTCGAGTACGCCTACAATCGAGCAAGACACTCTACCACGGGCAAGTCTCCCTTCGAAGTGGTCTATGGCTTCAACCCTTTGTCGCCATTGGACATCCTACCACTACCACTACAAGAGCGCGCGAACTTGGACGCAAGTGCAAGAGCAACATATATCAAGAAGGTGCATGAAGACACAAGGCTCACGATAGAACGCCAAGTACAACGACTCGCCAACAAGCTCAACACAAACAAGCATCCCATGATATTCAACCCCGGTGATCTCGTGTGGCAACATCTTCGCAAAGACCGCTTCCCCAACGAACGAAAGTCAAAGCTCCTACCTCGCGCTGATGGGCCATTCAAGGTGCTAGCACGCATCAACGACAATGCATACAAGATCGACATCCCGCGAGACAAGTACAACGTGAGTGACACCTTCAACGTCAAGGATCTATCCCCCTACCATGGTGATGAAGATATTGATCCGAGGGCAGATCTTTCCCAAGGGGGGGGAGATGATGCGGAGCATCCTTCGATCATCCCCATGGATACCATACAAACTCACCAAGCACCAAGTGGACCTATGACAAGAGCTCGCGCACGTGCCATCGAGAACGAGGTGAACTCACTCCTTTACAACTTTCATATGGATATGGATGGAACTTGGATGCCACCTCACAAAGGAACTCTATGTATCATTAGGCATGATGGAGTCGACCACCAAGAAGCTAGGGAGCCTCGTCAAGTCCAGGAAGAAGGATGGGAGAACCGCCAGGAAGACGGAGTGAAGGAACGGGAAGAAGAAGGAATGACCCAGGCGACCCCGTGCCCACGGGCTCTTTGGACCCCGTGCGCACGGGCTAGGGCAAACCTACTGGACACCCCGTGCCCACGGGCCCCCCAGACCCCATGCGCACGGGCCTCGCCACTGTAGCACCCCGTGCGCACGGGTGTGTACCGTGCACACGGGACCCCCGTGCGCACGGGGCCTACTTAGCCCGTACGCATGGCCCCTTCCAGTGAGCTGGCTGTGTGTTACCTGTTTTGCCCCCACTTTGTCCCTTACCTCCCACCTACTATATATTCCATGGATAGACCATTTATTAGGGTTAGCAAAGTGTATTGAGATATCATAGAGGGCTTTGCTCATCTACCACTCCTCTTGGAGATCAAGACCTCCTAGAGAGAAGATCCCAAGTGATATCAAGACCTCCTCTTGGAGAAGACTATCATCAAGACCTCACCTCCTTTGGAGTGGGAAGAACCTTACCTTTGTGCTACTTTCCTTTGATTGTCTATGTATGCTTGTGGATCTATGTATGCTACTCTAGTGGATGTGTGATTTGGGTTTGTTTGAGTGATTTCTCTCTTGTGTTCTTGTGAGTTCATCCCTCTTACACTCCAAGTGTGAAAAGATCTTCCCTTAGGGTCTCCACCCTACAACACCTTGCCTGTGACGTTTGGTACTCTCATCTACTTAAGCACTGAGAAGATTGTCTTTGACGTTGTAGACATCCCCTTGTCCTACAACGACATCTTGGGGCATCCCATAGTCGCGAAGTTAATGGCAGCATCTCATTACGCCTACAGCACGCTGAAAATGCCGGGCCCCAAAGGGATAATCACTATCAGGACTGACAGGAAGGATGCGGTGATGTGTTTGGAAAAGATGTACAAGGATTTAGTCACCGAGACCACTTGTAGTCTTGAAACACTCATCGTATCCGAACCTTCCGTGAAGGGCAGCGATCAGAGTGTTCCCAGAGGAAAGGACAAGGCTTCTAGAAATTACACCGATCATAGCACTCCCGAAGGAGATCAGGCTCTCGGCAAGCGCGTAGAACCGTGTATTTCCGGGAAGGACAACAATTCGTCAACGCAGAAGAAACTGAAGCTGGCAGCTGCTGCTCTCACTAAAAAGGTTCCGGCAAGGGCACACAAGTCCGGTGCCTTCACTATAGGCACCACCCTCTCTGAAAAATAGGAAAGTGCGCTTGTTGCCTTCCTGCGGGCAAATGTCGACGTGTTTGCCTGGCAACCAACAAATATTCCCAGCATCCCAGGGAGGTAATCGAGCACCACCTAGCTGTGTCCCTAGATGCTAGACCTGTCAAGAAAAAAGTGAGAAAGCAAGCCCCAGATCGCCAGTAGTTCATCGCTGACGAGGTTGAGAAGTTGAAGAAGGTCAGATTCATAAGAGAGGTGTTGCACCCTACATGGATAGCAAATCCCGTGGTCATTCCAAAGGCTAACGAAAACTTGAGGCAATGCATGATTTCACAGAATTAAACAAAGCTTGCCCCAAGGATCCGTTCCCGCTCCTGAGGATCGACCAAATCGTGGATTCCACCGCCGGGTGTGGCCTACTATCAATCCTCGATGCTTATTCCAGATACCATCAGGTACTGATGGCTCGAGAAGACGAAGAGAAGACTGCGTTCATTACCCTGTGCGGTGCGTACTGCTATGTATGGATGCCCTCGGACTAAAGAACGTCGGATCCACCTTTCAGAGGGCAGTACAGATTGGGTTTGGACCGCAATTGCCTCGTAATGTTGAAGCTTACATGGATGATATTGTCGTCAAGACCCGACACCAGTCCACCCTCATTCAAGACCTAGAGGAGACATTTGCCAATCTGCAGAAGATGAAACTGAAGCTCAATCCGGAGTAGTGCATGTTCGGCGTACCCTCTGGAAAGCTCCTTAGATTCTTCATAACCCATCATGGGATCGAAGCCAACCCAGAAAAAATTGAAGCTATTGAACAAATTCAGGCGCCAAAGTGCGTGAAGGATGTCCAAAAACTCAATGGATGCCTAGCCACGCTCGAAAGATTCATTTCGAAGTTCGCCGAAAGGGCTCTACCTTTTTTCAAGGATTTGAAGAAGGCGGGACCTTTGGAATGGATGCTAGAAGCAGAGTCTGCCCTCCAGAAGCTCAAGAAGTACCTTTCCTCTCCTCCGATACTGGTGGCCTCAAAGCCTAATGAGAAGTTACTCTTGTACATGGCCGCCACCAACCAGGTGGTGAGTTCGGCCCTAGTCATGGAATGACAGGAAGAAGGTACCCCAACTGAAGAATCTGATTCTGATAGACTGGAGTCGTCGACATCAGCTGGACCCGAGCAATGCCATCCTCCCAAGAAGATGCCTGTGCAGCGCCCGGTGTACTTTGTTAGCTCATTACTACAAGGAGCTGCTGCAAGGTACCCGGACATCCAAAAAATCCTTCTGGTTGTTGTGGTCGCTTCATGGAAACTCAGGCATTACTTCCAAGCTCACCCAATTGTTGTGGTTACCTCCTTTCCACTTGGACGTATCCTCCACAGTAGAACGGTGACGGGTCACATTGCTGAATGGTCTCTGGAGCTATCAGAATTTGATATCAAGTATGAAAGAACAAAAGTTATCAAGAGCAGAGTGTCGCCAGAATTCGTTGCAGAATGGACGGCAACACCCGATGACCCGGAGCCCACTTCCCTACTCGGGAAAGAGGATATGGATGATTGGATGATGTACTTTGATGGTTCGTTCTCTCTCGAAGGGGCGGGGGCTTACGTCGTATTAGTCTCCCCAACCGATGAACACCTCAAGTATGTTATCCAAATGCTCTACACCGGCCCCAAGGCGACCAAAATACTATAGAGTATGAAGGTTTACTAGCTGGCCTGCGAGCAGCAATTGGATTGGGCATAAAGAAGCTAATTGTTAGAGGTGATTCTCAGCTGATCGTGAGGCAAGTTAATAAGGATTATCAGTGCCCGCAGAAGGAAGCATACGTGGATGAAGTGAGAAAACTGGAAAGACACTTTGATGGCTTGCGCATGGAGTACATCCCTCGTGCTCAAAACTTTGCCGCAGACGAGCTATCAAAGTTGGCCGCTCGAAAAGGACCTGTGGGACCAGGTATTTTCATGCAAAGACTCACTCAACCATGTGTGCTCCCTTCTCCCAGAAAAAGTAAGAAGCCCACGACAGCACCCGAGAAGGGCTCCTTCCCGGGCGAGACGCCGTTCGATGCACCAGAAGACAAATCTGAAGACGCACCTTCAGTCGACTATGTTGTGTGTGCAGTTGTGACACACATCCCAGAATGGGCAGCTAAGGTCGCTAAATATCTCCAATAAGACGAGTTGCCTAGAAATCATGAAGATGCTGAATGGGTAGCTTGTCAAGCCAGCATGTACCTATTCATGGAGGGAAACCTCTACCGAAGATGACCCAATGGAGTAAAATTGTTATGCATCTCCAAGGAACAAGGGCAAGCTCTTCTTCAAGATATTCATGAGGGCATGTGCGGGACCCACATCGGGTCACGTGCACTTGTGTGAAAAGCTTTCCGACAAGGATTTTATTGGCCCACAGCCTTAAGTGATGCGGAAGAGTAAGTCCGGACCTGTGATGCATACCAGTTTCACTCCAAAGAGATCCATCAACCAGTGCAAGCTCTTGAGATGATTCCACTCTCATGGTTGTTCGCGGTATGGGGATTGGACATCCTCGGGCCTTTTCCCTGTGCTACCGGGGGCTTTGAGTACTTGTTCGTGGCTATCGACAAGTTCACAAAGTGGCTTGAGGTAGAGCCTATCAGGAAAGTCACTGCTCAGTCTGCAATCAAGTTCTTCAGGGGGCTAGTTTGTCATTTCAGTGTGCCTAATCGCATCATTACCGACAACGGTACCCAGTTCACGAGTGGCGCCTTCACGACATACTATGAACAACTCGGTACCTGGATCTGCTATGCATCGGTTGCTCATCCTAGAAGCAACGGACAAGCAGAAAGGGCTAATGCAATGGTGCTGCGTGGGCTCCGACCCCGGACTTTTGACAGGCTGAAAAAATGTAGTAGACGCTAGGCTGATGAAGTCCCGATTGTTCTTTGGTCACTGAGAATAACACCAAATCGAGCGATGGGAGAAACCCCCTTCGCTCTTGTCTATGGAGCAGAAGCGGTACTCCCCACGGAACCCGTGTATGGGTCTCCTCGAGTTAGAGCTTACGATGAAGACAATCAAGAGCAAAGAAGAGATGACGATGTCAATTTACTTGAGGAGAACCGATCCTAGGCAACTGTACGCGTAGAACGTTATCAGCAGGGTTTGCGTCACTATCATAGCCGCAATACCCGTTCTCGTGGATTCGAGGAAGGTGACCTTGTGCTTCGCCAGATTCAGTCTGGGAAGGCACCAAACAAGTTGACACCCAAGTGGGAGGGTCTTTTTAAGGTGGTACAAGTTACTAGACCGGGTGCTGTTCGGCTAGAAACCGAAGATGGAAATCCTATGCAAAATTCCTGGAACATTGAAAACCTACAGAAGTACCATCTTCGCAAGTTCTGCCCTTAGGACGCCAGCGGGATTGATACGTCCATTTTGCATCATGTTTTCCTACTGTTATTTATAATGTTTTTGGTCATTATTTCACTTTATAATGCACTTCTAAAGCCTGTTCTCTCTTAATTTGCAAGATTTGCATGGAGAGGGAAATTACCGGCAGCTGGAATCCTGGACCTAAAATAGCTACAGCAGATATAGCTATTCTACGGAGCTCCAAATGACCCGAAACTTTACAGAGATTTATATTGAATATAAAAAAATTACTGGAACGAAGATCCACCGGAGGGGGGCCACCTGTTGCTCACAAGGCAACAGGGCGCGCCTACCCCCCTAGGGCGTGCCCTGGTGCCTTGTGGGGCCCACAGCTGGCCTATGGCCCCCTCCTTCTGATATATAAAGCCATTTGCCCTAAAAAATTTGGAGGAAGACTTTCAGGATGAAGCACCGCCATCTCGAGGTGGAACCTGGGTAGGAGCACTTTTGCTCTCCGGCGGAGCGATTCTGCCGGGGATAGTTCCCTCCTGGAGGGGGAAATTGAAGCCATCGACATCACCAATGATCCTCTCATCATGGGTGGACCAATATTTATCAACATCTTCACCAGCACCATCTCATCTCAAACCCTAGTTCATCTCTTGTATTCAATCTTTGTCCCAAAACCTTAGAGTGGTACCTGTGGGTTGCTAGTAGTGTTAATTACATCTCATAGTTGATGCTAGTTGGTTTATTTGGTGGAATATTATATGTCCAGATCTTCAAGCATATTCAATACCCCTCTGATCTTGAACATGAATATGATTTGTGAGTAGTTACTTTTGCTCTTGAGGACATGGGAGAAGTCTTGTTATAAGTAATCATGTGAAGTTGGTATTCGTTCAATATTTTGATGATATGTATGTTGTTCTTCCTTTAGTGGTGTCATGTGAACGTCAACTACATGATGCTTCACCATTCTTGGGCCTAAAGGAGTAATAAGTAGATGACGGGTTGCGAGAGTGACAGAAGCTTAAACCCTAGTTTATGCATTACTCCGTAAGGGGCTGATTTGGATCCACATCTTTCATGCTATGGTTAGATTTATCTTAATTCTTCTTTTGTAGTTGCGGATGCTTGTGAGAGGGGGTAATCATAAGAGGGTTGCTTGTTCAAGTAACAACAGCACCCTAGCACCGGTCCACCCACATATCAAATTATCAAAGTAGCGAACGCGAATCAACTAAACATGATGAACGTGACTAGGTGATAATTCCCATGTGTCCTCAAGAACGCTTTGCTTACTATAAGAGAACGTTTTGGCTTGTCCTTTGCTATAAAAAGGATTGGGCCACCTTGCTGCACCTTTATTACTATTGTCACTTGTTACTTGTTACAAATTATCTTGCGACGAAACTATCTGTTACCGCTACTTTCAGTACTTCTAGAGAATACCTTGCTGAAAACCGCTTATCATTTCCTTCTGATCCTCGTTGGGTTCGACACTCTTACTTTTCGAAAGGACTATGATTGATCCTGTATACTTGTGGGTCATCAAGACTCTTTTCTGGCACCGTTGCCGGGAACATTTTTATTACGTGCAGAAATTTACTGTCACTTGTTACTATGGGAAATAATCCTTTGAGGGCTTGTTCGGGGTATCTTCACCTCGACCGAAAGCAATAAGAGTTGCCCGTCAACCTACTGAACCTACTGAAAATATTTATTATGAAATTCCTTCGGGTATGTTAGAGAAACTGCTAGCTAATCCTTATGCAGGAGATGGAACGGTACATCCTGATATGCACATGATCTATATAGATGAAATTTGTGGATTTTTTAAGCTTGCAGGTTTATCTGAGGATGGAGTTAAGAATAAAGTATTCCCTTTATCTTTGGAGGGAACAGCATTGACATGGTATAGGCTATTGGACGATACTGGAACATGGGATTGGAACCGGTAAAAGCTGGAATTTCACCAGAAGTTTTATCCTATGCATTTGGTTCATCGTGATCGGAATTATATATATAATTTTTGGCCTCGTGAAGGAGAAAGTATCTCTCAAGCTTAGGGGAGGCTTAAGTATATGATGCATACATGCCCCAATCATGGGCTCTCAAGAGAGATAATTATACAAAACTTTTATGCTCGGCTTTCTCATAATGATCAAATAATGCTCGTACTTCTTCTACTAGTTCTTTTATGAAGAAAACTATTGAATTCAAATGGGATCTTCTGGAAAGAATTAAACGCAACTCTTAAGATTGGGAAATCGACAAAGGTAACGAGTCAGGTGTAAATCTTGAGTTTGATTGTGTTAAATCTTTTATGGAAACCGATGCTTGTCATAAGTTTAGTACTAAATATGGACTTGACTCTGAGATAGTAGCTACCTTTTGTGAATCATTTGCTACTCATGTTGATCTTCCTAAGGAAAAATGGTTTAAGTTTCATCCACCTATTAAAGTAAATGAAGAACCTATTATAGCTAAAGATGAAACAATCATTTATGATGTTGATCCAGTTGTGCCCACTGCTTATATTGAGAGACCTCCTTTCCCTGTTAGGATTAGGGAACATGCTAAAGCTACAACTGTGGCTAATAAGAGTAAAGCTAAAACACTTAAACCCTCTGAACAAATTAGAGTGGAACCTAACGTTGCAGTGATTAAAGATCTTTTGGTTGATAACATTGATGGACATGTCATATATTTCTGTGAGGAAGCAACAAGGATTGCTAAGCAACATATATCAGATAAAAACAAACCTATTGTTGGCATGCTTGTTGTTTCTGTTAAAATTGGTGATCATTGTTATCATGGTTTATGTGATATTGGTGCTAGTGTAAGTGCTATTCCATTTTCTCTTTATCAAGAAGTCATGAATGATATTGTACCTGTTGAGATAGAAGATATTGATATTACTATTAAGCTTGCAAACATAGATACTATTTCACCACTTGGGATTGCTAGAGATGTTGAAGTCTTGTGTGGTAACATTAAATACCATACTGATTTTCTAGTTCTTGGATCACCACAAGATGATTTTTGTCCCATTATATTTGGTAGACCCTTCTTGAATACGGTTAATGCTAAGATTGATTGTACTAAGGAAATGGCCAGTGTTAATTTTGGTGATATATCGCATGAATTTAGTTTCTCTAAGTTTCGTAGGCAACCTCATGATAAAGAATTACCTAGTAAAGATGAAATTATTGGTCTTGCTTCTATAGTTGTTCCTCCAACTAATCCTTTAGAACAATATCTGCTAGATCATGAAAAAGATATGCATATGAACGAAAGGAATGAATTAGAATTAGATGAAGTATTCTTTAGACAAGCACCTATCCTTAAACATAATTTGCTTGTTGAAACCTTGGGAGATCCTCTCCCACCTAAGAGTGACCCTGTGTTTGAATTAATGAAACTGCCAGATACACTGATATATCATGTTATTATCAATGCTAACCTTTCAGAGCATGAAGAAAAGAGACTACTTAAAACTCTGAGGAAGCATCGTGCTGCTATTGGATATACTCTTGATGATCTTAAGGGCATTAGTCCCACTTTATGCTAGCACAAGATTAATATGGAGCCTGATGCTAAGCCCGTGGTTGATCATCAATGTCGTTTGAATCCTAAGATGAAGGATGTGGTAAGAACTAAAATGTTAAAGCTTCTGGAGGCAAGTATAATTTATCCTATAGCTGATAGTAGATGGGTAAGTCATGTTCATTGTGTTCCTAAGAAAGGAGGCATTACTGTTGTTCCTAATGATAAAAATGAACTTATCCCACAAAGAATTGTAACTGGTTATAGGATGGTAATTGATTTCAGGAAATTAAATAAAGCTACTACGAAAGATCATTACCCCTTGCCTTTTATTGATCAAATGTTAGAAAGATTATCTAAGCATACACACTTTTGCTTCCTAGACGGATATTCTGGTTTTTCTCAAATACCTGTATCAAAAGAAGATCAAGAGAAAGCCACCTTTACTTGTCCTTTTGGAACTTATGCTTATAGACGTATGGCTTTTGGTTTATGTAATGTACCTGCTACCTTTCAAAGATGTATGACTGCTATATTCTCTGATTTTTGTGAAAGATTGTTGAGGTATTCATGGATGATTTCTCCGTTTACGGAACTTGTTTTGATGATTACTTAAGCACCCTTGATCGAGTTTTGCACAGATGTGAAGAACCTAATCTTGTCTTGAGCTTGGAGAAATGCCACTTTATGGTGAATGAAGGCATTGACCTTGGGCATAAAATTTCTGAAATTGGTATTGAGGTAGATAAAGCTAAAGTTGATGCAATTGAGAAAATGTCATGTCCTAAAGATATCAAAGGTATAAGGAGTTTCCTTGGTCATGCTAGTTTCTATAGAAGGTTCATAAAAGACTTCTCTAAAATTTCTGGGCCTCTTACTAATCTTTTGCAAAAAGGTGTTCCATTTCTTTTTGATGATGATTGTGTAGAAGCCTTTGAAATACTTAAGAAAGCCTTAATTTCTGCACTCATTGTTCAACCACCTGATTGGAACCTACCCTTTGAAATAATGTGTGATGCTAGTGACTATGCTATTGGTGTTGTTCTAGGTCAAAGATTTGATAAGAAATTGAATGTTATTCATTATGCCAGTAAGACTCTAGATAGTGCTCAAAAGAATTATGCTACTACTGAGAAAGAATTTTTAGCAGTTGTGTTTGCATGTGATAAATTCAGACCTTATATTGTTGATTCTAAAGTAACCATTCACACCGATCATGTTGCTATTAAATATCTTATGGAAAAGAAAGATGCTAAACCTAGACTGATTAGGTGGGTTCTATTACTACAAGAATTTGATCTGCATATTATTAATAGAAAAGGAGCTGAGAATCCTGTAGCAGATAACTTGTCTAGGATGGAAAATGTCTTGATGATCCATTGCCTATTGATGATAGTTTTCCTGATGAGCAATTAGCTGTTATAAATTCTTCTGCCTCTTGTAATAATCCTTGGTATGCAGACTATGCTAATTACATTGTTGCTAAGTATATACCACATAGTTTCACCTATCAACAAAAGAAGATGTTTTTCTTTGATTTAAGACATTACTTTTGGGATGACCCACACCTATATAAAGGACTAGATAGTGTTATTAGACGTTGTGCACCTCAGCATGAACCAGAACAAATCCTACGAAAGTGTCATTCCGAAGCATACAAAGGGAAAAATGCGGGAGACAGAACTGCGCATAAGGTACTACAGTCTGGTTTTTATTGGCCTACTCTCTTCAAGGATGCACGTAAGTTTGGCCTTTCTTGTGATGAATGTCAAAGAATTGGTAATATTGGTATACGTCAGGAAATGCCTATGAATTATTCGCTTGTTATTGAACCATTTGATGTTTGGGGCTTTGATTATATGGGACCTTTTCCTAAATCTAATGGATACACTCATATTTTAGTGGCTGTTGATTATGTTACTACATGGGTAGAAGCTATTCCAACTAGTAGTGCTGATCACAACACATCTATTAAAATGCTTAAAGAAGTTATCTTTCCAAGGTTTGGAGTCCCTAGATATTTAATGACTGATGGTGGTTCACATTTTATTCATGGTGCATTTCGTAAACTCCTAGCTAAATATCATGTTAACCATAGAATTGCATCACCATATCATCCTCGGTCTAGTAGTCAAGTTGAATTGAGCAATAGAGAAATAAAATTGATTCTGCAAAAGACTGTTAATAGATCTAGGAAAAATTGGTCTAAGAAACTTGATGATGCATTATGGGCTTATAGAACTGCTTACAAAAATCCTATGGGTATGTCTCCTTATAAAATGGTCTATGCAAAAGCATGTCATTTACCTCTAGAATTAGAACACAAAGCTTATTGGGCAATTAAAGAACTTAACTATGATTTTAAACTTGCTGGAGAAAAGAGATTATTTGATATTAGCTCTCTAGATGCATGGAGAACCCAAGCTTATGAGAATGCCAAGTTGTTCAAAGAAAAAGTTAAAATATGGCATGACAAAAGAATCCAAAAACGGGAATTTAAAATTGGTGACAAAGTTCTATTGTACAACTCTCGTTTCAGATTCTTTGCAAGAAAACTTCTCTCTAAATGGGAAGGACCATATATCATCGAAGAGGTCTATCGCTCCGGAGCTATCAAGATTAACAATTCCGAAGGCACTAATCTGAGCGCAAAGAATTAAACATTATATCTCAAGTATGCCCATTAATGTTGAAACTAATATTATTCAAACCATGACACCGGAGGAACACATAAAAGAGACCTTCCGGAACGCTCTAGAACCCTGAAAAGGAGTAGGTATGTGATACGGTAAATAAACCGACTCAAAAAATTCCAAAAAAATTATTTCTATCTGTTTTGGAATATTAAAAAATACAAAAATAAGAAACAGTCGAGGGGACCAACGAGGAGGTCACAAGGCAACAGGGCGCGCCCTACCCCCCAGGGCGCGTCGGGTTGCCTTGTGGGCCCCTCGCGGGCCTTCCCGACTCCATTTTCTCCCTGAATACTTGTTTGGCAAGATAAAAAAATTGTTATATAAACTCCCGGATGTTTTGACCACCGTATCGCAAGTTTCTCCACTATTCTTGTTTCAGGCTGTTTTTCTGACAGATCTAGATCGCTATGTCGCCTCCAAGCTCGTCCAAGGACAAGTTCTACAAGAATGTCATTAACCCTTACCTTCCGGAGGTGATGAAATACCCTCAAACCATCACTGGTGCAGCGACCTGCTATACAAACGGTTTTTACCCCCTTTCCACGACAGAGTTTTAAACCATCGCCTTGCCTGTGTGTGCGATAGGGGGGGTCCTTCCCACACGACCCAGAAACCGTCGGCAATAGGGAGCACGCAAGCATACGTTTCGCAGCACTAAGCGTATGCGATGCCTACATCTTTTCCACACACTCCATCCTTGCTACTCGTGTGTGCTCGCATTACCATCACACTCGGTATTCTGTGGTGCAACGTTTACGATGCTCGCCCCATCACAAACATTTCATGATTGTAAAGCGTGTACGATAAGTATACTATCACACACATACCTTTCCTAGACTATATGCGATTCGATGTAAGAGCACATACAGTTGTCCCTATAAAACTGTATGCGAAGCTGGAATATATCCCACACGTTTCGCTGTGCATAAATGTTTACGATGCACACGACATCATAAACAGTTCATAATTGCCTACGTGTGTGCTAAGGTGACTTTCACAAACATTTATTAAGAAGGAACTGTGTGCGCTGTTTTCGTTAATCTCACATATTTTTTCTTGTCTGATCGTGTGTGCAGTAGAGTTTCATCGCACACGTACTGATCTGAGAAATGTGTCTGATCTTGACGTTTATCACAAACATTTTGCTTTCGCAAACCGTGTGCAGTGTAATGGCCTGCAGAGCATAATTTATTCCTAATTTAATCTCTGCATTTAAAATTCACCAAATTTGAATTTGAAACAAATTTTCAATATGAAAGTAGGCAATCACTTATTTCATATTGAACCATGTTTATTACAAATACAAGTTCAAGGACGAATGCATAATTCAATGCACAGGTACATATACTGAAGAACTACAGAAGCAGCAAGTAAAGAATGATGAACCACAGTTGTACTAAAGACTGTAAAGAGAGAGGTGGAAGACATTCTGGTTGCTCGAGAATGTGAAGCGGAATGCCCATATTGTGCTCTCCTCCATGCCTAATGCGCGCACAACTCTAGGCTAACCCCTTGTGATGGCCGCCCGCCCATCCTTCACTGTCTTCATTAGGACTTCTTGATGCTCATTGTAGTCTCGATGAAATACTTTAACCTTCATTGCATGTCCACCAATCATGTACTTTGCGAGGTAATCTTGAGTAAACTGCTTTGGGAACCACTGCAAATGAAAAAGATTCAAACATTGTTGTCTAACACCTCATTATGGGTAGTAAAAAGAGAAGGCTACAGAGTTCGTACTTACCATCCTACAGCTCACTGTTGTGTTGGATAGAGCGTAGACAGATAATTTAATTGCCATCGTTCGTATCTTTTTGCTAATAATTCTTATCAGTTTCCTCACTTGATGCTGGTTCATGAAAATCTCATTGCCCCATACACAAAAAGGGTCGAGGCGTGGATCTTTGCCTAGGACATATGTACCTACAAGCAACAAGTCAATATTAGAAGCTAAAAAGTGTCCAGGCGTGGATCTGTATGCACTACATTATGGAACGAAGGCAGTATAAGTCAAGGGATGAAACTAACCTCGGTGGAAAATGCTGGCCACTCCCGTTGTTGTCCTGCGTAAGTACATGGAAAGGCATGATAAGTACTACAGGCTTAACATCAACCAAATATAGCCATGGTAAACAACATCTCAAAATGATAGCTTGAATGTGTTGGTTTCAGCATGCTGTTAAAGCAGATAAAAAATGGAAGGGAATGTTAATTACAGCAGGCTTAACAGGGATCAAATATTGTAATTCAAACTGGTACTGTTGAAAATGAATAGAACGTAGCTCATGCTTAAACATCACACTGCATAAATGTGTAAAACTGAAATAAAGGGCATGTGTTAACTTCACCAGGCATAACAGGAACCAAATATAGCCGTTCAAACTGGTATTGATGACATCGAATTGCACAGTTCATAGTTGCACATAATGAACATCACATTGTGAATAACTGAAATAAACAAGGCATATATGCTCCCTATAACAACCTAATATAGCCATTGAAAACTGGACAGAGGCTCACTGCAACCAACCTAACAAGCAAATACAGATAAACAAGGCATCTGCTTGAAAACTGGACAAAGGCTCACTGCAACCAACCTAACAACCAAATATAGATAAACAAGGCACCTGCTTGAAAACTGGACAAATGCTCACTGCAACCAACCTAACAACCAAAAACAGATAAACAAGGCATCTGCTTAAAAACTGGGCAAATGCTCACTGCAAACAACCTAACAACCAAATACAGATAAACAAGGCATCAACTCACTATAAACAACCAAATATAGCCATTCGTGAAACTAAAGTGGACAATTCATACTTAAACATCAGATAGCCCTATTGAACATTACATTTTTGCATAACTGAAATAATTAAACATGGCACAGTTAAAACATCGCATGGCAAAAGCTACTACAATAATGGGTACGAGTTGGCTAGCTAGAAAAAGTAAGATTTGCTTATAGGATATTGCCTTAGTTGTCATGGACGGGATCCTTCCACTTGGAAGAGCACAAACCCAGGGTGCGCTCCCTGATGTCGCAGATGGGCTGTTTCACCTTGGAAGAGCCGTAGTGGGTGCCCTTCACGTGGTCGTGGTCGATGAGATCTGACTTGGCAGCTGAGGATCCCAAGCCACCGTTGTAGAATGTGTCCTTCAGAAATGACATAATGGGCTCGATGGCGTACAAGGATCGCAAATCCTTGACCGCGAGGTGGAGGAGATCAGCGGCGGGGCCTTCGAAGAGATTGACGGCTGTTGAACCAGATGTGTTGGGGATGGACCACTTAACCTGTGACATGGCCCGCGTGAAGCCTTCGCTGTCGACGAGCTTGATGTCGTAGCCGGGTGTCCTGAGATATAGTAATAAGCGAGCCCGCTGATGTGAAGCCTTCGGCAAGGCGACGTAGTCAACGTCCTCACCGGCTTCCACGGCGAGGTGATCCTCCGGGATCGACAGGTCGGCACGAACTGCGGCCACCTCGACATCGTCCGGCGGAGAGGCCATGATAGACGCTCCTCGGGCTCCCCGGGATATGTGGTCGGGCTTAGGCTGCGACTCTCTGGAGTAGGGGATGGGGATCTGGGGGGGGAGGGACACCACAGGCCTCATCTAAAAACTCAGGGCGGCGAGGGTATGGGAATCGGTGGGTAACCTGAACTTATCTAAGCTAGGAGGCACAGGCAGACCGACAGGGGTTGGTGGCGACGGCGGCGGCTTCAGCGACGGTGGCGAGCTAGGGTTCGAGCGGGGGGGTGTAGACTATGGAGGGGGGCGGGTGGTGTTTGAGGATATGCCACGGCTACTGAAAATTTTAGTAATAGTAGGTGGAGATGGTGGTGGACGAGGGAGGGCGGCGGTTCAAATGCCTCGGCTACTGGAATTTTACTATAAGGTCGGTGGTGGAAGAGTGAGGGTGATGGTTGAAATACCACGGCAACTAAAATTTGGGTAAAGGAAATGAAGCGGGCCGGGAGCAACCAAGATCGCACACGGTCCAAACATAATAATTGTGTGTAAGGAAAAGCCGCGGAACCACCAATTTTTGCATCGCTCAAGACGGGTAGGTTTTTTTGAAATTTCTAGCTAGCTGGTTTATCGCACACGGTTTATCCTAATTTTCAGACGCATATGTGGAATTCATCCTAAATATCCTGTACACATTACCCCTTCACCCTTGCTGGCGCTTGCGAAGTCGTGGCGATTTTACAGGGCACGAGCTTCGCACACGGTTAAGTCAATGCACCCGTGTCTGTTACGCGTACGTTCGCAGGCAGTTTTTCATCCAAGTCGTCTGCTATTTTATATAGCACCATTTGGCAACAAAAAAACACGAGAGAGGGTTAGAACACAACCACACCAGCATGTGCCCCAAATATATATGTATGAAAAGGGTGGTGTGTGATGTTCAAATTCTCAGTGCACAACTTTGACGCATGGGCCCACGGGGGCGGGGGGCGTTGTCAAAGATCGGGTGAGAGGGGCCAGAAGACAACAACCACCTGGAAGTGGCCAAATATATGTAGGAATAAAGGGTGTGATGTTTAAATACACAATGCACAACTTTGATGTGGCACCTCCCTCACAAACCGGAAAGCCCCCTTGGATATCTATAATGACAGGTTAAGGTCGTAGGTAGGGTGCCTACCCCACCCCCACTTCGTGTCGGCGGGACACATGCACGTACTCATACTTTTGTCCGACATGCATGTCACCATGACCTACCATAAGACAGACCAAGATTATCTATATATCTTGGTCAAACGACCACTGTTGTTGTCGGTCAAAAAGGGATAGAACAGACCGCTCGGGTTATTTGTAATATCGAACCCTTGTACCCGTGTTATTTGTAATAAAGAGCTGTTATGTTCTATGCTAAGCAGTGCCGTATTCTAGAATACTTGATCTCCGGGCTGGAATACGGGGTGTTCCGGTTCCTCTGAGCCGGGGTGCCACAGCGCTTGGTATCAGAGCAGGTCTGGTTGTAGGACGCCCTAGTCCACGCGAGCGTTAGAAACCGTAGTATAGAGTCTAGTCGGTTTGCTGCATTTGTTTGCTGCATATAGACTTACTATCTTGTCACTAACAGTTGATCTTGTGAGTGTAGGTGGCATCGGTTTTGATCCACTACCTGCACCCTCCAGTTTTGCATACTTGCTCTTTGGTGTTTGGTGTCATCTCTATCCCAGTGGAGTGATGCCAAGGTACCTAGTGGTGTCGATCACTTGCAGGATTGATGCACAGGTATCGCACCAATATATTCTATTCAGCCACACCTATTGTTTCGGTGGTAGACCTGTTTCTACACCAGACCTTGCCATCCAACCCGCCACTTTGGCAACCCTTACTAGTCTTTGTTACCCGAAGAGGGCAATGCCAGCAGACCCTGCTTTCCTCCGATATCCTACCTTGTCACCCATTCCCTGGATGAGTATGGTTCCCTTCCATACGCTTGATGATGATGTGGTCGTGACCTCCGAGTTCCGCTACATGATCACCAAGTCCGTCCTCACCTCCGAGCCCGTCCAGATGCAACTGGTGCTGAGCCAGTCCTTGGTGTAGCTCTGTCTACACCAACTCCTCCACCCGTGGATTCACTTTCGTGCACACCATCACAGCATGTTAGATCGTAGTACCGGAGTTTCCGTGGGATCTGCGTGCTTAAGTAGGCATGCATATTGTCGTGAATAGCAGTATAATGTGATGTTGCTGGTATGTAACCTTGATGCCTTGTGTGTTTTTGTTTGAGTCGTTTCTTTTGCTTCTTTCTTTGGGCCTTCGGTGTTATCTTACTTCCCCTTATGAAAGTTGCTCATCAACCAACACCGGACTCGAAGAATCAGTGAAGAGTTCAAATATTTGGAAGTTCAGCTAAACATTATGGAATTCTCAGCCGACTGCATTGTATTGGGTATATCTGATCTGAATGCAAATGATATCCTAGATTGATTATCAGCATCAAGTTTACATCAGTGTGCAAACATCACAATCGTAATGAACCAGCTGGAAGACAATTTATGTGCAAGACAACAGTACAATTCCAGGCAAAGGAATATCAAGAATATATATATGGCATTCAGTCCACACACTATAGTGAGAAGCTTCTGGAGTAAGCAACCCAGCCTTCCTCCGCACGCTACCAGGGAAACTTATAATGCATGGCTCCTCAATCTTCCTCGGTACGATATGTGGATAGCTTACAGTGTAAGATACTCAGTCTTCTTCGGTAAGCCACCGCAGGAAGCTTACAACATAAGTCACCAAATCTTCCCCAGCAAGCAACACCGGAGGAGAAGCTTCTGAGGTACGGTACCCAGTCTTCTTCAGCACGCTATTCCGGCAAAGGCTTCGACCATACGCTATTCAATCTTCCTCAACATGATACTCTCGATGGCTTCCAACACCAGCTATCCCGTCCTTGTCAGTATGGCACTACACACAGTCATCGGCATTGGTACTAGATGTTACCCAGTAAGTTGGTAGTATACGGCAGTGCATCTCAAGAATCAGATCCGCAACAGTTGGGTCAGAAACACGAGCTAGTCAGGACACAAGTCTGCCTTGGGAATCAAATGCTTAGTTATACATGTTTCCATATATATATATATTGTGAACATGCTGCCAAGGTCATGCAAGCACGTGGTTATCAAGGCCAGCTTCCTCACACTTGACAAGGTGATATCGTTAACCATTGTCACTGCCATGTATGATTGACCAACAATGAGCTCTATACAAGTAACTGTGAACCTGGTATATGAGCCTGATGAACCCTTGCTTACCTCTTCCTGGTAACGGCACCACGCCTGTGTTCTGAGCTGCTTTCGGCCGTCCAGGGTGGATACCGACTTTATATTTCTCCTTTCAACAACTGGCCCGTGTTCTGAGCTGCTTTTCGGCCGTCTCGGGCAGCTGTTGAGTTTCTTTTTGTAGCAGTGACCCTATGCTCTGAGCTGTTCTTCGGCCGTCTTAGGGAATTGCTACATTCTTTTTATCAACACTGCCTCATGCTCTGAGCTGCTTTTCAGCTGTCGTGAGCCATGGTTGAGTTATTTCAGTAATGTCCCAGATCTGAGTTGTAAGGACCGTTCTGGTGGCTACTGATTTATTTGCCTATTTCATGCAAAGGTTCGGATGATCATTGCCCTACAGTTAAAGCTCGGGAGATGATGAACTTGCCAGTTAAGCGTTGTTACACGGTCATAGGATAAGGATAAGGGTAAGGTATGATTACTGGAATATTGCATCTGACAGCACCTATGGTCACACGAAGAATTAAGGGTATAGAAGGCCAAGTTCTTTCGGCAACAGTTTCAGAAAAAGAAAACAATAATGAAGGAGCAAGACCGGCAATACAGGTGTGATAATCGTTGCCCGAACAACATGGTACGGATACCCAAGACAGTATGATTCCGTATCGATCACCATGAATATACACCCAAGGGTTATACTCTGTTGGTAAGGATCTCATATCAAGCCAACCCGCGTGTCCAACTGCATATGCTCAGAATGGTCAGTATGGAATATCCAAGTCTGTTATGTCAGATCAAAGATTCCTTAGCCAGCTCAGCAGTTTGACTTCAGCGACCGTGTTAAAGCATCACACGGCCTATGAGTATACCGACAGAATGAGTACTCAAAATGTTGAACAACAGTCTCGGATCATGTGCTCTCACATGGTACCCAGGGAAATGATAGCCTGTCATGAACAAGATTTTTTGCCAGAACCACCGTCAGTCGAGTCTCTGGATGCTATTGTTATAAGACCGTACTCCTTCATACTGGTCCCGACAGGCGATAGTCGAATCTTTGGTACAGATTTGACACCCAAGACAGTGGAGTCAGCCAAGATGATTCAGAAGTCCCTGCAAGCACTCAGATTCCGCCAAGAGAACGGTTATGATTCTCAGCATTGTTTTGAACCCGGAGGACAGGCATCTACTCGAGTAACCCGATGCAAGGAGTAAATGTTTTGTGTCCATCAAGGAAATTGCTCACAACTCCATTGATACTATCGGTGCTGGATGGAAGAATGTCACGTCAATTGGAAATCACTCTCGGACTTATGGAAATTCCAGTCATGATAATATCAGACAAGCCAGCAGACATAAAAGAATTGAAGTCAGAGTAAGGATGAATCTATGAAGGAAGACCTGTCAGAATGTGGGATATGGTGAAGCAAACCACCCCAGAGCAAGGCAATCAGGCCATATGAAATTCAATGGGAACATCATATAAAGGAAAAGGATACCCGAGTTGGAAACAGTTTCCTTAAGTCAGAATATTCATACTTGTTCCCTGAGCAACCAAATCTCGAGGACGAGATTTTTGTAAGGGGGTAGGTTTGTAACACCCCGATTTTTGGCCCTTTCTTTTTCTTTTGGATTTCTTCGAATTTTTATTTGGAGTTCTTTTTCCGTGGTTATGTGGTCTTAAAACCTCGGGAGACCATCTCTTCTACCTCTCCCAAGTGGCTGGTCACTCCCAACTCTTTCCCAAGACCATGCCATTTCCATCTTAGTCCAACTCCAAATTCTTTTTCTGGGTAATATTCCTTTTTCTATTAAAGGAATAACCCTGTTTGCCCTAGGTTGTGAAGCAACCTATATTTCTGGCTTCCACAAAATTCTCATAAATTCTTTGGATCATATCTTCCACTAATATGTCAAAAACCCATCCTTGCCTAGTTCAAAAATAATTCAGGAATATTCATTTCCAATTCTGTCCAGTATGGCACTTTGTGAAGGAAGTGCTATTTATATTTTCTTGATTGCCCTCAAAAATTTTGGGCACTCTTTCACATCCAAATAATTGCCACATACCAAAATTCAACTCCATTTGTCTAGTAAATCTTCCTCGGCAAATTTCCAAAGTTTCTGACCAGAGAGAAGCTTTGTAAAGGAAGTAATAGCTAGGCTAATCCAAATGAGTTGAAATTTTGGCAGCTCATCCATATGATCATATCATTACTCTCCACCAAATTTCTTCTCTATCCAACAATCTATGTGAGCACACCATCCAATCTTTGTTTCTGGTCACAATTTCAGTTTGTGAAGCAACTATATTGTATATTGCTTCATAAAATCTGAAATTAATCCAGGACCCAAACATCCCTATATCCATTGAGCATGTCAAAATTCACATTATTTTGTCAAGCCATTTTCTCCACAAAATTCCCCCCAAGTTTCTGTCCAGTAGAAAGCACCGTGAAGGAAGTACCATTTTTATTCATCCAAATGGTATGAAATTTTTGCGGTGCCTTCATATGCTCAAATCATCATCCTCCACAAAATTTCAGACCTATCCAACACTCCATGTGAGTGCAGCTTCATGATATAGTTTCTGGACCAGATTTTGCAGTTGTGAAGCAACTATGACAAATATTGGTCCAAATCATTTCATATTTCACAGGATTGTAGTCCTTCCTACCCTAAACCCCTGTGACATCCTGGTTAGCCCTTATCCCACCCCATTTGACCACAACTTCATGACCAAGTTTGCTACAGCAAACTTCCTCTGAGCTATCCAATCAACCCAAAGCTCCTTTTTTTGAACCATCACCTCAGGGAGGTCCCACTTAGGAAGGACTACGGGGTACACATGTTTTTGCTGGCCAGAGCGCACCGCGTGCGCCTGTGCACATGGTGACCACGCGGCTGGGAGGCCATTGTCGCGCTATGTTCATCGTTTTGCTTTGGGCCTCCTCTGCTCGCCGTGTCCTCACATCCCCTGGTGCCGTCCAGCTCCCTCCTCCACCCACGTAACCCCCTGGCCCCTCTCCCCCTCCTCTATCTTGCCCGACGCGTCGCGGCGACCGCGTCCGGGAGCAGACCGCGTCTGCTCCACCATGGCTGGTCAGCCATGCCGCCCCGAGCCTTCTCGAGGACGCCCGAGCTCCCTCTGTTTCCCCGTGAGCCCTCTGGACACCTCTCCCCTCCTCCTCCGCGTGTCCCCGAGCCCCGGCGCGCGGCACACGCGTCGCCGCGGCCACGGCTTCGCCACGGCTATTTAAGCCAGACCGAGGCCTCCTGAGCTCACCAACCTCCTCACCACTCCTCCAACTCTCTCCCAAACCCTCTGGTCCGAGCCGTAGTGCCCCAATCTCTCCTCCATGGCCGCCATTGTCGCCTCGGCCTCGGCTTAAATTGGAGCAATGTCGGCCTCCTTCCACCACCTAGTCACTCCAGCTTGTACCACCGTAGCCTTCTGGAGCTTCCCTGACCTTCCCCTTGCTCGCCGGACCATGGTAGTGCCCGTGCCCATCGTGGCCGAGCCACCGTCCACTGCAAGCAAGGTCGGCGCCGTTCGGTAGCTCCGCAGCAACCGCGCGGTGCTTGGATGGATGCGGCACAATGCCCTGAACACGCCCGTGTGCTGGACGCCGCAGTTGGTGGCCGGAGTCGCCGGCGCGAGGCCCGGCCAGGCTCCTGTGCCTCTCCCTGCCGGGAGGTTGAAGACAGCGAGGAGAGAGAGAGAGAGGGAGTTGCGGTCGGCCCCGCCGGTAAGCCTCTCAAGCGTTGACCATGCGGGCCCGCTGACGTGGCAAGTGGAAGCGCATTCGGAATAATACGTTTTCCCTTAGAGAAAGTGTATTTTTCTTTTGCTTTGGTAGAAAATATGTTTTCCGTATGCTGAAAGCATATTTTCTAAAGTGCACTTTCTGTTTTTCAGCCGCCGGCGCCGAATCCCTTATATTGTGAACGTTCACCCGTTAACAGCAGAAATGGACAGATTTTATTTGTTTTTCTGCTTAACGAACGAACGCCCACAACTTTTTAACCGTGACTCCGAATCAGGTGATTCCAAAGCCCACATTCTCTATTCATCGAGCCCGTTCTGTTGACATCATTTTCACCATGTCGGAACATTTTGAAAATGACCATTTTGCCCTTGCCCCCTAATCAGCTCCGCCGAGAGGGAAACTTTTCCGCCGATTCTTTTCGCGAGTTCATCGCACCTCCCCCCGATGAGTCCTTCATCCCCAGGCAAGCCACAACAGCCACTTGCATGATGTCATTGCAGTAGCCATGGTTTCTACTTGAATATTTAAATAATTGCTTGCTCATTTAATGATTTTGTTTATGCTTTAAATATGCTCGTGAATTCATGTCCAGGCTTATGCTATGTTCTTGTGCATATATAATTCTTCTCCATTATTAGTGTTATTGTTATTATTATCATGCGTTATTCTTGTAATCACTACCGATGCTAGTGATAATGATATGCTCACATGAGTAGTTATGATTTGAGATGAAACTACTTGTGATATTCAACATCATCGTTATGCTATGCTCATTTGCATCACGTAGAATAAATGATTTATCATTGTTAAATGGTTATGTTGCCCATCCAAGGTTACCCTGATATCATGCTCATATGCATTATCATGCTATGTTGTTATGACTCAGCTCATCACCATTCAAGTAAACCTGACATTAATCAAACTTGAACAAATCTGTTGGCTGAGTCATGGTGCCACCGAATCGAGCTCACCAGTGCAACCACACTTGCCTGGATGGGGAGGCCCTAATTCGGTCTATTGTCATGCCTCTCGCCGGAACCTCCAACTAGGGAAGGTTATGTGCGTGCGCTACCCTGATCAGGTAGGCGGCCATACCCTTGTGTGCCCGAGTTGTGTTGTACCCGAGTGTCCCTGTTTGGGACGATTTTGTTTTGGCCACGATGGTGGCATCCACAAAGGTGGTGGATGTCACGAGTTGACATCGGGGTCACCCATGACATAGCCCAAAGGGGAGTTTGTCGGAGTGGCCGGGAGAGTGTCATGCAATAGATTGGTTTTGTCGGAATGTCGTTGGTCCACCCGAATGGGAGCACGAGGCCATGAGTTCCGTAGTGTGGGTACAGTGTACTAACCTCTGCAGAGTGTATAATCTATCAATAGCCGCGTCCTCGGTCAATTACACAGTTCATAGTAGGTCACGGTATGGGTCAACAGTAATATTAACCTGAATAATAACAACCCCAGTTCGATGAGAAAATAAGTTGGTTGATCTTTATGTGGTCACGAGATGATCACGATGGTATTCTTGATGATGGTTGATCATGAGGTGATCGTGTGATGATCATGACGGTAAGAAAGATTGATACCTATGGTGGTTATGAGATAATCTCCGAGCAGAGTAAGTGGGTCCATGAGACCTTAAACGTCGACCCCCTTGCATGCTAGTGCTAGTTTCATCATGTTCATATCATGAGTAACATGTACATGCCATGCTCACTCTCATGTTGATGCGAGTAGTATCATGTTCATCAATGGTAATTAATCTGTAAATGCCATGCTGTTGTTTGTCTTGATTGCTTTGGTTGCTGTGAGCTTGCGAGTACATTCAAAGTACTCACCTAGCGTGTCAGGCCAGATTGCAGGTGCTGCCGTGATTGATTGTTTGACGAGGATCCCGAGGCTGCGCTCTACGATGCGTCCCAGCTAGAGTCCCTGCGGAGTGGAGTCCATCGCCGTCGGCGTTGTTCCGCTGCTAGAAGTTATTCTGTTACGAGATGTTCCACTGCTAGCATAGAGCTACCTTAGTAGGCGTAGTGTCACCGTGCCAAAGTAATCCTTTGTAATATCGAACCCTTGTACCCGTGTTATTTGTAATAAAGAGCTTGATGTAGGGCAAGACCCTAGGTGGCCCGATGTTCACGAATTGGAGGTGGATTTGAGGAAGAACACCAAGAACACAAGGGGAAAACACAAGAACAACACTCTAATGGACAAGATCCACACCAAGTAAAGGAGATGATTCACCTTTATGTATGGGAAGTAGATGTGGCACGTGTCACTTGCCAAACGGACTCTTGACATGGTGATGTCCGTAGGATGCTCCGCATCATCCCCTCCCCCTTGGGAAAGATCCGTCCGCAGATCAAAAACCAAATCACCATGGGAAAGAGATGGCGTCGCCGTGTACAAGTGGCCGATCACCAAGCATTCATCACCTTGAAGCTCGAAATGGGCACTCTCCAATGTCGCACCGTCTTGTGATTCCTTCAAAAGGAGCAATGACAACAAACACTTGGAAAAACAAATGTGGTTAGCGTTAGTGCAAAACCAAACATTCAAGTGGTGATTGACCCAACAAGTGTAGTCATCAAGCATAGCATATGGTTTGACAAAGAAGAGAGACATGGCATTTAAGCATATCAGTTGAGCACATGCAAAGTCATCATGGAAACAATCATGCACAAGGTGCTCAACAAAAGGTCTATGGTAGGCATAGGAATTATTCACAACACCAAATATAATGAGATGTCTAAACACATGGGGCATCAAGTGCATGAAATGTGCAATAGGAAAGCCAAAGTGTAAGACAATCCAAGCATAATGTTCATATGGTTTAGTGAAAATAGTGTTGCACTCAACACAATGGAAAGAGCAATTGTTCATCATGTGTGAGGCAAGCAAGTCAAGCGTGTAGCAATCAATGGTACATGGCATATGTGAAGAAATGACATTGTTGCAATCAAACACATGGGAATGGCATGGGATAATCATGTTTGATGCAACACACAAGGCATATATATCATGAGACATGGCAATGTGGCAATTACAAGTCAAAACGAAATCTCTAGCATGTGCGCATTGTGTCATGGTGCAAGCAACACATGAAGTATGATCCACAATAGTCATGCTCATGGTGTTGGGATTCTGAAAAGAGAAGGATATCACCTCAAAAGTATGTCCTTGTGCGTCCTTCACAATGCCGAAGTGGTAGAAAATGCATTGTAGAACCACGTCGGTTGAAAGTGGCTCGCTCTCAAGAGCTCGCATAGTCAACTCACGTGAAGTAGAAGTTTACATGGAGTCGAACGATCCTACACATGCACACAACCAAGCAAAGAACGTATGTGCATGGTCGGTAAACACATCATCCATCATGATGGTTCTCTTCTCTTGCACATAACCATTAGAAGCAAAAGTGCATGAATGATATGATGCAACAATGGCGATATTCATGGCACTAGGCATATGGTGCAAAGAGGTAAAACAAGCATGCTTCACAAGAAAGATGGCAAAAGCTCCAAACATATGGGAGAAAGCTATGGGGGCAATCTCATTAGCAAGACTAAAAGCACTGTTGCACTCAATACATGGCAAATCATCTAGCATGAGAGAGGCAACATATGGAGATGTATGACAAGAAGCAATATCAATCATGTGCAAAGCATGGCAATGGTTGTCATCAACCGCATGAAACGAGCAAGTATGAATCATCGGTGATGCAACAAGGCAAGCAATCATAGTAATCATGTCGTGCAAACTAGTGGAGCGAAGATGCAACACACTAGAGGAAATCATGGCAATCATGTCATGTGAGCAAATAGTAGGCCTAGGTAATGCACATGACATATCATAAGCACGAAAGCGAAACATGATCAAAGTATCATCATAGGCATGGGGTACATAGCAAACATGGCAATAACAAGCAATATCTCCACCAAGCATGCAAACACACATACAAGTAGTAGAATCAAGTGTCATGTGAGATGCAAAGCCGGGTCACAAATGCATGGCAAAGGCATAGGAATGAGCATATCATGCAATGTGAACATGGCAAGATGGGCAAATGATATATAATGGACAATAACCCATAACCATGTGAGGGCCATGTAGAAGAAATGCGCAAAGTCATTGCGCGATGGGAGCGGTGGGAGTGACAATCCGCGGAATCCCAAATCATCATTGCTCTCTAGAGCTCGTTTCGTCAACTCTTGCGTTTGCGAGATCGACGAGGAAGCATGTGTACCTACACAACATGGGGACAAACGAAACAACGTGTGTGCGTGGTAAATGTACACATCATCCATCATGATGTGTATGTGCATGTTAGAGTTAGCACAAAACAAGAAATGCTCAAAGAAATTTGAGGCATGGTATAAGAACATGTCATCCATCATGAAAGAATAGTTGTTATGTATAACATGATTAGGATGCAAATTATAGCAAGTGTGAGGTGCATCAAAAGCATTTTCATTCAGGGGATGCATATGGTGCACACAATCATTGGGATCATGCAATTCATGGGATGGACCAAAATCTCCTAACATGTATGAGGAAACTATGTGGGTCGCCTCATGAGCAATAGCGGAAACATAATATGGAGAAAATGGACAACATGGAAAACAATGCATGTCCAAAGCTAGGTGGTCATGGCATGGCATATGATAGAAATGATGCATAGGAAGCATATCAATATCATCACAAGAAAAACAAATGCCAATAACCATGGGCTTGTCATGTATGCCACATGTGCAAATTGGGTTTATTTTAATGGCATATGCATAGTCACTACGATGAGATTGCAAATACGACATATGGGAGATCTCATTCATAGCATATGACAAGTCAAGAGGGGTTGCAAACATGATGTGACCGATAGAATTAGCACAAGAAATCCTATGCAACATGGCATCACAACTAATAGACTCCGCATGGCAATCATCAAACTCATCATAAATGGGTAAATCATCGCATGGGGAAATCATACTAGCATGAAGCGTGTCAATAGGAGGATCTACATCATGCAAGCAAGCAATGTCAAGAATGTCCACTAGTGGGACAAGAGCATCACCTTCACCTATGTTACCGTTCTCATTCCACTCATGTGGTGTAGGTGAGGTGGCAAGGACCAACTTGTGGTCATCATCATCATGATGGAACCATGTGGGGGTGTATCATAGTCCACCATGGCCATCGTCTTGTCCAAAGGAAGGACGAAGTCGTCGAGTATCGGCGTGTCATCATATATGGGACCTAGCACCAAATGAGAAGACACAATAGAGGTAGAGGTTAAGTTGTTAGAAATCGAAATGGCCTCACATGCCCTATCAACTACCTCACTCTCTCTATGTGGTGGCTCACTCACTCCCTCAAAATAGGTGCACTCAATGTCACATATGGTGGAGTCACTCAAATCACTCAAGTGGTGGTGGTGGTGGCTCTCCTCACATGGGAATTGGGTCATCTCATCATATATGGGGCTAGTGGTGAAGTCACTCTCACTCTCAATATGGTGGCATAAGTCGCTCAACTCATCGCCGTCGTTGCCGTGGATGAAGGCCGAAGATGGCACATCATCACTCTCGCCTCCAAAGTTGGAAGCATCATCCTTGCTCGCCACCTTGTCGCTCGCCTCCAAATCTTGATCCTTGAGGTGCTCCGTAGTCGTATTCGTCGCCGTGCCGTCTTCAAAAAGAGTCATGGTAGACTCGGCATCGTCAATGCCACAAAGAGGTATGGCAGTGAAGTCAACCTTGGAAGCATCGTCTTGGAGCTCGTCGGGCTTGGACATCTCGGTGGTACTAGCCTCATGCTCGCCATCTTGGAGTGTGGTCGTCGCAAAGTGTGCTCCGGGTCGAGTGGACTTGGCCTTCGTGTGTTCTTGTTCCGCTTGGAGAGCACCAATGTACATGTCGTCGAGGGACTCATAGTTGTTGGTGAAGAGAGTCTTGGCGATATCGTTGTTCAATCCCATCGTGAAGTGGAACTTCATCCAAATGGGGTCGTCCACACCGGCTCGTCGCAAGGCTTTCTTCATCTCCTTGAAGTATTCGTCGAGGGACTTGGATCCTTGTATGGTATTCTCCAATTGGTGAAGAAGATGTTCCATGTAGGCGGAAGGCACAAATTCTCGCCGCATCACTTTCTTCGTCTTGGGCCAACTCGTGTTGTAGCTCTTCGAAGGTGTGTGAAGCCACCATGTCGATGCGTAGTCGTGGAAGTTACTTGTTGCGCACTTCACTTGATCTTCTGAGGGGACTTGATGTAGCTTGAGGTAGTCGTCCATCTTACGCTCCCACTCAAGATACTCCTCGGGGTCTTGAGTCCCATAGAACGGAGGGTCGTGGTCGATGTCGAGGTCGTAGTAGCTCGTGGAAGTCGCGGACTTGAGCTCGTGGAGTAGGCGAAGATGCCGTACATCTGAAGGCGAAGATGCCTTGAAGTCACTTGGCGAAGATGCCAATGTAGTGGATGAAGCCGCAGCCTTGGGGTCGATGTCAATGTACTGTAGGGCCCGTGCGCACGGGGGTGCCAGAGCCGCCAACTTTCGTCTAGAAGGTTGCTCTGCATGGCCTTGTCGGTGTCGATGCCGTTGTGTACTGGCTGGAGATGGTAGCTCGGGAGTCTTTGCACTTGAGCGTCTTCCCGAAGATGATGAAGACCGCTTGCTGGTGTTGATGAGGACCTTGAACTCCTCCATGTACTTGTCCATCTTGGCGTCGATGAAGTTCTTCATGGCATCGAACTCATTGTCGTGGTTGTAGACCGAAGGAGATGTGTCGTCCCTATCCATAGAAGCACTCGAGAAGGTGTGAGAACGAGATTGAATGAACATACCAAAGTTACCTCTTTCCGAAGTTGTAGATGGATCTCAAATACCACAATGTATGCAAGGAAAAGAGTGCACTTGGTGAAAAATCTTGTCCAATCCTCACAACCTACACAAATGGCTTATAGTGGAGCTCGGTGGGGTTAGTGGCACAAATTCATGCAAATTGAAGTCCAAGATATGTAAATGTTGAAATCAAGCCAAAGGACTCAAAATGCAAAGCAAGGGCTCACAAAATATAGAGAAGGGCAATAAAGAAACACACATGGTGGGATAATGTGGCTTGTGCAACTATAGGGATGAGCAATACAAAATTGCATAACGAAGACTAAGTTCGTGTTGCACAAACACAAGGAGAGACGCTAGCTTGATTGCACGTTTGGGCACGATTCACCACTTGGCATCAACCTATATGTATGCAAGCAAAACGTTTCCTATTCCATGTATCCTCATGCACAAGTATCTCTTTTCATGCTCAACACTCTTTTGCTTATAAGCTTATGATCTTTGTTTTTCTTTCTTAAAAGCTCTTTTTCTCTCTCTCTTCCTTTCCACTATGCTTAATTAGCCTCAACCACAAACATGTGATAAGTATCGCAAGATATGCATGGGAGCCAGATATATCAAATGATGTAACAATATGATATCGAATCACTAAGGTGCACAAGTTTTCGCGAAGCCCGGCAATACTCGGATAGCTAGTCTCAATAGGTATGAAGGTATTCGCAAAGATGGTGGGGCTATGAAGATGTAATGGCAAGGAAGGAAAAGTTTATGACGGAATGGATACCTTCGTCACACTTAACCTTTCACGAAGTCAGGGGTAATCGGCCTTGCTTCCGGTTGAAGATGGTCTCAAAGGATGGATGGTCGTCGTCGATGCGAAATGTCATGGTGGATGTAGTCGATGTAACGATACAAGTCGCCTGTGGTGATGAAGATGTAACTGTCCCTAAGTAGCCGAAACACCTTAGGAGACTCAAATCACAACTCAAACAACCACAAATACAATGGGAACTCTAATGGGTTAGGTTGCGGAAGTTTTATGTGGTGGTGCGGAAGTTATGGTGGAGGGCCTATGCAAAGATGCAAAAATGCACAAAATTTGATGGAGTCAAATGGTGGTAAAACCAAGATTATCATCTCGGGCACGTCGCTAGCTTTTCAACGAGCCAAAGAACGCCCAAATCGGAGTTCGGAAGTGGGAGATATGGAGAAAACAGTGAAGCGGTGCTGGCTGTTCTGTAGGGGGGCGTGCGCACGGGGTCTAGGGCCCGTGGACACGGGGTCCCGTGCGCACGGTACAAGCCCGTGGACACGGGGTGTCCAGAAACTTCGCGGGGGCCCGTGTGCACGGGGTCTGGGGTCCGTGGACACGGGGGGGGGGGCGGAAATTTCGCGATTTCAACTCCAAATTCGAAGGGGGAAAAGAAAAATTGGGCTATGGGGATGCAATAGGAGATGGATCTACTTGCTAAACACCAGATCCACGGATCAAAATCAACAAAAACTCACAAGGAACAACAAATCACAAAAAAAATTGGTATGGCTCTTTTTGTGAGGACTTTTCAAAATTGGCAAGAAAAATTCGAACTAAAGGCTAGAACATGGGGTGTAGGGCTCCAAAATCGTGTCAACGTGGCTCATGATACCAAGATGATGTAGGGAAAGACCCTAGTTGGCCCGATGTTCACGAATTGGAGGTGGATTTGAGGAAGAACACCAAGAACACAAGGGGAAAACACAAGAACAACACTCTAATGGACAAGATCCACATCAAGTACTCCTCAAATCACAAGCAATACAAGAGGTGCATCAAGATCCAAGAACAACAAGGGAAATAAAGATACAAAGGTAGTTCATCCAAATCTCTAGGAGAGATGGGTCTTGATGATCTAGATAGATCCTTCCCACAAGGGGGTCTTGATATCCCTAAGGTTCTTCTCCAATGGAGGTCTTGAACTCCAATGGAGTGTGCCTCTCTCAAGAGGATTCCAACAAGGGGATATACATGAGCTAAGCTCCAATGTCTAGATCTAATCTTAGCTAACCCTAAATAGAGGAGGAGGAGGAGTATATATAGTCCTAGGCAATGAAGGGGTAAGCAGGGGCGTAATAGGGATTACATGGGCAAAGCCCAACAGCAACACGCAGGAGGCCCCGTGCGCACGGGGTAAGTGGAGCCCGTGCGCACGGGGTATCTAGAGACCTGACGCCTTAGCCCGTGCGCATGGGCTTGTATCGTGGGCACGGGGTCCAGGGCCCGTGCGCACGGGGTATCCAGAGGCCTCGCCGTCAGCCATCTCATGGACGCCCGTCGTCACATGTGGAACCTCGCCGTCTTCTTGACGGTTCCTTCTCCGCTTCCAAGCTTCCCTCTTGTATGGTGTAGTTGTTCCCTTGCTCTTGCACTTGTCCTCGCTATGTGTGAATCTCTGATAGAACCTATGCATGCACACGGAAGGATTGTCAAGTAGTATACCATCCTCGAAGGGGTCAAGTGAACACGTGTAAAGGAGATGATTCACCTTTATGTATGGGAAGTAGATGTGGCACGTGTCACTTGCCAAATGGAATCTTGACATGGTGATGTCCGTAGGATGCTCCGCATCAGAGCTGTTCTGTTCTATGCTAAGCAGTGCCGTATTCCAGAAGACTTGATCTCTGTGCGGGAATACGGGGTGTTCCGGTTCCTCTGAGCGGAGGTGCCACAAACACACAGTCGCAAACACATCTACAACTTTTTCATCTACGTTTTGTCTCTCCCTAGTTCTTGCTCCCTCGTTCTTCGTCGTTCTTCGTGTTGGAGAGCTGCGAATACCGATGCTCTAGGGGCGGCTTTACCGACCTAGGGCAGACCATAGCCGCCGCACTCCCGATGGGGTCCCTCCCGGGCGTGCGGGGTTTCGGGTCCTCAAAAGCTCTCGCCGGTCGACTTGCGAATCGCGCTTCCGGTGAGACTCCTTCGACGTGTGCTGCAGTGCATCACCCCTGGCGTCGAGGGTACACGTGACGTGTTCATGTGCGAACAGCAACATAGACCAACAGGAGATTCGTGCTGAAATATGGAATTATTCATGGTTCGTTTGGCCTTTTTATACATTAATTGAGTTTTCTAGGCATTTAATGTCCACAATTCAAATTTGAACTACAAGCACATGTTCCAGTGCACCAAAATGGCTACAAAAACCATAGGTGTGTCCTTAGGTGCATGTTTAGGTCCCATGCAAGAAATGGGAATGAATTACAATCATCTCGGCGTCCTGGCTCAGCTTCAAACATTGAGAATCTAGGTTTTTAAAACCCCATAAATCCAAAACTCACCCGATATTCATGAAACATGGCATCGTGTCATTATATGGCACATATATGCCGTGGTAATTTTTTTGTCCAATTTGAGACAAGGCGCACACATTAATAGCCAACGTTGGTATTTTGGAACAAATAGATGACACGTTACTATCGCAAACGGTTGTATTGTTTGAACCGTGGGCGTTCCACTAACCATTTATGTGCGGCCACACGTCCCTCTTTTTATTTGAGAGTACTACCTTGGTCCTGGTTTATTGGTCCTCTTTTTATTTTTTGCCAAAATTTGGCCATACTAGGTGGCATGCGTGCAGCTCTTTGATTAGACGGGACGAGTGCGAGAAGTCCGCCGCGCAGGCTCGACGGGACACGTGCGACCAGTCCGCCGCACTGGCTCGACGGGACGCGTGCGAGCAATCTGCCATGCAGGCTCACTGGGAAGTGAGCTCTTTGACCTCCACTCGCCGCCTCGCTCCCAACTTCTCCATTAATGGCGGCCGAGCAGGCTCACCGGGAAGCGAGCTCTTTGACCTCCACCCGCCGCCTCGCTCCTTACTTCTCCATTAATGGCGGCCGAGCCGCTGTTTAACATGCAGTTAATGCACCTGGACGGAGGGTGTTAGCTTGTGATCCCATGGCCCCGCTCAACGCTAGCATTGTTTTGTTCATGCCTCGTTGAGAACGTGACTTTTAGCCTCTTTTCGACTCGTATACATGTACCTATACTACGAGGTTACGAACGAAATAATACGATGACAAATTTACAATGGCAACGGATAATAATTGTCTTACATATTCTGGATAATTTAAAATGCCACATGCGGCAACGCCCGAAAGACAAAGGGGGCAAGAGAAGTAGGAAGTCGCAGACAACGATCTGGGTCGCTGCTCTCTACTTCTCGATGGATAGCTGGGCGAGGAGTTCCTCCAGCTCCTTCTTCACATCCTCATGGCTTTGCTTGACAGCAGCCACGGATTCCTCTACCTGCAGCTCGCGCTCGATTCGAAGCTTCTTCAAGTTATCCCTAAGTTCATGGAAAACGGCTGTCAGCATCATCCGCGAGGCAAAGCTCTTCTCATGTAGCTTCTTCCAGCCGGCGGCCTCCTCCTTCTGCTTGTCAAGCTCCTTGTGGAGCTTCGCGTTGTCACCCATGAGTTGCACGATGAGGCTGGTTGCCTTCTCAACTGAGGCATCGCTAATCTCGAGCACCTTCACCAAGCCGGTGACCAGCTACTGCTGGTTAATTAGGCCAGCGAGAATGTCGTCGTCGCTGGCTAAGGACTTCAGCCCCGCCAGCTCGTCGAGTCGGCCAACGTGGTGAGTGCACTTGTGAGAGCCCTCACCTGCCCGTGAGAGCCCGTTCGAGGGCTCCGCGGCGCAGCAGGACATCTCTGCTGTGGCTGCTGCATTGTGGCGGGATCTCTCTAGTGCTTCCATGGCCTTGGTCTTTGCTCCCTGGTTATATGTTGACCCAGAACTCCTCCTACCAGCCATGGTAGATGCAAGGAACGACTTAACAGGAAAGACCTATTTTTTTGGTGATAAGGAGAGGAATGTGCAGTAATTTTTGAGTGGGTAATTTTTATAGCCCAGTGCAAAGTGGGAACACGTTTAGGTTTGATCGGTGTGAACAGATTTGCAATTACTTATAGCGTGGTAATTTGGAATGTGAGGGGAAACAGATTTGTAATTACTTATTGCATGGTAATTTGGAATGTGAACAGATACGCAGGTGGTTGCTCACCGTTGAGGCGGCCGCAGCGCGCTCTGCTCGACGTTGAGGTGGCCGTGGCGCGCTCTGCTCGCGTCCCTCTGCGCGTGCTCTTTCAGTGGTTGGGGCCGGCGCACAATCACGTTTTGGGCGCCATATGCATGCGGTTGCGTCCGCGTGTGTCGCCATGATGCAGTTAATACATGCGGCACGATGCGGTTACACGCTGCAACAACTGCCATCCGTGCGTGCCGATACTCCAGGCCGTTCTGCCTCCCCATTTATTCCCACGGCCATTATAACCTTTGTCTCTTCAACCTTTCGATCGCGCCCCACAACACAACAAGCACACCCACGACGACACATAGAGAGAGGATATCCAGCGATGCTCCAATGGAGTTTGGCGTGCATCATGTGGACACCCACATGAGGGGGAGGGACCTCTTGGTGGTGTACACCATCGACCCGGCCATGGTGGAGGACTCCATCAACACCATGGAGCAGTTGCTTGCTAAGGATGACAAGTACAAAGTGGTCGGCTTCGACCTCTAGTACACCGCCGGTCGTCCCGGGGTTGATCAGGCGGTTGTCGTCGCCCAGTTGTGCATGGGCCATCACGTCCTCATCTACCACTACTGCCTGGCCACGAGGCCTTGCGAGCATTTTGCGAGGTTTGTCAATAGCCCCAACTACAAGTTCGCTACAGTGGACACCGCCGAGGATGTAAAAGCGCTCTAGATTTCGAGCTTGGCCTGCCCGAAGCTTGTCGACATCCGTGGCCACTACAGGGTCTGGGGCAGCACAAAGGACTCCCTGGTTGAACTCGCCGCGGCCATCATCGACCCCTACTATGAAAACATGAAGGAAGGTGCCAAGAGAAATCCTGCATCCTGGCACGGTGCCTAGGTGCGGAGACTGGATGAAGCACACCTCAAGTTTGTAGCCAAGAACGTGTACACAAGCTACGAGATGCACAGGCGGATCGTCGACATGAGGGAGTGCCTCCTTCCTGTAGACAATGAGGGATCGAGCCACCAGCAGAGCAACAGTGGCAAGCATCACAAGAAGAAGTAGATGATGACTAGATATGATCGTTTATCCTAGTTTATTATGCATGTAATTGTTTACTTTGGTGTGTGCAAATGTTATGTGTGTAGTCAGTTATGTAATTGGATGTTTAATTTGGTTATGCAATCATATCCTTATAAGTATATATGTTGTTGTTCTGTAGACAGAGCATAGATGTTGTGCCGACAGAGCAAATCACATCGCCCACGGGCTAAAATAGGGAACCCGTCGATGATGATTTCATCAATGGCTGACAATTGTATACCAGCAAGCGTTTGCCCACAACACACATGGGTTATTAGCAGGAATCATCTGTGTTGTTATCCGTCTTCCCACACATTTCGGATTACTGACCTGTTTGCCGCGTATCACACACATCTTGTTCAGTTGAACCGTTTCTGTTGTGTTGGGTAATCGCAAATAGTTCATCCGAGCGAACCGCATGCCGTATATCGCACACACCTTGATCTGGCTGACCATTTATGTTGTGTTGGGTAATCGCAAACAGTTCATCCGAGTGAACTGTATACTGTATATCGCACACACCTTGATCTGGCTAACCGTTTCTGTTGTTCTGGCTCATCGCAAACAGTTCGCATGGATCAACTGTATGCCACGTATCGCACACGCGTCTCTAATCTAAATCGTGCTTGATGTCTCCGCCATCGCACACAGTTCGTCTTATTAGTGACGGTTTTATTATGATACCGTTTGCGATTCATGCATCGCACACAGTTTGGTCGGGGGGTCTCTGATTCATGTGTCGCGTTAGCGGTCGCCTGCAGTACTGCATTGAGATGCGTGAGGGGGTGCTTCACATCCGGGACGTTCAAGGGCCCAAGAAGGACGGAAGCGAGGAGGCCAGGCTTGAGGCGGTGGAGCAGGAAATCTTCAAGTGTCAAGGGATGGTGGAACGCGGACTCCATGCCAACCACTCCACAATCATGGAATTAATCCGTGAGCACAAGTGGGACAGCAAGGATATTGGGGAGGCTATCTTCAAGCTTCAGGACCAGATTGATCATCTTCAAGCGCGTTTCTCTCATACACGCACGGTGGAATCAGGGACCTTGCCATCTGCCAGCTCTTTGCCGTCTGCTGACAGATGGCAAAGAGGATATTTGCCGTCTGCTTTTATAAAGCAGACGGCAAAGAACATGCTGATGGCAAAGAGGCTCTTTGCCATCTGCACTTCGTTGCCGTCTGCTGGCAGACGGCAAAGAGTTCTTTGCCGTCTGCCAGCAGACGGCAAAGAACAAAGTGGGCCCCACTTGGTACTGCACTTGCCAGGTCACACGGGCCACTTCTTTGCCGTCTGCTGGCAGACGACAAAGAACTCTTTGCCGTCTGCCAGCAGACGGCAAAGAGGTGAGGGGGGCCCCACAGTGTAACAGCGGGGACGGGCTAACGCCCCCCTCTTTGCCGTCTGCCAGCAAACGGCAAAGAGGGGGCTTAATTTTTGCCATTCCCCCGCGCCTCCCGCCTCTCTCTCTTTCTCTCACCTCTCTCTCTCACACCCGCGCCCGTTCCCCTCTCTCACCGCCGCCGCCGCCGCCCCCTCCCCGCCCTCTCGCCGCCCCCTCCCCGCCCTCTCGCCGCCGCCCCCTCCCCCCCTCTCTCACCGCCGCCGCCGCCCCCTCCCCGCCCTCCACCACCGCCTGCCCCCCTCCCCGTGGCGCACCTCCACCACCGCGGCGCCGCCCCCTCCTCACGGCCCTCCTGCCGCCGCCGCCCCCTCCCCGGTGGCCTCCTCTCCTCGCCGCCGGCCTCCTCTCCTCGCTGCCGGCCGCCCTGCCCCCTGCCCCTCTCTGGTGAGCTTCCCCTGCCCCCCTTTTAATTTTTTTTTCTGTTTTTCTAATTAGATTTTTAGTTTTCTGTTTTTAGATGTTTTGCAAATAGTTGTTTAGGTGTTTGGGTAAATAGGAAAAAATATTTAGACATTTAGGTAGAAAAAAAACCTAGAAGAAAAAAAAGAAAAAAGAAGATGAAAAAAAAGGAAAAATAAAAAAGAAAAAGAACAAAAAATAATAAGAAGAAGAAGAAACAGAAGAAGAGGAGGAGGAGAAGAAAAAAGAAGAAGAAGAAGAAGAAGAAGAAGAAGAAAAGAGGAGAGGAGGAGAAGAAGAAGAGGAAAAAAGGAAAGGAAGAAGAAGAAGAGGAGGAGGAGGAGAAGAAAAAAGAAGAAGAAGAAAAAAGAGGAGAGGAGGAGAAGAAGAAGAGGAAAAAGGAAAGGAGGAAGAAGAAGAAGAAGAAGAAGGAAAAAAAAGGAAGAAAAGGAAGAAAAGAAAGAAGAGGAAGAAGAAGAAAAGAAAAAAAGAGAAAAAACCCCGACCCCGACACGGCACCTCGACCCCGACCCGACAACCCGACCCCGACCCGACACCCCGACCCCGACACCCCGACCTCGATCCCGACCCCGACACGGCACCCCGACCCCGACCCGACAACCCGACCCCGACCCGACAACCCGACCCCGACACCCCGACCCCAACCCCGACCCCGACCCGACACCCCGACCCCGACACCCCGACCCCGACCCCGACCCCGGCATGGCACCCCGACCCCGACCCGACACCCCGAAACCGACACAGCACCCCGACCCCGACCCGACACCCCGACCCCGACATGGCACCCCGACCCCGACACCCCGACACCCTTGACACCGCGACACCACGACACCCAGACACGACACCCCCCGACACCCCGACCCCGACCCCGACCCCGACACCCCGACACCCCTGACACCCCGACACCACGACACCCAGACACGACACCCCCCGACACCCCGACCCCGACACGACACCCCGACACCCCGATACCACGACACCCCGACACCACGCCACCCAGACACGACACCCCCGACCCCCGACACCTCTTCAGCCTCCTGTTGACCGAAAAGGTGCTCTTCGGACTTCCAGAGGCCGATGGGGTCATATATTTGTGAATTATGAGTTAGGAAGTATATTTCCCGATTTTGTTAAGAAAAACATCATATATATTTGTGTTGATCGGGTGGATTTAAATGTGCAGTTCTTTCGGGGCTGCGAGGGTCTGGTGTTCGACGACCTCCCCGTGCGTTCGACGAGCTCCGCCCCTGCGTTCGTGGGTGAGCACAAATGACATCTCCTCCTCCCCACTTCATTTGCTCTGTTCCGGTCTTCGTGCCGATGAAACTTGCTAGCTATAGGTGTCAATCATCAGTATGCGTGACCACTATGCGTCTCCCATTCGAAAGGGTTACATCTATAAATATGCATGCATTTGCATATTTATAACCGTGATTCTTTCGAATTGTCCAACATTATCCATGGACAGCCCGAGTATGTGTAGATTGGTTTCGTTTTCCCATATGCTCTGCTCCGGATCCGATGCAAAATTTCGTCAGTGCCTCCCTGTTGTTCTCCGGGTACACATCCTCTCTGCTTATTGCCGAGACGTGTATCAGGAGAACAGCGGGGAGGTGCTGCCGAAATTTTGCGTCGGATCCGGAGCAGAGCATGGGAAAACGAACCCAATCTACACATACTCGGGTGGGATTAGGACCTATCTTTACCTACTAGCGTCAAGGTTGCATGGACGTAATAAAACTGACAAACTCTATTAACTGATGAATATGGTTTGCTGAATTATGTATATATTTCTTGTGTGTCCAGTAGCTAGGCAAGATGAGTGATCGTGCGTGGATGTACACCGGTCACACTAGTCAGAAAGACATGACCCATGAATGGCTAAGAAAAACCAAGGGGTTTGTGAGAGCCGCATTTGCAAATGGACAGGAAACAAACTGGTGCCCCTGTGTTGACTGCGACAACTTTCATAAGAAGTCCGAGTTTGAAATGATCAAACACCTGCAGAAGTTGGGTTTTACGCCTGATTATACGGTCTGGACATTTCATGGTGAGTCTGCCCAACGTGCCAGAGCTGAGGAGGGCCGTCGTCGCACCGACGAGCATGGTACCGGGATGGAAGACATGGTGGATGACTTTGATGATGCTCGGGATTCGGACGATGAGATGGAGGAATCTGCAAAGGCCTTCAATGATATGTTGGAGTCTTCAAAACGTCCTCTCCACGAGCACACTGAGCTTTGTCAGCTGGATGCCATCGCACAAGTAATGGCTCTGAAGGCTCAATTCAACTTGGGCAGAGAATGCTACGACGCGATGATGACACTATTTGGACGCTTTCTACCCAAAGGCCATGTAATGCCTGCAAACCTGTACCAGTCGGACAAAATCCTCCGTGCACTTAAGATGCCCTATGAGAAGATAGATGCCTGTGAGAAAGGATGTGCCTTATTTAGGCTTGAGTATGCGGACTTGAAGTATTGTCCCGTTTGCCAGTCTTCCAGGTATGTTGAGGTAGACAACGGTATGGGTGAGAAGAGTCAGACAAAAATCCCAGTTAATGTTCTTCGGTATATGCCAATCATACCAAGACTTCAACGTCTTTTCATGGTCGAAGAGACGGCCAGACAGATGACATGGCACAAATTGGGCAAAAGAACCGAACTAGATGCAGATGGGGAGCCAATGTTGGTACACACATCAGACGCTTTTGCGTGGAAGCGCTTCGATGCAATACATCATGCTAAAGCGGCAGATCCAAGGCATCCTCGAATCACCATAAGCACGGATGGGTTCAATGTGTTTGGTATGATGGCAGCTCAATACAGTTGTTGGCCTGTATTTGTCATTCCACTCAATCTCCCCCCCCGAACAGATTATGCAAAGAAAGAACATTTTCCTGACGTTGATAATTCCGGGGCCCAACTATCCGGGGAAGAATATGAATGTATACATGCAGCCGCTTAAGGATGAACTGCAAGAAGCTTGGGATAATGGGATCAAGAGAAACGACGCCGCTACAAAAAAAACTTCCTAATGCGTGCGTGGTACATGTACTCGATGCATGACTTGCCGGCGTATGCGCTATTCGTTGGCTGGTGTGTGCATGGAAGGTTCCCGTGCCCCACATGCAAGGCAGCTCTTGAGTTTCGTCGGCTGCAGGCGGGTGGCAAGTTTTCTTGCTTCGACATGCATAGACAGTTTCTGGATCCTCGCCATAAGTTCAGAAAAGACAAGAAGAACTTCATCAAAGGTAGAGTTGTCAAAAACTCTGCACCACCTGCGTTGACAGGCCAACAGACCCTGGATCAGTTCAACTCTCTCGAGCCAGATCCGGAGCGTCCAGGGTATTTCAAGGGGTATAATTCCGAACACGCCTGGACTCACAAGACATGCTTGTGGGATCTGCCTTACTTCAAAGACCTCCTTTGCCCACACAACATCGACGTGATGCACACTGAAAAGAATGTCGGCGAGGCCCTCTTTGGTACATTGTTCGGCATAGAGGGGAAAACAAAGGATAATCCTAAGGCTAGAGTTGATCAGGAGGCTCTATGTGATAGACCGCTACAAAATATGCGACAACCGAAAGGAAAGCAGAACTGGACGAAGCCAAAGGCATGGTTCAATCTTGGAAGGCCAGCTATGAGGGAAATTATCCTGTGGGTGAAAAAGGAGTTGATGTTCCCCGATGGGTATGCAGCGAATCTAAAGAGGGGAGCGAGCCTTGAAAAATTGAAAATATTTGGTCTCAAGAGTCATGATTGGCACATATGGCTTGAGCGGGTAATGCTGGTGATGTTGCGTGGCTTTATCCCTGAGGATGAATGGCTAGTACTGGCAGAGCTGAGCTATTTCTTCCGTGTTCTTTGTGCGAGTGCAGGCGCCTACTTCAAAACTTTCGGCATGAGGCTCGGACGCAGGCTATTCGAGACTACTACGCCTCGACTGGTATTCGGAGGAAAAAAGAGAAGTGTCGCCTCAAGTATCTGAGTAAGGAGAAGTACATGAAGGTAATTACCTATTCTTAAGGCCTTGTACTTAGTTCCTTGATTTGATTCGTATGCGTAGCGCTCAAATTTCTCTTGCTTAACTTAGGTGCCCCCGAGATGGTGTGCGGATAGGATGGACTGTTGGGAGGCGTTGTTGGATGAGTGGTGCACCCCCCAATGGCGCAACGTCCACGACGGTGCAAAGGAGAAGCGTGCCCAAATGAAAGGTGTCCCACACCATCTAGGCAGCGTCAACCTACGTGGGTTCGGGGAAAACTGGGTATGTGGTTTGCTTCATGATTCATGCAAATTCATTCTTCATACTAGCTTGAGCCCTTAACTAATACTCTGTTCCTCTCTTTTAGGCGCGGCACAACAAGGCTCCAGTGCCAGAGCTGTTCGACCTCTATGCCATGTCCAATACTTCCTCGTACAAGAAGGCCAAGGCATTCTCTGAGTCTGACCTCGATGATCCAGAGAAATTCAGCAATTGTGCCTCCCACAACAAGCTTGTGAGGTACAGAGACGAGGGGAAGGCGAGGAAAGGGCCGGAGTTTAACCCGAGCCAGCAACCTCTTGATCCAGAGCTGGTGATGATATCTGGTGGCGGGAGGCACCATGGCTTGTTAGCCATTGGGGATGGACTGATACGTTGTACTAGCACTCTCCCGCAGATCAAGAAGCGCCAGACCAGCTCCGATCCTGAGATAAGGCCTCGTGCACGGCCAATGGAGCTCGAATTCCAGGTTAGTTATACGGACTCAGATACCTTTCCTCCATTACATTGTGTGTGCGGCCGTCGATGATTACAATGCTAACGAGTGGTGTTGCAGGCTGCTATTGAGGCAGAGAGAGCGAAGACCCAGGCTGCTCTGGAGGAAGCAGAAGCGAGGACCCAGGCGCTTCTAGAGGAAGAGAGACGGCAGGCGGCGGCGAGGGAGAGGGAGGCGGAGGAGAGGACGGCTAAGCTATTGGAGGAGGAGAGGAACCGGAACGAGGCGGGTCAACGGGCCCTATACGAGCTCTTCGTGGTAAGTTTCTTCTGCATATTAGCCAAATCATGCACGTAATGTTCCTTTCATTACTAACTAATATGACTGACTCGAGAAAACCAAATGTGCAGAGCATGTGCGAAAAGAATGGCACGACCCCTCCGCCGATGCCAGTCATTAATCCGGCGGGCACGGTGAGTTTCATTTGAATGGTCATTAGTTACTAGTCTTCACATTTGAGTTGCATCATGCTAACGATACACTGCAAATGATCTTTGGTGCAGCATAACTCCCGAGAAGCATCGACCGATGCTTCTCCGTCTGCCACTGGCGTGACCGGTCCTTCACCTACATCTAAGTGATGACGGTAAGTTTTCCCAAGTGTTTAGCTTAACAAAATGACTCAATATGCTTAGCTAGCTAAAAAATGACATA
>CM077670.1:167205000-167222500 GCA_039707655.1 Elymus sibiricus
ATCCGGCAGGAATCGAACCTACTTTTTGACCCATTTTGCCTTTCTAGGTTGGTGGGCGCTTTCACCATTCAGCCATGGATGCTTTAGCGAGTGAACTAGGTTTTTATTTGAGAGCGAACTAGGTTTTTAGTGGTATTCCTTCTCGAGCTTCTATTTCTTCCGTTAAGGGAGATTCGGGAAAAGATGGAATAGGAAGACGTGTTTCCAGAACGAACAAGATACGGGTAGAGAAGGGGAAGTTAGCAAAGTTAGACAAGATTGGAATGGGCATAGGAACATGTATTGATGTACCAGATCGGCTAATGCTCCCAGGTTGATGCGATGTATTCCACCAGTTGACTGGAGACTTTATTATTGGTATATCGATCGGTCCAGCACGGATTGAAATAGGAGCCGGTTCGACAGGAAGCTTTTGAAAACGCAGTGCACCCAGGTAAATAAGGAACAAGATGAATACAGAAGTTAAACGAGCATCCCACACCCGAAAGGTACCCCACATAGGCCTTCCCCAAAACCCCCCAGTCACTAACGTAAACAAAGTAGAAAAAGCACCAATTTCTGTACCGGTTCCGGAAGAGCGAAGAAAAAGGGGATGTTTTGTTAATGGGAACAAGGAACTGTTTATAGCTGTCGCGATATAAATAACTATACTCATCCGAGCCGCAGGAACATGTACATACGAAATACGAGAATTTCCACCTTGTTGAAGATCTGGTGGTGCTACCCGAAGACTTAAATGAATAGCCATCACTGTTAAGAACAACCGATGCCTTATGTGTATTGGATCCGCTCTTCTGTTAGCATGAACACATGAATGAGATTCTATTCCTCTTCCTTATTCTTCCTAAATAGAACCCCCCAACCTAGGTGCGGAAGTAAAATAAATCCTTGTTTGTACATCGCTGAACTTACATACCCGGGCCCGGCTCAACATTCTTTTAAAACAATCGAATAACGGCTTTTCCATGACTTGGCCATTCAATCTTGTGAACTAATCGAGACCGAAATTGGATAAAGAGATACAAAAGGAGAGGAATACCCAATCGATGAAAGAACATGAAACCCTTCTGTTTCTATAGAGGTACGGGAAACGGTTGGGGGCAATAAAGTAGGTGAAGTGGTTGGATTTTGCGAGCTGTTCCAACCACTGCTGGATGTGATTCCAAGAGCCGAACGAGAATGAATACCACACAGAAGAGTCAAGACCGGGCTCCCTAATAGAATGTTTAACCGATCCATTCCGGATCGATCGAATTGGTACGGAAGTTGTAACATGGGAAAAGCACAGAAAACACGACTTATTTGAATAACCCGGTGACCTACCAATTGTAGAAGTAGGATTTTTGGCAAGCAATAAGCACTTAAATAATACAATTCGAGTGTACCAGATTCTTTATCATTTCGAGGAAAAGGTTCGGGAGGAAAGGGAAACAACAGAGGGATCCGAATCGAACCTAAATGGGAATGACATGAAAAATCTTTTTCAAAACCTATCATTAAGGGCGTGACGACGATATACGAGAGGAATAAAAAAAAACTCGTGATTGGTGTGGAGGGGAAGATCTGCTTATGAAATTGTTCAAGAAAGAGTCGTCTCATTTCCTTACTTCTGCGTTCTTTCAAATTCATTCACTTCGACGGCTGGCGCTACGCTAGCTTTGCATGATTAGCTCCGACAGAACAGGTACTGCATTTCCTTAGTTGGATCCGCTCTTTCTCTCTCGTGCAGTTGTTGCTTCCGGCTATTTATTCAGTCGTCAATTAGCATTGATCCGGGTAGTTAGTCAGTCTCTCTCTTTTTGCCCGTCCTTCTCTATCTATGAAATTCCTAATTCAGGGAGTTCGCTTTCCAATATCTAAATGTTCATGCAAAGCAACAAACGAAATGCAAGAACTGTCACGCAGAAGTCACACAGTATGCTGATCGTTCTGAAATGATAAAAAGTATGGGATTTCATTAGAGATTCATACATAGAGATCTAAACTCATGGAAGGGCCCGGCCAGCAAACGAGATCTCTTACATCCAAAGGACCATGCCAATCGAAGATGAACCATTCACCGAGCCGAGTATGTGCAAGACAAGACACGGCTAGATAAGTCAAATAGAAGATATTGCTTTTACACGAGCAACTCTTTTCTTCATGTGGGTACAGCCCACTTTTCCTTTGATGAAATGCGAACACAAACTTCAGGCATCCAAGAAAGAAGTAAAGATCGAAATCGAAGCATTGTCATTGGGTTGAAGATCAATTCATATCGACAAGACTTTCCATTCATCTTTTTGTTGATATTTGGATTCCGTTTTCAAATAAAGTCATCTTGTAGTTAGAAATCACCTTTAGAATCATCAGCCTCTGTCCCTACACTGACTCGCTTATCCGGGATCGATCCTCACTACGGTCCTTTATTTCGAAACGAGGATAGGTCTCTCGCGGAACGAGGTGTAGATTGAGAAGAAAGATGAGCGTATGGTCCATACTCACTCGGGTTCAAACTTATTTTGCAGGGAGAAATGGGTACATGCCTGTAGATCTTCTTCTCACAGCGAGCACTTGATTACGGAGCCTGATTCTATATATTATTTATGGATTATTATATAATCTATCTTTTTCTTCAAATCATAGTGGGAATCCTATTACCGATACCTAAACGTTTTCTTTGTCGAAACAGAAAGGAGGGAAATTGGATAACCGACGACATGAGTTTCCCATTCAACGTTCCGCTTCGCTCCACTGTTAGATAGGCAATTCAATAGTTACCGACGAAAGGAGTTCCCCTTCTCTTGGCCAATTGACGTTCTGCTTCAATAAGTCATGACCTTCACTCTCCTCAAGTGAGGAGGGCATATTGTTTGACCAACGAAAGCCTCACTAGTTCCTTCTTCCCGTTCACTATTCCCGTAGCCTGATACGAGTTATTTAGTTCGTGTCTCCTTGTTCTTGGGAAGAACCGAAGGTTCATTCGCGGCACTCGTAGACATAGTTGTATTTCAGACCCTCTTCTTTCCCTAAAAAGCTAATAAATCAAAACAAGAGAAAAGCAGAAGCGAAAGCTCGAGTCGAAGAGTGGAGGTCGCTCGGTAACTCGAGTCGATCAGTCCCATTCATTCTTGCCCGAAACAAGTGGGCTATTCATTCCGGTGCCACCTTTGTTCAATCGAGTCCATGTTCTCTATTTCCCAAAACCCATTCGTTCACCGACCCGTGGACCAGAGGTTTAAAGCTTGGAATTGAGCTTTCTAGCTTTCTTTAGTACAATCTTTTTGCGAGAGCAACCCCGGGTTCGTTCCTAAGACTACACTCACAGCTTTCTCTGTTCATGTTCCGGCATAGGAGATCTAGTGGTAGGATAGGGGACAGAGCTTTAGGGCTGCAGTAAACCTCATATGCGCGTGGCTCATCATAAGACCTTAGCCTGATGTCCTACCCAAAGACTTCAAAGGTAGTCACAGGACAACCTTTCCGAGTTCTAACTTCCAAACCTATAACTTGGTTTGCTTGCCTGCTTCCTATCTGACCTATCAATCAAAGAAATGTTCTAGTTCCGCGATACGAGCTTGACTGTCGCTCTGAGACAGTAGATTTCTTGGTTGGGGGTCCCTTTATCAAAGGCTCCCTTCCCTACTGATCATACAACAAATGAAGGTGGTTAGAAAGATGGCACATCGATCTTCTGTACACCCTGTTCGTGCTGCGGAACGCAGAAAATCCGCCTTCCTTGGAAAAAAAATTCCTGACTCCGAAGTATCAAAGGAGACTTGGGTGGCGCCTTCTGAAGAGCCCTTCATTCTGCGACTCAGATAGGCTAGGATTCGTGTCTCAGCCGGAAGGGGTCGTAGGACTGACTCAGACAAAGCGTTAGAAGTACGATCTCCGAATCTATAAGCTTTGGCCTGCCTTCTTCCCTTATCTAATCTCTTAGGTAATAAGAAAGTGGTGTTAATTGTCACGCTAAGGAGCTGACCAGTGACATTTCTGTCTCAATTGAAGTCAACCTTACTATACTCGCTTGTAGGAGATCATCGCTCAGAAGGGCGTTCTTTCGCTAGAAAAACAAGAGTTTGAAGATCACCCAACCCACGAAAAGGTCAGAACTCTCGATCTAGCCCCACTTTCTATAGCAATTTATCGACATGTTGTTTCGAATGTCCTTGAAAAGGCCTACACACATACCCTGCCACTCGATGTGTAGTGGGTTTGTTCAGTAGAGATGGGTAGAGCGCACAAGTATTGGAAGGAAAGTTTCACCCTTCTTAAAAGAGAAAAAGTTTGTATTGAACTATGATTTGAATTCCTTTCTTATTAGTTTCCAAGTGCAAAATGTTCATTGCCTTGATCAGAGCCTTTAAGCCTTTTAGAAGCGAGCATTTCCGCAGCTTCTATTTTTCCTAAAGCTAATGAACCGAATGGAAGAGAAAAACTTGGAATAAATAATAAAGAAGGAACCAACAAGAAAATAAAGAATTGTTCCAACCTCGGCTCGGGGTCTGTCTGGAAATGGTCTCTCTCATCTGGTCTCGCCACAGTGACAAGAAAAACAAGTGAATAATTGGAATAGAACGCAATCGTCAACCAAAATCGGGTAGGATGTATTATAAAAGAAAGCCTTGCCTCACTCGCAAGTGAGGACCTCACCCCTCCTTCCTCATTTATTGAGAATGGAAAAAGACAATGTTCATTGCTTCCTCAAAACAAGAGTTCCACGGGCGGCTGCTCCTGAACGAGCTGCTCATGCTCAAACTGATCAACATAAAGTGGAAAGTGCAGTAGAGATATTACTCGCAGTATGAGAAGGAAGAGAAGATCTAACCTCTCTACTTGACACCTCTGAACCAACTTCATTCCTAGCTAAAACAGGAAAGCTGAAAGTACTAAAGCTTCAAACTCCTTGCTAACAGCCCTACCGATAAAAGGAATAATGCTTCAAGGACTATATGACTAGCTCTTATACGAGTTCCTGGTAAACCACTACTTGCGTAAAGTACTCCGCTCGCTCCCCTGCTCGTTCAAAGTATTCCACTCGCTAGGATCTTAGTAAATAAGCTTGCTCCTTACCTTTCCTTCCTAGCTTTGAGAGCAACACTACCTGTAATAACACAATGAACTTATCCTACTTAGGGAACAGGCTGGCATAAAGGGCAAAAGAGAAAGAGTTACACCCGGTCTAAAACCAGGTGGTGTTACTTTCCTGCTTCCACCTGAACCTGCTTGCAGGCCTTATAGAAAAGTCTTGTATAAGATAACTAGCTTGACAACAGGAATTCTCTAACTTACTTGTAGATAACGAACTTGCTGAAGGAGGAGATGATCTTAAGATAGTTTTCCGTTAATGGGGAGAGAGAAAAAGAGTCCTCGCTTTCATAATCGGTAATCAGAGTCCAGGCTTCCTACACCCATATTTTACGACAACCTATGAACCGACTAACTCAACAGCTGGCCTTAGAGAAACTGTCCTAACTTATCCAATAAGTCCTAATAAATGGCCATGATGAAATACTCTTCCTTTCCCTGCGGCACTCGCTTGAAGGAAAGCTAACTCGAAAGCTGACTAATGCTGATAGGAAGAACTTTCAAAGTTCTCGTTAGTCCTTTCATTGAAGCTAGTGACATCATCTGACTCTATCAATTCATTTCTATCTTCTTTTTCTTTCATTTATCTCTTTCCTATCTATACAGTGTATTACCCCAAAAGATAGTGAGTTAAGCAAGCATGTGGGAAGTAAGCGAGCAGGGTGAGGCGGCGGCTTGTAGAAAATCCTCAATATCTATATCGGAGTCAGCATCCGTTTTTGTTTGAGTTTCGCTGTTAGCTTACGTCCTTTTAGCTAGTTCGACGTGTTTTCATTAGTCCTTCAAGCAAGTGAGCCAGTCGCGGTAGGTCTTTTTAGCCTTTAAGTAGTAGTCCTGTTCGAAAGATAGTTATCATAGTGAAGTGAGTTATTACAGTTTTTCTAGTTTCTTGAAGGCCAGGCAGTCAGCCAAGGAAGGAAGTTATGGTGTGGAAGTCTTCTAGTCTGTCTTCCCCTTCAAGCTCTCGAGTACACTAGGGGAGAGGTATCGAAAGTCAAAGTATAAATCAAAGTGAAAGTAAGAAGTATAAGTAGTAGGCTATCGATTAGGTTTTTCTACTTAATTAAGCTGCTTATGCAAAGTTTTAGAATTTGTTCACATAGGCAGCGTGATTGGGGGCATATTTGTTGCTTCCCAAGGTAGTTAGTTCACCACACAGGCATGTTAGTACTAAACTGCAGAAAACTATTAAGTCATCCAATTCATGCCGCATTGCAAGATTACTCTACCACTCTATAAATGGTATATAGATAAGTGTCTTCACTTCATCAAATGAAAATCAAAGAAATTGAGTACTAACACGTATTGCTATGGATGCTGCAAACAGGCTTTCGGCAGCAATTCCAGAAAAAAGGAATAGGTGTTTTAGCCAGGTCATCAAATCAGGGGGGATATGCCAAGAAGAAATCCATGGAAATCAGCATTCCAAGAACAATAAGTTGGCACTTTCTTTCATATATAAACTATTTATTGAGGGAAAAGATATGAAAAACTAGAGTGGAATCGATTGAATGCACTATCGTTATGCTTTGGCCAACCCTCTTTTCCAAGTTCCTCTTGTTTATCCAATCTGTATTCCAATCAGAAATCCAAGGTAAGATCAAGCCAAAGGGGAATCTAGGTACCGTTGACCCAGGAAATCAAGTATCAAAGGACCCGGGCAATAGGTTTATGACTGAACTGAAACTAGAGCAGGGAATAGCAGGATGCCTATGTTTCCAATACATAAATCCTTAACAGAACAGAGCACAGACAATAGGGCCAACTATTGATCTTACTTTCCCTCAATAAATAGTTTGGATTGGATAAACAATCCTACTTTCATTCCAATCATAAAACAAGGGAAAAGATCAAGGGAGAAAACCCTTCCAAGAAAACTAGTAACCAAACCCTGACGAACTTGCATTTGTTGAGCGAAAAGAAGAGTTCAACAGGAAGAACGTATGAAGAGATTGAGATGTTTGGATCTTGGCTAAATTTATAAGCGAAGAATGCACGTGAAGTATTAAAGGTACATTCGACTATATCTCATTCTATAGAAACCATTTCTCAATCTATAGAAACCATTTGCTTTAGGTAGACGTGATGGTACTTCCACTATTTTGGCATCTTATGGAACCCAATTCGAGATATATAAACTAGATCCTTGTTATTAGAATGATGATCTCTTGGCTATGACTGAGTCATATATTAATGGAAATGGTTTTCTCCTCCGAAAGTCCAAGTTGAGTCCAAGTAGTGGCAAACTAGAATCCTTCTTTTCTTTTCCCTTCGTGGTTAGTTTCAGTTCAAATGACGAATTGAGACAGAAACCAATGGATTCCAGTGGCTGGGGGATCCTATGTCTATAGATAGATTCAAGTACCATTCTATACCCCTTCCCTAGCGCCCTATAGACCTGTTTTGCTAAGTGGGTCCTACTTAGCTGGTCGGCCTAGGGGGGGGTGCAATTCAAGAGACAAGTTCTACAAGTTCTCATGGCCGAGATCCCCGTATTGGTAACGGGGCTGGTGCTGACTCGTTCAGAGAACAGACCCCCGATGTTCTTGGGAAGAAAGAGAGAAGGACGGCCCTGTAAGGGAGATCCTGTGTTGGAAGATATTGGTGGGTGTCATCTCGTTCAATTCTGGGTCAAATGACAAGAGGGCCGTTCAAGCAGATTAGAAGTAGATGTTGTTGAGAAAAGGTCAAAGTGCCACTATGGAGGTCGGAACAAGCGTCTACCTACCAAGTGAATTGTGATTGAAATGACGATGGCAATAGGTTGAGCTCTATCCACTGAAATTGAATCCATCGATGCGGTAAAGGACAGAGCAGAAACAAATCCTCCATTTCCCTGCCTTGCGACCGAACAAAGAAGAAATGCTAGAGTGAGGAGACCTGTTGGTTGACCAACTGAAGGAAACGACGCCTCTCCTGCTTTGCTTACTTTTGGCCAGCATTCGTCTTCGGCTTACAGTAGCGTTTGCAGCTCTATTGGAAATCGAATTTCTATGTCCGTCCATAAAAAGCATCAACTTCTAGTGCCGCCATCCACCACAAGAGTAGGTAACCTGCTCGCTCTTTTCTCTATTGGGGGATCTAGGTATATCTTCCAACTCTCCTTCCTGCACACTGGCATACAAAGCAGCCTCATAAACTGCATTTTGTAACTGAACCTCCACAGTTTTAAAACCTAAGGGTGGATCAAAAGGCACCGGTATTCTCTAATCTAACTTGAATTCAGATCAATAATCAAGGGGCACAAGAAGAAGGCAAGAGCGCGGTTCCGGCTAAAACCAACTCTGCGAGGAAAGCAGAACTCAGCGGTGACTGATCCGCTCGAACCACACTACTTACTTAGGCTCACTTACGAGAGCTCCCCTGACTCTGATCTCTGATCTAGTAGATGCGAGAAATCAATCCAACTCCATCTGATCTTATGATCTTTGCAGAGGACAAAGGTACTAGGGATATTTCCTCCATTTATATTCGTAAGAAAGAACTCCCACTATTCGTTTGTATCAGCCTTTAGCGGGTCTTGGTGAATCAAAAAAAGGCGTAGATAATGCGCATTGCTTTTGAGTTCGATTTGAACTAACTAGTTTCCACGGTTCTCCAGGAACCCACCGTTTGTTTGGAGTATAGCCAAGTGGTAAGGCATCGGTTTTTGGTATCGGCATGCAAAGGTTCGAATCCTTTTACTCCAGATTATGAAGACCCGATCGGATTTGTCAAGAACGAGCTAACAACTACAGGGGAAGCGGCTCAGTATCAACATACCACCTGCCCGTCTTATCAATGACAATCATCCGTTTGGATGAGGCCATTCTAAGGGTTGTTTAGGATTGGTATCTGCTCTCTTCCCATGGAGTTCTTGTCCCCATGACCAGTATCAGCAGAGGCAAGACCTGTAAGCATCAAGCCAGCCAAGAAGTAGAAGTTGGTAAAGATGGCACAAACAAAAGAAGAAAGGAACTTGGTTGGTGATCTTACATACGGGAGGCCTTCTATAGAGTGAGGCAAATAGCAATTTTGCTATAGATACTGGGATCAGAAAATGGTAGTGGATGTGGACGCCGAACAGGTGGCACGAAATGCTCGTTCAACGGACGGAGTCATACCACCGCCTCCTCCTGCAAACGAGCAAGTTCTAAGCTTTATCGATCTTCTCCGGCTCACGAAACTCTGGTCTAATGCCCGCCTTTAGAAAGGACCTGTTTCTTCCTATTATTCATATCCGCTAGGGGTACGAAGGAGAAGGAGACCGGATGCGTTAAGCTAGTTGGTAAGAGTTCTTGTCATTATTGATAGTGGCCCTAGAGAAAGAGCTTACGCTGATTGTTCTAACTTCATTCATATTTGATTCCGCAACTGAGACCTTTTCCCACATCTGTGCCAGGAGGGCAAGCGGTCAAAGCAGAAAGGGTTCTCACTTCTCCGTCTGGAAGGACACCAAATGGACCAAATCCTATCGATCTTTCCTTACGACTCGACTTAAAAAAAAAGGCCGCAGAGGGCTAAAGGCAGTATCTTTAGTCTACCCAACTCCCTTGCTGCCTATTTCCTTTTATACGGTCATTCCGTGGGGCCACAAGCACCATCAATTGCATTATCCCCGGTACCACACATCACTCCAATCAGAATAAGCGGGAATGCTGGTTGGAAAGACAGAGAAATAGAATAATGAGAATCATATGGTCTGCTTGGGAAGATAAGCGAAGAAAGCTCTAAGGTTTCCCTTCCTGCATTCAGAGCTTATCAATTCGTCCCACGCTATATAGTGAAGCAAAGCTATCTATAAATCGAGCATATCTTTTATCCGGAAGGTAGTGGGCTTTCACCCGTACTCGCCCTTCCACTTCACACTTACTAAATTAGGCTGAGTGTATGCGCACATGAAAACAAACAGAAAACGAGTGAGCACTTTCTTTCTATAGACAACGGTCAAGTCTGCGATCCAAACAGTGATGAAAAGAATTATCAAATCATTCGCGGATGGACGTGAAAGAAGGAAGAACCAAATGGCACTGCTTCCTCAAAGCGAGCTTCGGGTACCCGATCAAGGGACTAATGAAACACCAGTACATGTCATACAGAAGCTCCACTCATCCCTCCGCCAGCCCAACCTAAGTTTCTATCGGACTGAGCTATTCTTCAATCCAGTGCCCTAATCCTTTCGAACTTGGGTCCAGAAAATAGTGCTATTGTACAACCTGGGGAAGTCAAAGCACATTCTAAGTGGGCCGCATGGGTCGGCCCTTTCACCTCATTCTTTTCCGTTTCCACGCTCTGAAACCGGGTTCTTTCACTTCAATCTCTCTCATAATCAAGCTGAGATATGATGCTGTTTCATCCTAGAATTATGAGAAATCCCTTGTTGGCTGGGACGGACCCTTAGTATAAGATAAGTCAACACAACAGGTTGTGTCAGTTTCTCAAAAGACATGGGCTCGCCTTTCGGGGTGACTAGCTGCATTCATTGGTTTGCTTTCTTCCACCAACTTCACAACCATCCTTCGTTGATGACAGGCAAGCTCAACCACAGTTTCCGTAGTTTGGTTCAATTCATTCGGCATTTCCATTTCCAATTGGTAAGTTATATTTTCTCCGACCCAAGGAAGAAGATCACAAGCGGGAGTCCCCTCTAGGAAGAGATGCTTTCCAAAGGCCGTACGCTACTGTTGAATGGCCAAATAGGGATTGAAACAGAGTAAATAACTAGAGTATCCCGTCGTAGTGGTAGCTGCATTTACGCGACCGGGTCCGAGCCACGGGACAAGACCAAATTGGATTGGATTTGTCACATCCGCGGATGGAAGACCGTAGATTTCTCACTTTCCCTACTCGGAGAGCACGTGTATGTAGTCCGCCTGTATCTACTTATTTATTCGGAGAGCGCCATTAATAGGATTCAGAAGTCGTACAAGCTATGGCGGAGCCGTTTACCAATGCACCCAGTTCTCCTCATATTTGATTCTTTTTTTGGTATCATTGGTTCCACGTACGTCTTTTGGGCGAGCTTTCTTCACTGTCATCAAAACCAACGCTCAAACCGAAGCTTTCCGAGCAGTTGTTTATTTCTCACTTTAGCTGCTGTCGTTTTCCTCTTCCGAATTAAGCGAGTGAAAAACAAGGGGATCAGAAGAACAAACAATAAGAATGAGGGATTGAAGTCCGTTTCCTTCGTATCGTATTTCAACGGATCGGGTAGTTCTAGTCTTTTTTGATTACTCCTTCCTTTTTCCCATCATTTGACATAACATAATTAAGAAACTGTTTGATGGTCAACGGAACGAGTAGAGAAGAAAAATGCCCTTATTCCAAAGGAAGTGAGTGCCAAAGCGAAAATAGAGTAAAGAACAAAAGAACGAAATGCAAGGGTTGCATCCGCTGTTTCAAGTCCGGACGGTTCCTTCGCTAGGTTATTGAGTTGGCTCCCCCGTTATTCTTCATCAGACAACGCACACTTAATGGAAAAACGAGGTATCTTTTTGGAAAACTTCTCTACTTACGACTTTGTTAGCGCTTTGAGGGCTTCACTATGTTCTCTGAAATCTTGTATAAATAAGAAAGAAGTCTTTCTCAGGAGATGACTCTGCTGATACTGAGTTTCAATGCAAAATGGCTCCCGCTTCTTCTGAAAGAAAACTGGGGAAAATCAATATGGAGCAGTTAGAGGCTTATCTGGCCGATATGACTTCCAGAAATTCTTTCCTGATAAAAACCTAAAATGGAGGGGTTGGGGCTTTGGCTCCAGGCTCAAACTCTATCTTGTGGTAGACTGCCCTCCTAGGGAGCGCTTGGGCAACTAACTTGTGGGGCATGACATCCCAAATTCATCATTTACATTAGGAATTTCCTGCTAAAAAGTCTTATGTGTATTGGATCCGCTCTTCTGTTAGCATGAACACATGAATGAGATTCTTCTTATTCTTCCTAAATAGAACCCCCCACCCTCACCTTTCTTAGGGCTATCAAGCCTTCTCGAATTAGGTCTATGGTAGAAGCTTTGAACGTAGACCCGGATACAAATCTTTCACTCACTGAAAAGTGAAAACCTGTGACTATATCGTCCTGAAGACGGATGCGGCGGGAAGAAGTGGCATTTAGAAGTGTTGCTGACTTTACATTTAGGTTTCGGCATAACAAAGCTTGCACTGTCTTTTCGCACTTAGGCGCACAGCGTGCCGTTGGTAATGATTCTACTACGGTGCTGCAAATTCGCAAGCTGATCCTAAGTAATCGTTGTTGTTCATTGGATTCCTCCGGAATTACTTCGTTAGGATTGAAGAATTGCTGCAATTCTTCCTGAATAGACTCGATTCTCCCGTCGAGAGTTTCTTTGAAAGTCTTACCTAAACTCTTCCGACTGAATATGAGAAAGCCTATAAAACAACGAGCTACTATCATTTCTTCATTATAGATTGAGATCTTCTTCGGACTTGATGCACAAATAGATGGAATAGCAGCAAATAGCATATTTCTATCCTTCATATCCGTAGAAATCAATCTCATCTCCAGGTAACTCCATCTTTTTCAGCTCTGCTCCCGAAAAGAGAAAGGAGACTGAGATAGGGGTTGTCCTTGGTTTTTCCAAGGAAAGCCTGATTTAGCATGTAACGTGAACATGAGCGGACACCCACACAATCTCGATTTGAAGAAAAAGTACCATACCATTGTAGTTTTTAGGGCGAAAAAGAATGGGTCATCTTTGTCAATTGATAACTGAGTGAGAGAAGACAATCACGTTCTTAAAGCGGTCGCTTCGCCGGATTCACAACCTTCCCCTATTGGCCGGCTGCCCGTGAAACACATAGGCTCCTATCGCATTTATCGATCGAGAATGGTCTCATCACAGAAACACTTTCTATATGTTATTTCGAGATTCGAAGAAGCAAGCAAGTTTATAGGGCATATAGTTGTTTTTTTGTAGGGCGAGCCAAGATCTTATCTTATTTGCAGGTTGTATAAATGAAATGATTGGAAAAATCATATAGAATTTGGAGGTGCGTAGTGTCTTACGGGGCTGGCTCACAATACAACAATTATCGCTACTGATTCCAGATAGAATGTTGATACCGGTGGAAAAGCACTTCTTTCTATGTATAGGGCAGTGAACTAAAAAAAAGTGTCCTTTCTCGATACATAACATTGTATAAGTCAACCCAAGTCGCTTCTTCATCTCCGGGAATCCGGTAAGGTACTTTTGGAACACCAATGGGCATATTAGCTTAATATTATTATATTTAAGTAAGAAAACTACACTTTAATATATAAACATAAGAATGGAAGAGAAAGAAAGAACCTGAGAAGAGCTTAGTTGGAACTCTTTACCGGGATCATAGGGGCTATGCTCCCCTCTCTCTGTCTCAGTCCCAGCCAACGGCATAGCAACACCTACTCTTCCTTCTGATGCAGCCTTCCTGGATCCATAATTTGGCTTCCTCGTTTATTGATTGCTTGCAATCGCCACAACACCATTGAGTGAGCGTCATAGAATCCTCAAGGCGTGAAGTAGAAGTTCTTCGAACCTTGATTGTGTGTGTTCGTGCCCACTCCAATAGAGCATTTGGCCCTGTGAGCTTTGACTACGAAAGCTACCTATGTCAATCAGTATAGCCACTAGAGGGATTGGAACAGGTATATTCCTTCTCAGACAGTACTTTAAGACAAACACGGTTCACAAGGTGGATTTTCTATCTATTAGTTGACTACGGAGCTTCCTCATCCCGACCTATCTATATGTGAAAAGCTCTCCGCCAGAATCTTCGTAGTAGTAAGTCGTGGGTTACAAGTTGTCCCTTCCTCAAACCACCCCGCAATAGATATAGGGTTTACCAACCTCAGGCATGGACATAGACACCAGATCATTTTGATCGAGGACCCATTTTTGGAATAAAAAGGATAGAGACCAGACGTAGTCCAATCGGAAGGTCGTGCTTTAGAGAAAGACTTGTGTTCTATAGGACCAGCTGCCTATGTTCACCCGGCTGCCCTGCCTGTCGCAGAACCGCTGTGAAGCATCCATTCTATTCAATTAGAAATAGCATCTATAACTAGTAGTAGACGGTTGCTTCGAGGTCTCACAGGTCCTGCTTAACCGAAAATGTAGTTGTGGAAGTAGTCTTGCCCACTTTGCCTTACGCTCATAGAGATCTATAAGTATCCCTCTTGTCTAAGTAGGTAAGTACGCTCGGCCCAGTACTAAACTTTAGCATTAAAGCCAGAGTCCTTCTTTTCATGAATGTTCAGGAAGAAGAGAATCCCTAAGTTAGAATTGAATGCCATCCCATTTCCTAAAGAAAGAGATTTCCAATATACGTGAATCACGAAAGAACCAATGCTGTAACTTGCTTCATCCGGCATTATAAGTAATCAATGAGATTTTCTTCCTCGAGAACAAAAAGCTACACGAGGAGAGCCTTGTTTACTGATATGTTACTAAAAGACCAGAGGTGATGGCCTCTGAATTGCAGGGTATGGAAAGTGGGTGTTAATCAACAAGATTATCTACATTTGCGGAAACCACTACTGGAATAAAGTTAGATCTTTATTTCATTTCAAGGAAAAGTTTCAGGGTTTAGCCACCACTCAGACAGTAGTGAAAAAAAAAACTAACTCTAGGCGAAAGTGCACGGAGGATCTTTGATTCCTCCTACCTTATGAGCCCTTACGAAATGCCATTTTGAATGATGGACAAATCATGGGTGTCGGCGGTCTAGTCAGAGCATTTTGGAGCGCCTGAGCGGGCAAAGTAGGTTGACCCGTCCCGAGGGGGAGGGAACAAACGGGCAATTGAACACCATAGGGCACAAACGAATCGCCAGTAACGACCTGTATATATCAGGCAAGAGGTGCTACTCCGACCCGGAATCCTGCGTGATGGTTGGTCACCTTACCAATAATCTTCTTAATGTTGGAGAAAATGAGGATCATTGACTTAAATTGGAATTGATACCTAGACTACTTGGTTCTAGCTTGCCACCCCAGAAGGCAACGTATACACAAGTATAGACTATAGGTAACACTGTAGGGTACAGCCTTGGGTAGTCTTAGGGTTTTCCAAGATATGATATGATCGGGTTATTTATTAGAATTGGAAATAGCTAGACGAATAAGTAGGCTTTAAAAGGACGAATAAAGTAGGCCTTCTAACTCAAAGTACTCCAGCTTAAGGAAAGACATGCAACATTGGTGATCAACGTATGGAATTTCCGCTATTCCGTTCCGGGAAAACACTTAGTTTGGCTCGAGTGAAAAAAGAGAAAGACTATTGTCGTCCGTCATTTCACGCCCTATTGACATTATGACTAAGAATAGGGTTGCCCATTCCTGCCGTGGTCCATGGGATCTTCGAGTTGCGAGTTAGCTTAGAGTTAGTTTAAGAATCACAGGGGAAGGCAAAGGTAGATAATCTGGTTCCACCTCTTTACTAGAGAGCCATAAGCAAGATTTCTATAACTGACCGTTAAGATAACTGGCATAACCAGAAGTATAGAACCTTCCTTTTACAAGAAGGAGGGACTTGTGATTGGTTTTCTACAGGGAAGAGAGATACCAAGCCGGGCAACTTCCCCTACTAACTACTGAACACAAAAGCCGAGGTGACCCAGAACAATTATTTCACTTATTTCTAGTTTAAGAAGGACCTTGTGCGCGGTTCACGACTCCCGGTGCTTAGAGATGCGGTTCACTATAGCAGTGGTAAGAAAAGCAAGAAAACAGGTATCAAGAGATGGAAGTGAAAGAAGAACTGTTGATCGACCGGTGGTTTGGGTCTTGCCTTTTAGGATTCGGATTCCTATTGAATTTACTTTGCCTTTGCCGAGGAGCAGAAACCGAGCCCTTTGATTTGATCCAGTGAGTGACGTTACGAGCAGAAGCCTCGACAAGTTGAATCCGGTACCGAAACAAGGATGACATTATTGAATATATTCTTCTTTCCTGTGCTTTGCCTTTCCCGTTTTCCGTACCTTTCGTAGTAGTTACTCGCCACTAGAAACAGGATTCATGAATTCAAACTAAAAGCAAAGGTATCGCTAATTCCATTTCAGTGGAAATATAGGGATGAAAGTTTCTCTCCTACTGATTTCGATTGCACATCTAATGAAAATATATGCACATGAATGTTCAAAAGCAAGGCTATCCCCTTTGCCGTTACCGAGGATCTATCTTTGTCCCTTGATTCGAAACCGAGGAAAGCGTGCGCTCGACCTCCTGGAAGGAATGCAATTATTCGCTTCGTAGTCCTCGTATGAATTCGCTATCGCTTCGAATCGTAATGTCGCGGCATACATAATCAGAAAATAGGATTCGTGAGAGCGTTTTCTTTAGCTGTTCCTTAAGAAAGCTATCGACTTAACCGCTTGTGTTAAACATATAGATTGTCCTATTCTCTCTTTTTTTTCTCAAATGACCTATTTCACATAACCGATGTTGATTACAGATTTTGCCTTGCGTCACATTATCGTGGTGATCAATTCCTTTCGTGGATCGATTGAAATAACCGATTTTGGTGTATTAATTCAAGATAGGTAATTTTCCTCAAGGTCATAAAGATCGGTCATCTAGCGTGGACTTCTGACTCTAAGTGGAAAGTCTTTCTCATCTACCTCTTCCATCCAAAACCGTTTTTCCGCATTTTTTTCTGCCAAGTTACTTAAATCTATATCGGAGCTATAGGATCGGTAGACCCGTAAGCGAAGATGGTTCGCTCCCACATAAAGAGACGGATATTCGATGTGTTTAGCATAGTGACACTTTTTTTGGTGCCGAAACAGCCCCAATCCCTTTGGTCATTTCGCTTTTCGTGCCGGCCTGTATTCGGAGTTTCTTGGATTTGCGGTGCCTGAATGCCTTTCTCCTTCTTTTTGGTGACGTCGGATGCCCGCCTTTGGCGCTCAGAAGTGGATTCTCCTTCAAAGAGGGCTTTTCCCCTAAGAAAGGGACATGGTTGTACTGGATTTCTAGTCCTATAGTGGAAGAGCAGATAGGATCACACCTACACGTAAGTTCGTTCGTTGGGTTAGTGGCCACCCGCACTCCAACCTATCTATATGGCAACAAAGCGAATGACAAGGCCAAAGTAGCTGACTCTTATCGCTAACTTGACTCGGTCTAAGGGCGAGCTTGAATACAACTCACAGAACGACTCCTCCAGGGGCCTTCAGGCACTCAAACAGATAGTGAGACAGACACCATCTATAGAACTTGAATGACAATACACCCATATATTCTAGCTAACAATCAGAAACTGTATCCAAATGGAGGGGACACTCTTCCTTCAGAAAGATGCCTTCGAAAGAAAAGCTCTTCCCCTCAACGACACAGCACATTTTCTCAAATGTTCCACGTTTCTCACCATATCCTCATAGGGCTGAAGCACAAGAAAGAGGATTACTTGGTTACCTTGCTTCCCTCGCCTAGGACAGTAGAAGGATCTGTGGCC
>CM077670.1:167230000-167257500 GCA_039707655.1 Elymus sibiricus
TTTTAGTAGAAAAGGGCGTTGATGATTGAAAGGATTTCTCCTCGAACCACTAGTAACTATGTCAGCTTTTGTCATTCTGATGATACTGAATCGGATCAATATTTGGAATAACAATATCTGATCTATCAAATCGATTCATCATCGAGAATGGAATAGTATAACATAGGAATTTGATCCAAACAAACTCCGAATTGGGATTTCTTATTGGATCAGGAATCCCATTGCATTTTGCATCCTTTTCCATTTTTCTTCTTTCAGGCAGTTTTGGCTCGCAATAAAGCTAGGGTCCTGATCGAGCAAGACTACGTCCTATCTATCTACCTCTCCAAACACAATATCTTGAGTACCTATGATGGTGACTACATCTGCTGGCATGTGATGTTTGGACATAGAATCGAGTCCTTGTGAATGGGCAAAGCCAGGTGCTCTTATTTTACAACGGTAGGGACGATTACTCCCATTACTGACAAGAAAGACACCAAATTCACCTTTAGGTGCTTCAACTGCGGTATAGGTAGAAGGAGCTGGTACGGAAAAACCTTCTGTATAAAGTTCGAAATGGTGAATTGAGGTAGAGTAGACCGATGATCCGGTAGTCATTTGGCCGGCTATGGAAAGGAAAAGCTTGCATCTGCTCCCCCTAAACTATAACGGGTCCCATCTCTCTCCAAACCTAACGTGGTAGTTTCCCATCATAAGGCTTTCCATCTATAGATTGAGCCATTACCCACCAAGGATCCCATTCGTTCAGAACTCAGTCGACTGCTTCTATAGATAAGGCGGAACGTCCTTAGTTCAGCATTATAGCACATAGTCTCCGACGCTACTACAGCGCTTCGCTAACTCGAAGCGCCTCGCTATGAGAATGACGCGTCGCTAACGCTCGGCTAAGTCGTCGAACCCTCGCGCTGACCATTCGCTTTCTCAGTAGCGAAAGCGCTTCTCTTTGCCCCTTAACTTCATAAAGTATTTGGAAAGAAAAGAAAGAGATTCTTGGTTTTATTGCTCCCGCTTCCTCATCTGCGCTCGTCAAGCCAACTTTGCTTTTTGGGAGGCGAAAGAGGGGTTGAAGCGGACATGTCGAAATGACAGCATCGAAGATATCTATATACACAGGAACGCTTATTCCGGACTGCGTTCCGGAAAAAGTAGCCTACTTGACAGAAAGGGCGGGCACTCTCGGCGCGGAGGTAGGCACTCTCGTCTTTCAACCCCACCGTCACTTTGAATTTAGTGGGGCACTGTTTACTTACAGCCTCTACGAGTTGCAAGTGAATGGGGCCGGTGCGTGGTGAACGGAAGGGTTCATCAAGCCATTTCTCGCCTTAACCCCTAAACTAAATAGGAAGAGGGGTACTTGACTAATAGGGGGCAATTGCATTGCACCTGACTGTGAGGGACCTCTTGATACCTTATGTTCACTTCCTAACTAGTAGCCGGTTTCCTGTCGCGGAAGCCTTTTCCCAGTGCGCGGAGCCCCGATGAGGAAGGTGTTAGTGCTTTCTCATGGGGTCAATAATGCTAATCCCTCTTTTTGTGCCGGGAAGAAGATAAGAAAAGGCGAAGCCTTCTCTTGGTTTCCCAACCTGTTGCTTCTAAAGGCTGCCCTCTCTCGGCTGGATTTTGGTCCAGCCTACTGCGAGGATCCCGTATCCCGTACATCGTCTTTCTCCCTCCTGGGTTCCCGTGGTTCCTATGCCGCCGCGTTTCCCGGTCCTTTTCTTTTAGTGCTTCGACCCGAAGCGATAGCTTGACGCGTTTTCCGTGGATAAGATGGCAGCGCTCCAGCTCACTAAAGAATGGGACGGCAGTGGTCCGCCGGCAAGCTCGTTCTGATCCTGGACGCAGTACATTGGAATCCTGAAGCACCACCACGAACGCTACCGCGCGTGCGCCTGCGGTGCGGTAAGGCACCACCCTGTTGTGCCAGCAGCCAACTCCGGCGTGTCAGCTTAGTTATCCTCATCAAGCCACAACCTTGATGTCTAGCTTCCCAACTGGTAGACGGTTCCCTTTCCCCCGGATCAATGAAGAAGGGAGAAGTCAGTTGATTCTTCCGAAGAACCGGAAGCGAAGCGCTATGCCGGGGCGAGGGGACGGGAAAAGAAACTGCTCCGAAGAAAGATATTGGGGTTCCCAATGCTTCTCCACGCCCAACGAGATGCGCCAACCTCGGGATGCTTTACTCCTAACCCCACGGCGGTTCCGAGACGGAGCTTAACCTGAGTCTCGGTTAAGAACGGCGATGATCTGCGTTTCACACGGCGCACGATTCCATGGATAGTTTCATTCGAGATCGTGATGGAGGACATAGCTTACGATCATCGGCTTTGATCATGCCACTAGGCATTTGATTAGGACATTGCACAATGATCCGAACACTTTGTCTCATCTCTTCGATACGGATACAGTAACGATCATAGCGATCTCCTCTGGTACCTACTGGTACGTCAAGATCCGATTGGTCATGAACATCGTAAGGTGCTGCTCTTCGCGAATCCCAGCATACCCCAGGTTGGGATGGGTAGGCCCACCACTTCACTTTTGCACTTTCACTTAGGCCCGGGCCAAGTCAGTGGGGGGACCCTGTCGGGCTCCTTCCCCCCCAAAACAAACTGTACGTGGGAGTTTCCCTTCATACGGCTCGAATCATTCTCAGATGCCCCGAGAGGCATCTTTCCTTATGATCTGGTGGTTCACACGCGCGCAAACGAGCACCGGCCGCAACAGCAAGGAACTATGACCAATAGAGTCAGACACAGAGCGTCATACTTCTTTATCTTGTGATGGTTGAGGAGTTTCTTTCTCAGAGGGTGCGGGACGCTTGCGGAGTCCGTGCCTTCCGTACCACCACAGGTCGTTCTTGGGCAGATCCCGCTCCTAAACATAAGGGAGGGATAGGGGGAAAGGGGCCCTAAAAATCATATAAATAGGGTTGTAGAAAGACCACTTTCATTCGACGTTCCGGGGCGCCCGATTCGATCGACGAATTTGGCGAGCTGATCCGCTTTGATCCAGGAGAAAGCCCAGTCAGCCACCTTTTCGGTGCAGGTCACGTGACCTACAGCTCGGCCTTCGCTTTTTGAGACTTCCTCTACCCACATCTCTATGTGCCCGCAGCACTTTCATATGGAGAAAGATGGGCTTACCATGTTCCATCAATAGCACCTAACCTATGCCGATTTTGGCGGACCGTGCTCCACCCCGGTGAACTCATGCGGTTCCGACGTGCCTAGAGGCCAGAGGCGAATCCGTTCACGGTCCGTAGGACCAACACCATTCGAAGGTTGATGGCCCGCCCCGCCTAGAATAGGAATCTTTGACTGGGCTTACACACATTCGCTCACTTACGCTGTCCCCCCTCAGCTCACCCTAGCCCCGGGTACGTCGTCTCCAAGGCTTCACACAAAATCTTCACTGACAACATATGCATGCTTTTGTTGGGTCAGGCAGAACCGTTGTTGCCTGATGGGAACTTCCCCCATATTGCTATCAATGTCTTCATGTCGCACGACCTCTTAACATTACACCACTGAATCCCCAATCCTTTGCTTGCTGTGCAGTGATAGTACCAATATCCACTAATCGTTGTTTCCAGATACGGTTGCCGGTTGACATCTCTTCTAATTCGTCGATACGAGAAGCAAATTGTTGTGTGGAGGAATCAATATCTCGACATAAGCCAAGAGGCAGATCTTGTGCCACTCCACCAGGTCGTATGAAACTGGCATGCATCCTGGCTCCCGGGACTCTTTCATAGAATTCCAACAATTTCTCCCGCTCCTCAAAAGCCCAAAGGAACGGAGTTGATGCTCCCACATCCATAGCATGAGTAGTTGAAGCAAGTGAATGATTTGAAATTCGAGTTATTTCACAGAATAACACTCTTATATATTGAGCTCGTAATGGTACCTCACAATTCAAAAGTCTCTCTACGGCTGAAGAATGAGCGTGTTCTTGGGCCATCGTAGAAACATAGATAGGGTCAACGACGGAACGAACAACGAAACTTTACGACAGCTTTTTCGTACACGTTCACTTGCATCACATACACAAGTGCTCTCTGAACCGTGCAATAAGGTCACCCATAACACGGCTCTCCCACTGGAGTTACCTTAGCCCCGGGCCATGCTATTCCATGATATTGGAAAAAGTTTACTAATTATTATCATCGTCTTGAAAGCTGGGCGCCTTTTGAATATGAGTGGGGCTCCTAGTCTAGGCGGCGCCTTCGTGGAGCCAACCCGAAGGAAGAGCAAAAGGGCGAGGCCACACCCGGCTTCGAATAGGAGGGGGGCTTAGCTCTGGATCCCGCCTGCTTGCAGAAATGAATGGATCAGAAAGGGGGCTGGGTTCTATTTCCGGGCCGGGCAGGAGGTGAAGGCCAGAAGAAGAAGAGAAGTGCGCCTTCCCGGTAAGGAAGAGGATAAAAAGGTGCTGTCATCTATCTCGACCTGTTTCCCGAGGCGTTGGAAATGAAGACCGGCTCAGAGAATCACTGGCGTGCTTTCTCTCCCCCATCGTTTCGCCAACAAAGAAGTCATCCTTGACTTGACTATTGACCATTCCATCCCTACCGAGCCGCCTCTTTGAAGTATTTACCTCTGCCTTTCTTTTTTGAGAACATACCCTTCAAATCAAAAAGAAAAAAAGAAAGAAAAGTTCCTCGTCTGTGATTTAATCGGCCCTAAGGGAGTTTACTCGACCCATTCTCCAGTCTCCCGCACTGCTCAAGTGTGCGACTCCGTATGAGGACCTCCTTCCCTTTTGCTCTGCCCACTCTCCGTTCACACGGTTATCAAAGCGGAGGAAGGGCGGGCAGCAGGTACCACGAGCCCTCTGTCCCACACATCTATCAAGAAGCAAGTGTAGTTCACCGGTTCCACCGAATGCTCCTATCTCTCGGCAAAGATCGTGTGAGTGTGCAGTTATGCTTCGGATGCTTCGCCATGGAATAGATCGACTCAGTTCCCCTTCTTTTCCGGTGCACTCGCTTTGTATCTCCGACACACAAGGAAGGACGCGGTGGGAAGAAAGCTGCCCTAGCCTCTGTCCGGTCGATCATTCCGCTGGCATCTTGCATTCACGCCTCCGTTTGACTGCCGCTAGGGAATGTAGTTGTAGATACGTGAGTCTTAGTGGGTCGTTGGCTCCACCTCTTATCTCCTTCTACGACATGCTGTAGTCGTCGCCATATTCAATATGTCACTTAGTCATATCTGCCTCGCAGCGGGTCAGCACCTCCGAAAGAAAGGGAGGGAGGACTTCATTCAGTGACTCCGCGATCGCCCTCTAAACGATCAAAATAAGGTAAAGCTTGAAGATAAGTTTTGTACTCGATTAATTTCTCAGTCCCTCTAGTCGGGTGGGCGCCGGCCGGCCGGATCCCCCTGAAAACCGTACGTGCGGGTCTCCCCGCATGCGGCTCACGCCATTTGAGGTGGCCCAGCCCAGCATTCATTCGCAAATCCTGTAGTGAAATTGAGACTGCTCGACCTCGGAAGCTAATTCGCGTGTAGGCAGCGCTGTCTTAATACCGTTGACTGTATCTATTCATTGATACATTGGCTCGCTCCCCCCCTCTTTTTTCAAGAATGAATGAGCCGCTCGGACCTTCCATTTCCGTCAAATGACCCGGCTTCCCCTGGCTCTTCCACCGTCCGGGCTCCCTTTCCTCCCTATGCTCCCCCGGCGCAGGCCCACCACGCTTCGCGCCTGCGGCGTTTTCGCCAGACGGTCTTTGCCAGTAGTGCCATCCTCCCCGCAGGCTGTCTGTATGGGTGGGTTGTCCCTTGCTGCTACGTTCTGTTAGGCGCTATGAATTACAGGAAATTCAGTGGTTGACTTGGACAGCAGGCGGGTTACACGTTCCACTGTGCCGAGATGTGAGGTGCAGGTGGTGATGATCACCCCGGGGTATGCGCTAGCGCCCTTGACGGGCACTCCAGGACCCGCCTACGCTCGTGAAAACCCAGGTCGGTCCTCCGACCAGATGTGTGGATAACGAGGCCACCTTCACAACCTTCTCCCTTCTATCTTTATCCAAAGTCAGGTAGGGCGGTTCGCTTGAGTTGCTCAACCGTCCCTTTGCCCGGTGCTCATGACGCGCTACGGAACCTCCACCGTGCTAGCGGCATAGGAGCCTACTCAGCGTCAGCGGCTTCGTGCCGCACTGGAGTGATCCAATATGTGGTTCCGCACGTTCCACCACTTCTCCGTTCATTTCCAATACTGATCGTGAAACACCATGAGCAGCAGGATGTTGAGGTCCGGAATTCGAAGTGAAATTCTTGATTTGCCCGTTCCTAGTCGTCATGGGAAAGAAATAAGAAAGAAATAAGAAAGAGATTATTACCCTAGAGCTTGTCCAGTACCACCAGTACTCAAAATGCATCTCCGCGCGTCTACCTGGCGCTTTTATTAGCCGCCTTGCATGCAAGCGAAGCGCTATTGGCGGCAATTAATAGCTCACTGAGCGATGATTGATGCAGTCAGTCAGTGCCCTCGATTATTCTATTCCTGATAGAAGGATCATGGCGCCCCGGAAGCATTCCATCCAGCAGCAGCATCTCCTTCAACCACGCGAGGACAAAACTGATGTTAGCTACATTCGAGCGTTCACCGCACAGAGGCGATCTCGAACACTACCTATGATAATAAATCCAAAGGAAAGGTCGACAAAATGATTCAATCTGACTTTATCGGTATTCTGGATTGAGTAAAAAAGGGATATATGAAGTTCAAGGCCTTGCCAAAACCGTCATGGCCCTATTATGTATAGGCCGTACTAAGCCAATAGCGAATAACAAACTCTTTCCTGCTCCCTCGACCTTAATTAACTCCCCCATCCTGCCAAGCCTCAGCTGCCAGCCCATTGTATCTAAGCACACTGCGGCAAATTGATACAAGTAGCTAAAGATCTCGCATCCGACATCTCCGGCCGAACGGTTAGGCAACACTAGGGCGCCTGGGTCAAAATTCCGCTTACCAAACAAGATGTCGAGAGGCGAACTCTGTAATTCCCCTCCTGCAAAAGTGATAGCGGCTGTAGCATCCGTGTGGAAGAGGGTAAGCTTTCGGCAACACCTTTTTCAGATTGGAAAGGATGAATACTTGTGTTGGGTCCTGCAGACCAGGATAGCCTCAGATCAAAACCTAATAAATGTACCTGGGGTTGATCATATTTTTTGGGCAATAAGTATTCAGGAATTTGAGCGCTTATGTAGCTAAAAACTCTGCCACCTGAATACTTGATTCATTAAGGTCGTCACCCTATACCCGGAAGTCTCTATCGTTTTCTTTGTCTGTTAAGCTTCACAGGGTTGGGACTCCCTAAATCAAACTGCAATCGTTGTTTATCAACCACTCACGACGACACCGAGATCTTCGACTTAGCTCCCACAGGTCATCCACCCGGGGCGGAAGATAACGAAAGGGAGACAAAGTCCTAACTAAATCAACACACAATAACCTCAACCTTCTACCCATTCCATCCATCATATCAGTCGAGTCGAGGAGATTCGTTCTTATCTATAGATAAGGCAAGAGAGAACTTATGACCTCGCGGATGGAGAGGGATTCGAACCCCCGGTATTCCTATCAATACTTCGGTTTTCAAGACCGACTCTTTCAACCGCTCAGACATCCATCCCTGCGCTCGCCCGCCCTATCTATCTGCGCGCTGGCAGGTAGGGGCAACTCTATGTGATTCGCTACGCTTGCTTGCGCCCCACCCCGTAAGCTGACTCTATTGCCTAGCGGTTAGCGACACTTTTCCGGTAGTACGAATCGCTACGCTTCGCTTCTTTCTATATGATAATATGCACCGAGGAAAGGAGTTGTTTCAAATAGAAGTCAAGTAAACAGATTCAAGTTAGCCCAGTTTGGTTCCTTGGAAAAGCAGTTCAAAGCAAAGGGTTGACGGGTGGTGGAGTCCCAGGTTTAGTATATAGCCCCTGTTTTCCAATCCGTAAACGGTGGATTGACTTGCTCTTTATCAAATCACATTAAAAAGGGGTTTTGTCGTTCAATGCTTTGATCCGCGCACCTTATTTCTGATTGAACCACTTCCTCGAAAGGACATCGTATCGGTGCCAGAATATGGGCTAGCGGTACACCAACCTCCCCACCAACTGCTACGCCCCGCGGGGCTTCTTCCTAGCGCTATTGAAATGATATTCCTATTATTGGTCCTAGCAATATCCCTGGACCAGGGCACGACACCTATCCAACTATGTCTTGTTTCGGTTTCGGATCCGGGTAGTAGAGTCCTAGGCATCGGCAAAGCCAACAAGGTACGGGATTCGGCTCAACAGCTACTTCCTTGCTGAAATCGAATTTCAAAGTGTATCCCCACATAACATAATGGAGATTTAGCAGCTATCTTTACGGCATAGCCCTTTGACGGCTAAGGGAAATGTTGATGTTTCGGTTCATACGAAATACGATTTATCGCAATTCAAAGCGCATTCCATAGTTGTATTAGATAGTTTAGATATAGTGACCCACTAGTTCGAGATGCACTGACCTTGGCCATTGCCTGCTAACTACGGTCATTATATGTCAATTCGGATCGCACACCGGAAGCAAAGATCAGGGGATTGCCAACTTGAATGAATGTAATCCGGTTACGGTTACGGTGTAGGGGAGATTTGTCCAATAGGGACATAACTAGTTGCTAAGCCCAGTCAGTCCAGTATGTATGGTATGTCCAGTAAGGCTAGTGAAGTAAAGAAAGTAAGGAAAGGCAAGTAATGTCAAACCTGACTCTAGAATATGGCTCGAGAGATTGAATATAGGGAGGAATGAATCGGGCATCAAGTAAACTAAGGCTTCAAGGAAAGTAAGACTTGAGGATGGAAGGGAGGAAGGAACCAATAAGCCACCGTCAGTGTACCAGTCATTGGGACAGGTGCCGTGTGTTCGGTCTACCTGCCTTTAGTACGACCCGGATGAAAAGATGCTGACTTTTCTTAAAGGTTAGGCCAAATGATTCTAAGCTTGAGGACCCATTCTATCCGGGCCTAAATGCTGGAGTTTCAGAATTCACTCTACTTCTTACTGACTTTCGCCGAATATATCCTATGTGCTTAACACATTGACGTCGGCGGCTAAGCTTTCTTTCTAATGGTAAGCCGGGGATCTAATAGTCCACTTCACCCTATCAAACTTGACCTCGATATAGGTTGCTTTTTGATGACTAGTTAATAGAATAGACGGTATCTATTATTTTCTACCTCCTCTACCTAGATCTCCTTTTCCTAAGGAGGGAGAGAAGACGGTTCTCCGGGACGGAAGACATCTCTCACTCGTACATATATGGATGGGTTTTCTACCTCAGAAAGGGATGAAACTGAGCAGCAGAGATTGCTAAAATAGCAAAGGGGATCCAGATTATTTAAGAACTCCAACTGAATGATGCTATACTCGAATCTGATTCTGCTGCAGCTTGACAAGGACCTGTGAAAATGCTGATATCTCGAATCCCTATCTTATTAAAATGGGGTAGCTTTACTGAAGTACTGCAAGAAAAGTATGGAAAAAAGCATAGGAAGAGATGAAACACTAGCATCTCCACTTGGCCCTTCAAGCATAATCACTGACACCCTACTCGGATTACTGAAGGCAACCTATTTGAAATTCAATACCGGCCTACTCAATCCTTTCCCTTTTTCTCTTTTTAATAACTCGTTATTTAGAGATAGTGGTTGAGCAGTGAGAAGTGCACCGGAAGTGTACTTCGAGCGATGGGGAAGCTAGCGTGAAAGGTGCTCCAGCTTGCTTGCTTGGTCAAAATGGAATTAAAGACAGCTTTCTCTTTCGCTATCTTGCTTGGATAGTTTTTCATATCTTTTCCTTCCTCATTCACCAATCTATCATGACCGTCTTCTTTTCCTCCCTGAACTTATTTGAGTTGGTTTCGGTTGGTGAAGTCACCGGTATGGTATGATGGTTTAGTACCGTGCTCCTATAGTCCCATTGCCATCTCTTGGCTTAGAATTTGACACTTGATCATCGGTCTTCTAGGTCAAATGGGTGTCATCCCTTCTCAGCTTCTCACTTGAAGAACTATGAGATCTCTTGGTTCCAAACGTTAGTTATCCTGTTCTCGAACTTTTTTTTTGCCTGCTTTGTCTCAACGAAAGCTTTTAGCCCATCCAGCTCGAATGAAGCTAGCTCTTCCCCTATAATATGCTTTCCTTCGGGGCAGGTTCTTTAAAAAGAAAAGAAGAAAACGTGAGACCGGTTGACTTCTCCGTCCTCAGCTTGTTGAATTGCATGGTGGAGTTAGGGCTCCCATATAAAACGTATAGTCAGTGGGTTGAGTGCTATCAACCAGATAAGATGCTGATAGTCTCGCAGAAGTACTTAACCTTGAAGATCAAATGGGATTTACCATTTCTAGATCAGACCCGGGGTCAGTTCGAAATACGACTCCCGTAAATAGATCTGGTCGAGGAAAGCATGTTGAATATCCGGTTTCATAAAAATAACTACATTCTCACATTTCTCGATCAGAAAACGAATAAGATCAAAAACGCCATCATTCTTATTTTAGAGAGGTGTCCCCAGAAGAAGATTTCTTCAGTATTAGCTGAATGTCTGACTTATGGTAGGAAGCTGTAGTTAGGGACGCCCCTACTTTATTTACAAGATGAAAGAGATCCGTATCAAGAGCTTATTCTTTTGGCTTTAAGCATGGCGTTTTCATTCATTTGTAACTATATAGATATATAGCCCTTGCAACCATGTCCCGGTCTACCCTTTTCCCTGATCTTTGGACCCGTCCACTTAACTTGAGCTTACATCTTGACCCTTGTATGTAGATTTCTGATTTCCTTCGCAATGAACAATCTATTCTCCACTTTTGAATCAAAACACCAACCACAACCGACCCAATAGTAGGAGTAGGCGGCAGTGAAAGTGCCACAGCCAGGGGAAGTGCAAGAGTCTAGAACCGAAGGTGGTTGCCACCTGAGAAGATCCAAAGCGCAGCAAAGCCCCACGGAAGCAAACAGTACGGGTGGAGGAGTTACCGTGGGCACCGTGTTGGTTCAATCTCTCTATAGGTAGTGTTAAAAACCCTCAATTCAAGAGTTCCTGTTGACGGTCCCATTCCTTACTCTCTTTTTCAACTAACTTAATTGTAGTCCGCATTTCATTCTGCTGAGGATTTTGCGTATCACAGCTTTCGATCGACCAATACCCAATCCGCTATTAACAAGCAGTTGGATAGAGCTTCACCAGAGGGATTTGGTGTAACAACCCCCTTTACTGCACACTCAATTATAAGGAGATTCTTTCGGGTTAATGCAAAACGAAGTTCTTTTCTCATAAATCAGGTCAAAATCTTGAAATCATGCCAAAAAAACGGGGGGGGGGGGGGGGGGGTTACGCAACTTTTTCCAGTGAGATCATCTATTCCCTTCTCTTTGGCGGAAATGAAAACTTTCCTTATCAAAGAGGGGCCGGGGGGCTGGAAGAGAAAAGAAAGAGGGGCCCGCCCGGGGGCTGGAAGAGAAAAGAATCAGAATTACTGAGCTACCCCGCTCTTTTTTTTTCTAATTCCCTTCTAAGATCCTCCGACTTAAACAAGAGTAGAGCATGCTGGTGCTCAGCACTTTCGAGGCTTGCTTTACTCTTGGGGATTTCTTCCCACCGGATTTTCTGTTCTATTTCCAGGCACCCCCTTGCGGAGCTTTCTGCCTCAAGGAAACCGCGGTTGTGGGAAACAACCTCGGAAAAGAAAACTGATCCTCCCTCATTCTCCCGCATATCTTGATAAGACGCTTGGAGAACAGTGAAAGAATCAGTTGCGTGAATATGGTCCAGATAGGAACGAAGCGCTTCATCGACCAAGTAGGGCTCGATCGGTAGATAAGGCCCTATTCTTTGATAAAGCGCCACAAATTCCTGAATGACATCTTGTCGCATACTAGACAGCTTTTCTTCCATTAGGAAGAGCTTAAGCCGTCCAGGTATGTCTTCCAGAGGGGTATTGTGATTAAGCTCGTTCTGAATGAACGTAACCCATCCAGGATCCTGCTCATAAAGGCTCAGATAGAAGTTTAGCCCTGCTAAATGAGCTAGAGCTTGGGGATCCTGAATTTCTGGAGGTAGAGTAATAAGGAAGGAGGCGCCGAAGGCTCCGAAAAGATTTAAAATTGGTAGAAGAATAATAGATATAAAACGAAAAAGTAATAAAAATAGAAAAATAGAAAGTAATATCAAATTATATATATAAGGAAACTTAATACATAAGTTCAAATAGAAAGCAGTAAACCTGCTAGTGGAGAAGAGCCATCGAACCAGATTTGTCATTTGCTGTTTTTTAGAAATGAAAACTTTCCTTATCAAAGAGGGGCCGGGGGGCTGGAAGAGAAGAACTTGAATACTAAACGCTGGAAGAGAAGAACCTTAATACTAAACCAAGTTTCGAGAACTTCTTGGTGACTTGATTGGTTCCCTTCCCCCAATTTGCAAAGGATGATTCCCGTGAAGGTGATCTCGATCACCATTCTATGATATTTCTGGATGCTTTTGAGAAGCTTTTCCTTTTACCTAATGCCGGCTACCGACAACTTACTTCATGCTATTACTAACACTTATGACTGAGCCGCACCTGCTTTTCAAAAGAAATTGAAACTATCATGCCTGAGACTAGCCAATAGAAGAAAGAGCCACAAGCAAGCCATAGCAGCATCCTTTTTCTTCGCTTTCTTCAACAATGCGAATCTACCTCACTCCTCATCATAACTCAAATACAAATTCGAGTTCCAAATTGATATTTCCTCACGTAAGCAATAAAATGTGAAACCAATATTCATCATGAAACTTCAGACACTGATGATTGTGAGGTTCTGGAAGAGAGACGACGTAGGCTGATTCAAAGTAAACAGAAAACCACCCCTTAAATGTCTACAAAAGTAGGTCATTCACACACCAACACACCTCCCACCACATGGTTCCAAACCCTCTCTGGTAACCATGCTACCCATAAGTATATACCCCAAGGCAGGCGCCAGCTACTACGTCAGTACTTTCGTTGGCATTACAACACACGTAGCAATGGTTCTGTGCAAAATTGGTTCACGTCAGAAGAGGACCATCACATCTGCGCATTCCTTCCATTCTTTGGTTGGTTTTCCAGGCGCCTTTGTCGGCATGCATATTGGCTTCTCAGAAATTCATTCTTCTAAACAGGAGGTCTTTTTCCTCCTCTAGGGGGCATCATCACGATCCTGCTCTTTATCCTTTTTATTCTTATCCTCATCTTCCGAATCGTCAAGTGAGCAAGACTACATAATAAGAGAATGCGGGAATGGATCTGAGACTGATGGCTGACCGGCATACACCCACCGAACCCTTAGCCCTTGCTTCAATTAGAGCAACATACGAATCTGCAGAAGCATCTAATAGCGATTCTGAGAATCAGTTCGGAATGAATGCTATACTTTTTCTTCCCCACTCATTTTATTAAGCCTTTTTCTTAGCCCGCTTAGCTTCCGTGCCTAGATAGACTTTGACTATACTATAAAAAAAAGAGAGCTAGATGATCTGTTATCAAGTGAGAAGAAAGGCAGGTCCAGAATGCCGTTGATAGGCCTAAGTCCCTCACCTAGAGTCATCGTCGGATTCGTCGGAGGAAAATCGGTAACCTAACCTACAGGAGTCGAAAATGAAGTAGGTCCAGGTATGATCAAGCCCTGTCGTGAGCCGGTGCTTGAACCGTGGTTGAGGCTGCCGATGCCTCTCACATTAGCGAAAAGACCCCCCTTTAGGATTGTTGGCCTAAGCGCCCTCTTGGACTCGAAAGATTAGTGGGTGTAGGCTTCGGTGGAGTTCCAGACCTGGCCCATTGCTCTCTTACTTCGGATTCCCCTTTCCTTTCTAACTATTGCGAGTAATATGGCTTAAGGCTTTTGGTTCCATCGATTAGTGAAGGGGATTCAATTCATGCTTGGACTAACTATTCATGCGATAGGTCATACATTTCAAGAGAAATTGAAATACATTAAAAATCTATTCGTTTCAGTTCCACTTATTTTATTTCTTACTGGCTATTCTTCCTTTCGTCTCTCTTCTTTGGGCCCTGTATTGGGAACCATTCTTTTCCCGGTTCCCATTAGAATAGCATTCCTTCCATTCTGCCAACCAACCATATCTCTTATCCCTAGCTCGGCTCTTTTAGAACCAATTTCCATCTTTCCACTGACAGCTGCGAAGAGCTCCCCTTCACTAGGTATGGTTGTTTTTGGTTCATAATGGTGGTCTAGGAGAACCCGAAACTAGAGCACACACGGGATATGCATTTTTTTCTATGGTTTGTGATTGTTGCAACCACCTGTCTCTCTTTTTTTTTACTTTATCAGATATTTCATAAAACGAACTCTCTATGGATCCCCACCATAGAAGGGCAACAAGAGCTAATGGACTCAGTTAGGGCAACAGATGATAACGACTCGTCAGGTTCGAACTGACATTATTTATATACTAAGACCTATATTCCATGAAGGAGTCGCGAAACTTCTGTTAGGTTCTTATCTGAGATTCCGTCTATACGGAGCATATGTTGGTTTAGAATTGCTCGGGAATTCATTGATAGTGACTTTTGAAGTTCTAGGTTTTCTAGTCTACTCCTCTTTTTTCTCGATCGAGCCGCTTTCCCTCATTCTACTCGTCCAGCCCTCTTCACGAACTTGTACAATCAATGCCACAAAGATAGCAAACTCGATTATCGAATATATAAGGAAAGGGGCGACGGTTTGGCACCAGATATCCGGGGGTGTGGAAAGAGCAGCTGTGAAAAGCGGAAAAACCATCAAAAAACGACGATTGCTCGTGAAGGTTTCCACAGAAAGACCCCTTGGTTCTGGCAAACAGATCACAATTACAGGTACCTGGGAGCATACCCATGGAATGAACAAAATACGAACAGTTAACATAATATAGTCATAGATCTTAGGTTGTAACTTGATCATGAGCGAATTTGTTGATGTTGCACCCACGAAGTATGGAAAGTGCCAAACATTGGGAACTACCCGGGGAGGAGTTAGGAGCAGGAACAAGGAGAAGCGAGAACCACTTAAATGGAGGATTCTATTGTATTTCTGCCTTTGTTCCCCATAGCAACTGGGGATCGAAAAGCACCAAATTTGATGACTTATTAAGGGAAAGACGAAGTAAGAGCATGCTATTGAAGACGTTGCAACATATGTCGGGGGGTCCTCCGTTGATTGTGTACAAACAAAATACGAGTCCAAAGGTAGGGTAATAAAGGGTTTAGCTAATGGAGAAATTGACTCTTCCGGGAACCAGTAACGCGTAAACCATGTCAAACCAAGACCGATCAATATCCGAACGGAACGGATTCGAACTTCTCCTAGAAAAGTTTCCGGTGCGAAATTCAAAAAAATGAGTAATTCAAAGGAAAAATGAATTTGAGGCATGCGCCGGACTGAAGAGACTGATTCCTTTCTCCGGGACCATTTCTTTGTTTGCGTCAGAGAATCCCGCACCCTGTTTGCAATCAATGCAAATTAACATTGCTCAAGACCCCGAGAAGGCCCTGATAGAAGTGGGACCGTCTCTTCTGAGCTTTGAAGTCCCTTTTCCATTTCCGTAATTCCTTTACGACAAAATCCCCTGCTAATCCCCCAGCACGCAGTTGTCCAACCTGGGTTTTTAGATAGTGGTTGATTGCCCTGGATTCGTAACTACTACCCTCGCCCCCCCAACATCTTTTTATTACGATTCGCTCATTTTGAAGGTTCGTTCTGCTTTTGGTCTTCAAGAAATTCAGAATATTTCTGAATTCCCGTTTTTGCGCTGGGTCAAGCGTGTCCCCCTCCAAAAAATCCGTAATGGGATCGTCCTAAGCAGGCGGGGCGTCCTGAGCAGGTGGGGGTCCAGAATCAATTCCAAAGTCCAGTGCCAACTTCATGATCAAAATCAACTATCACCTTCTCGGGACTCGACCTGGAACTTCTTTCACTTTAATATGCCTCGTTCAATGAGAAAGCATCTGATCGAAGAGCAGCACTAAAGAAGCACGCTAGACTTCCTACTTTTGGGGTTTTTAAGGTGACCGATGCCTTTCAAAAGTGTGCTTTGGGCCCATCCTTAGTACTTGACGCAGAATGGAGCTAGTTATCCATTTTCAAAAGCGGATTCGGTGGTTCAAGAAGTAGAATTATGCATAGATTGCCGAAAGAAAGACGAATAAAGACGAATGGAAAGGCCTGTGGACATGACCAAAACAAGGGCTAGTAGCACTTTTCTCAAGAATTGCCCCTGCAGACGGAGGACAAAGGGTTTTCATCTCGCGAAGAATCAGCAGTTGTGTTGTATATTGACTAAGCTAAATACCATTTTCACTACTTTTGGCCACAGGCGAGAGGGAGTTTTTTCTTGAAATTGAGTTCGGACCGATTACTCATAGAAAATGACTACAAAGCAAGGCGAAAGCATGGAGAATTCAATACTGACGAGAAGGTATTAGTTAGTGGGTGCAAACGAGCTTTTCCAACCAAGCTAGCGTGTGATTGCGATGAAATACTTTTGGGCGGGGCATTACCGATACTAAGATGAAATTCGAAATGAGAAAGGGCTTCGAGCCTCATGCTTTCCTGTTTTATTTGGTTGGGAAATGGCTCTTTCCTGATCTCTTTTTGAAATAATTCTATCTCTGTTTGCTAAGTATGTCAATTTCTCCTTAGTAACAAGGCCAAAACCGGGGTTTTACAAGTTTTGACTCATTTTTGACCCGTTTGGATCATCCCGATCGTGCCGCCGTGGAGTCTTATCTTTGTCTGGCTCCGATCTCTGGAAGCGATTAAACTTCTTCTGCGGGTTATTCTTCTACTGCTTATTGCCGGACCCTTCTTTCCTCTTATACGGATTGGGAAAGTATTTCTATTATACGTATATTCTTAAACACATGACACCTTAGGCGCACACTTTATTCGGACAGTGGGGCACGATGCTCTAAAAGAACTTATTGAAAAAAAACATAGCGGTAACGGCTGTTTTAGAAAGCACCTCTTCCTTTCCTGAAACTCAAACAACCTACTAGGCTACTAAAAGGCTAATCCAGACGAAGAAGATAGCGAGAAAACGACTCCTCAAGCCGAAGTAAGGGCGGGACCATCTTCTTTTCTGACCGTTTGGAGCTGCTCACAAGGCCTAAACCTTCCTGTAATCCCTGGAGCTTCGTCAGAGCCTTTTCCTTCCCCACAGGCCAGAGCTCAATTTACCTTCACCACAACTCTAAAATAAGGAGAATCAGCTCAAGATAAAAGGGCTCGCACTCAATTGATCCGGGTCAACACTTCCTGTATCTGGTTTCGGCTTTATTTTGACTCCTTGTAGGGGCTCATGACAGTCCTGTAGGGGATCCAAAGGCTTTCGAGCAGTAGCGGCAGCGGGGCGGGAGAGTTGGTTATTCAATTGATCCTCTGATGTTGGCCCTTCTGCATCATCCAGCAAGGCTCGGAAGTCTGAGCTATTAAGGTGCGGTTGACGGATAAGAGGCCTTCGATATGTTAAGGGAGAGAGGGGAGAGTCATTCCAGAGTTGGGTGGGAATCGTTGATAGAAATTTGGATTTTCCCTGAGGTACGATAGCGTCTGAACTAAAGAAAGGGAATATGGAAAGTGAATGTGGTAAAGGATACCAAGAGTAGGTTCCCTGAATGATTTTTAGGCGTCTTTTCTTTGAACAAATAAATCTATAAAGAAAATTGGATGGATCTTCCACCTATGCTATGAGTGAATCTTATCATCACTGGCGAGTGGTATCGTATCACCGTCTTCGTCCTGAAAACATCTGCAGAGCTAAGCCAGTGTAGGCTTTGACACTACTTATATTCGCTACAAGTATTACACTCGCTTCGCTACACTCTTCTCTTATGCTTCGCGCTTCGCATAGGCTAAATAAGCCGCTCATCCCTGGCGAATCCTACCCACATAGGAATGCGGAACCATCGGGGAAAGGCAAAACATATTCAATCCCAGGAGAGAAGTCACTGGTTCGATAGGACCAGGGAGAGGACCCTGATCACCTTGCCAACGAATTCAAGGCCTTAGGAAAATCATCCTACAATGGACCGTAGGGACTGAGAACGAAGAAGACATAAAAATAAGGTTAGGGGGGATAAAAAGAAAACCTCCTCCCATTCAAAGTCGTCTTCAAGTACCTTTTTGATTCTTTACCGAGTATGGATGGATCAACTATAGGTTTGAGTTTAGCCAAGATACGTACACGGCTAAGTGTATGAAAATCCAAGAGAGAATCATAAAATCTAAAAGCTAGGAAGGAGAAGACCGGGTGATTGAATATGACTTGCTAACAGATCCTACTCTTCCTTAAGCGCTAGTTCTATTCACGATGGTTCAGTTTCGAGAGCAGCTAAAGTAGTTACCTAATAAGATAGATGAATATTCCACGATCTACGATTATAAAAATCTTCTTATAGAAGTCTAGTTCTTTCTTCTTTTAGAAAAGGAAGTCTTGCTCTCCTTTCTTGCCGCTACTTGCGTTGCGAGCCAATCTTCAAACTGTTACGGAGAAGTCGTTTACTGATTAGCTGCTTGAACGTGGAAATATTTCGGCATATCTGCTCTTAGGTTAGTACGAGAACTCGACTCTACTCGTGCTATAGTCGAGGATGTACTTATACTACCCTAAAGAGGGATCAATTAATGGGGTGCATTTTTCTTAGGGCAATTCTAGGAAAGACCTTGAATCACAGGGTTTGTTCCTGGCAACCCAGCATTCTTTATCTTGGCGTAGATTGGTGTGATGGGACGGATGCCGTGAAAAAGCTTTTTTCTTTGACCGGAATCAACAGGTGTGAACCCATCTAGGATGAGTCAAACATAGGGGGAAGGGCCTCCTGGCAATATCCGGCATACTAGTAATCGATTATTTGGCCTTTTGCGATCGAACAACCTATGAACAGTTGTAGCCTACATAACCTACCTACCCAGACCAAGGGAAGAAGGTATCAGATCACTGTAGTTCTAGACCCCTTTTTTCAAATAAAGGAAGTGACAACGTTTGCCCGAAGAGGTTGAATCAATAGTAAGAAGATACCACCCAGGCACAGAATCCGAAATAACAATCAGGAATAGGACTAGGAGAATGAGGTCTAATTTACGGAGTAAAGCTGTAATTGGGCTTAGTGCTCCGATTGCGCCTTAGGACTAGGACTGATAGGTAAATGCCCCTTACTCAACCAATGAAGGCGGGTAGGGCTTTTCTTTCTTTTGTTTAGGATTGGCAAGAGGATGGCTGCCTCGGCTTCAAAGCTGTTAGAGAATGCGCTCTTATCACTACAGGGACGCGAGAGAAATTCCTCGAAGGTAGTATTAAAGGGATGGGGCATTACCGGTGTTAGCGACGAAGGGATTGTTTGCAAGAGAAGGTTGCCCTGTTAAGATACGAACAGGGGGCATGCCACGCATAATAGTAAAAAAAGGGCAGAGAAGAGGATTGAGGGATAGAAGGAGCTGGAGTCCAACAAGGAATAGAAGAAGCTGTTCCACTCGTAGCTCTTCTTCTTTTTTTAAAGCTTAACTCACATTTCGGGAGCGGATGCTGCTCGAGCTAAAGATATGCCCCCAACTCTTGAACAGCTCTCACTTGCCTTGGCCGATAGCTTAGATGACCGACCGTTAGGCATGGTTACCAATGATTTAACAGTATATATCTTGTTTGGTGAGCCAACCGGCTTCACCCGAGGATGAAGGTAGTAGAACAAAGAGGAGCCGCATCTTTTCCTGGCCGGAGAGGAATCAAGGTCCATCTCATTAAGGCCGAACATTTAGTCTCGTTCCCGATAACAATAGGGAACATCTGGTCTTGTTTGGTTTTTCTTTCAAGGATTTTGTCTTTCTTGCAATTCTACGAACTTTGAATGCATCATTTCCTCCATTTCTCGGAACTTATCGCGGAATCTAGGCCCACTAGGACTCGGCGGGATTTCTGGTAAATCAAGCTCTCTCAGGGGTGGAAGCCAGCCCCCACTACTCGATGTTATCACTCTGCAGGATTCGACAATGGATTTGTCTTCCTCAGTCTCTTCGAACTTTTCCAATCCTGCTATTTTCCCCCAGTCTTCTTGAGTAATATGATCCCTGAGGGTCAATCCTTTCCCTTCCCCCCTTTGCCCTTTCAAATGAAAAAGAACTACCAATGCAAAAAAATGAAATGAAATGAACAATTGCTACTTCTTTATTAAATTACACCGAAAAGAAAGTCTGTAAAAAACAAGAGCCAACCTAAAACTTAACTACCCCTTGCCCTCCCACTGAACCCTTCTTTCTATCCAAAAAAAGGAAGAGCGCACCAAAAAAAAAAGAATCCAGAAAAAACTCCGCAACTTACGCTCTCATTGCAGCGGCACCTGTTAAAGTGGCGGCAAGAAAGAAAAGACCAAAAAGAAGGTTTTTTTAATACCTCTGACGAACCGAACCAAGCAGTCTGATCATCCTTGCCCGTCCCCCTCTTCTGTCAACCGTTGAAAGAGCATAGCCCAGGAATGAACCATATCGATCCAAGGTTGCAAGGAAAGAAGAAAGGTAAACCAGACCATAGGAATCTTCTGATGAAGTCAATCAGAGAGGACGGTTAGGTTCTTTGTTGCCTCATCTGCTTAGCTTATAGAATTACACGGTTTATCACGATAGACATTCCAATCAATGGTTGGACGATCAATACCATCGAACTATTCCATTCCACTGCTGAATGACGGAAACGGAAGCTTTTTCTTACTGATGGACTGATCCTGGGAGTTCAGACTGACGGTTAGATGGTTGTTCGCTTGTGTGCTTATTTTCCTTCCCCACTCAAAAACAAGTGTTACAGAATGTTCTTCAATTCAAATAGGTATGATCCCGTCCATCCTTCCAGAGCTAGGCACCTGCTTCAGAATGAGAATCTTCGACAGAGATCGTTCCTTCAGTTTAGCAATCAATTAGATCCATACTGACTTAGCTTGAAGCATGGCTTGCCGTTTCGAGGCTCGATGCTACTCTTGGGAACATTATTGATACATCGACTTTCAAGCATCTCGTAGTTGAGCGGTACTGCCATCAACAGTACCAAGATGGAAAGGGACTGCTGAACATGGATAGAACGAGAGTCGAACTCGCATGTCTCTCTTTTCCTGTTAGTTAGGAAAGAAAGCCGATATAAACAGCTCCATATTAGCGAATTGCCTCTGACTACTCTTCCCAGGCTGGTCAAACTATAGGATTCCCATTCACTTAGTAAACTTATTGGACAGACGGGTCAACCACTTGACCGAGGAGAGTAAGGTTCGTCACCACAGTCCCGATAGAAGGTCGAGTTTAAAAACAAACCGAAGACAAAGCAACGAATGAAAGGAAGGACGGCTCGCTTCGCTTTACAACCAGGGCGGGTCTCGCTGCCGGATCAATGCGCAGGACGCACGATCTACAAACAACAATAGAGAGAGCCAACCAAGAACGAAAGAACCTGGAAACAAACCCGCGAGCGAATACCAAACAGAGTAAGAAGGAGGAAGGGCCGAAGGCGGCTTACTAAGCGAGAAGGCTCCAAGCAATAACGCATTAGAAGGGAGCTTGCTGCTTTGCAACCTAAGCGGTATAGCTAAGCTTACTCATCAAGGGCCGATAGATAGAGCTGCTCTTGTTGCTAATGGAGAAAGATTGGAGTGAAGTTTAGTATGCTTTCTAAGATCAGAGGAGGAAAAGAATGAAGGTGTGGGCGGGAAGGAGGAGGCAAGGCCCCCTCAATGTGTATTCGACTACTCATTACGGAACCACCGATTGATCCGATTAGACTTCCCGCGGGGTAGCGCGGGGAACTTGCTGAATCAACTCCTTGGAATCGGAGGCCTGACTGAGGGTCAATCCTATGGTAACCTCAACCTAGGAATGCCTGTTTCACTTCCTTGACAGAGCCAACTGAGATGCTCTGTCTCGATGTTGACCTAACATGGATTGATTCTAAATTATGAATCCAAAATCCTGATCTCGCAAAGGATCCGCAATAGCTGTGTGTACTCGAGGACTCTTAGGGAAAGAAAAGCACTTTTCTCTCTCAGCAGTTAGACCGGCTATGGGTGGGTTGGTTATATACTACGCCTTCCTTCTTCGAACCTTTTGGTATGTATTGCCCCCTAACTATAGATCAGATCCACCGGACCAGAAACTCAATTCCGCACTGCTGCTGAGTCGTCAGACTTATCCACCTCAGGGATTCGTGGAATTTCCGTTTTTGAATTGCGTTGGGGGAAATCTACCAAAGCTAGGCAGATAGATAGACTCCTTTCCCACTGCTAAGGGAGAGCAAGAAACTAAATCAAATGATTGTTTTTTTTCACCAGCGCCCTTTTTTTGCGGGTACTAAGAGTCCTCTCACTACCAACCAGCAGACATCATCATCTGGCTGGGTCTTGCCGGTATCAACAACGAGAAAGAAGAACCAAATGGAAACAGCAACTAACTATGGCTCTTGGCCCAGACAACGTCCTAGGCGTAGGGGAGATCAAAACAAGAAGTCACGCCTAGACGACGACGCCCGTCCTGGGCTGCAGTAAGTAGATCGAGAGGTCGTTCCGCCCCTTGTCCCCGAAGATGGGTAATATGTTCTCATACAATGTTGCTCCAACTTTTTTCTAGAGGGCCTAGCTGGCGAGCGATCCCAGTCCGCGGCAGAGAACAAGACAGCAAGCGAGCGTACCTTTGTTCGCTTCTTTTCCACCAAGCACAGAAGTTTAAGGAGAACTGTAGGTCGGTGGCTACCTAAGGAAACTCCGATTCGATCCGCCCCCCCGGCTAGGAGGCATCTACCTCATCCCGATCACAAGGAGAGGTTCACCATGATGGGGGGTCAGGTACTTTAATTCTTTGCGTTCCGGAAAGAATGAAATGCATAGGGGACCATCCTTTTTTTTGCGGCATGCTCTCTGATTTACGGATTCGCAGGGGGCCGAGGGCCAACCTTAGTTGACTGACAATGACAAAGGCTTGCGAAACAAAGTAGCGCCTTTGAAATGGAATCTTAATTAACTATCAGTGGTGCGAAGCAGCTTAGCCCCGGGGAGCTAAAGGTTATACCTTTGTAAGCGAACTGTGGTTCTTCTATGTAGGGTATTCCTCCTTTACTCTCTTAATTAACGTCGAGCTAAGTGACTTTGTGTAGCGTAGTAGAATGAAGGCTACGTATGCACCGACACTCTCTTATCCCTAAGCCTCTTCGCTAACTCGCTCGCCTACAAAAATGAGTAGGCGAGGCTAGGCAAACTCAGCCGCTGACTTTGACTGTACTGTAGTAGACTTTCTAGCCTTTTATTTTAGAACCCTTTCTCATGTTCTTTCATCCATCAAGTAGGCGAACCGTCAGGTCCTTAGTAGCGTTGACAAAGAAGAAGAGCCGGTGAAAAAAAAAAAAAAAGCTAGAATTTCCAATAGTGAGACCAGCTTGACAAGCTACCTTTCCTCTTGATATGAGGTGCGAAGAGAAACATCTCTTTTTTATGACTTCCACTTCTCGATCCCGGCCCGGAAAAGTGACCGACCCCTTGATGAATGAAAGAAAGGGTTTATGAGCCCTAGCCCTGTAAGCCCACACCTGTGTAGAGTAGATCGTTCAACACCTGCGGCACAAACCCATTTTTGACCAATTGGTCCATATATCATAGGCGACCGAACGGCTGCCCCCCGTCTTACTAGACCAACCTGCTATAATTATTCCATAAACACCTAGCGAAGATATGGCAAACAAATAAAGTAGCCCTATGTTCGGATCTGACAATACCATACCATAATCAAAAGGTACAACGGCCCAAGCGACCAGACTTAACATAAATGTAGCCACTGGAGCCATTCTAAAAAGGGAGAAATTAGCACTACTTGGTGAAATAGGTTCTTTTAGAATCAATTTCAAACCATCTGCTAGAGGTTGTAACAATCCGAACGATCCCACTACATCAGGACCCTTTCGACGTTGCACAAAAGCCATTACTTTACGTTCAGCTAGCACTAAAAAGGCTACTCCTAGTAGAAGTGGTAGAATTAAACAAAGTATTTCCGCTAGAACAGCTATGTACGTTTTCGATTTTCTATTCACTCATGATCGGGCCTGACCTGGTCGACCCGATCAAACTATTTCACTTATGATCTGGCCTGGTTGACCCAATCATGATATTGAAGGATGGGACCTTTTATCGAAAAACTCCGGATCCCGAGAAGTTTTGAAGATGGTGCTCCTGTTACGTTACTTCGAATGGAATCCTCACTTGACTAAGCATAAGCGAAAACGTGGCTGAGAGTAAGCAATCCCCTTTCCTAGTGGTTGAGTCATGATCAGAAATATTGCGAAAGAAAGTGAAATGTCCTATCGTCGTCCCAATTTGGGTAATCCACGATGTCTCCATTTTATGTATCCATCTTGACTCGTTTTCGGTGTATCGATAGTTCGTTGTATTACACTTTGAACTAACCTAGAGGCCGTGCTTAGGCGAAAATCGATATCAGTGAAGTAATCCCGGAACTCTAGAAATCGTGAAGAATTTATTCCATTTTGTTAAATATCGCGAATATAGTGGAAAAAACTCTAGAACATTCCTTTGAATGGAATTGTTCATTGGGTTCGACTTGTTGTTCGACAAAATAGAAAGCTGTCTCTCGTATGTTATTGTAAGGTGATTCATTCATAATATTTCTTATGTGCGGTTTCAAGATGCTAAAAAAGTAGATTTGGTAATGGGCTTTTGAGCTCCATTATGTGGACTTCATCAATTTGTGAATTATGGACTTGGCGGTAGTGGTCAATACTAACTGCACCGTCTAAATGCTCCCTGACCAAGTTTGCGTACTCGTCAGGGTTGAGTTGAGGGGGCAGCCCGTGCGCTAATTGGGCTTCGAGGTGGCTATACGCGAAAAAAGCTCGCTTTCTACTGAGGCCTGTTCTGTCCTAAACTGTTCCAGAATGTTATTTGTTTCATAGGAAGATTCCAAAAGCACATTGATGCCGAAAGAATCTTCGGAACCGGTGGAGAGGCTATTCTGATTGAAGGCTAGACAAATAACATGACTGAGGTATGTAAATAAAACCTGTGAAATAGCTATATAATATGATCTAAATATAGAAGAAGACCAAAGATAATGGATTGCAAAATAAGCTTTTTAGCTTTCTTTTTCTTTTGTGCGCGCTTTTCGCCTGCCTTCCCGACCACGGATAGGCTACGGGGCTTTGCACTTCGGCCCCATTGTGTGAATACCACATCAAGGTGACAGGATTCGAACCTATGGCCCTCTGTACCCAAAACAGATGCGCTGACCAGACTGCGCTACACCTCGTCTCCCCCTCAGAACATATGGATCTACCCGATCCATAAAGAAAAGAACCACCGCTTTTAGGAAATTTTGACAATTCTCTTTCACTTGCATTTTCTTTCGTGAAGGCTCGCTCTCGTTCTTCTTACATCTTTCCCTTTTTTCTTGAGAATTGTATCTGTGGCTACTGCTGTTTTGCCAGTCTGTCTGTCCCCAATAATGAACTCTCGCTGACCGCGCCCTATAGGGATCATCGAATCGATAGCAATAAGCCCTGTTTGAAGAGGTTCGTATACGGAACGCCTGGAAATTCTACTTGGAGCAGGAGATTCAATTAAGCGAGATTCGGAAGCTACAATTTCGCCTCTCCCATCAATAGGTTTAGCCAGAGCATTTATAACACGACCCAAGTTATATACGCTCACGGGTATCTGAGCAATTCTTCCTGTTGCTTTTACAAAACTTCCCTCTTGATGCTAAACCATAGCTCTAACTGAGTCAAATTCCACAATTTCTAAGAACGATATGCTTTTTTTCATTTTCCACTGTGAAAGCTTCTCTTAATCCCTCCCTAGTCCTTTCTTTCCTGGGCACAGGCTTACCTGGTTGACCGCCCACATTCATTCATTGTTCGTTCTGTTGTGGAATCGAACCACAGAGCTAGCGCAATTGGGATTTAGAGTCCCATGCGTGAAACTAAAGAGGATTTTCAGTCCTCTGCTCTACCAGCCAGAACCTAGAAGGACACTTCACACCCGATTTGACACAGCTAGACTGGAAACACTGCTTGTCAAGAGCACAGACCCCAGTATAGAATACTTTTTTGAGTATGTTGGTAAGGTCCGGTCATCCGCTTCTGTGCTTGCACTTCTGCGTAACTAGGGGTGCAAGTCCAGTACAGGGTACTTTCATAATTGAATCAAAAGCGTCGATACATGAAAAATCTCTATATACGATATTTATGACACAGAATGTTGTTCTTTCAACATGATTCCTCAACAATTTTTTCATTGTAACTGACTCTCCGTTCTCTCCGTTCCACTTTGGTTTTCGACTAATAATTACCATGATGAATTTCTCTTACTGCTTGGTTCCGCATTGGATTTTGGAAAATTTTGTTTAGAAAGTGGTGTCACGACCGTGGGGATCAAATGGATGGTTCAGGAAAGTCTAGTGAAGCGGCACGGTCTAATCATATAGATGACCATAGTGGTATGGTTCCATAGAAAACTACTGGAGGCCATTACCGCCACCGAAATGGTTTCCATGCTCCGTTGGATGATTTGACGATATCGCAGTATCAAGCTAGAACGGTTTCAATTTGTAGGACGGGAAAGAAACCTCATCCTTTGGTGCACACTAACCGATGAAGCTCAACCCTCTCTCGAACTGAGCTATTTCCGCTTTTTCGAACAAAAAGTTCGAGTAGTTCAGTGAAAAAACGGTCAAGCTTTCTTCCATCCTTCCTAGCTCCTCGAGCTTGCACCCGCTCGACGCCTTTTTCATTGTTCGTTCTGAGGTGGATTCGAACCACTCTCTCCGTTTGGATTTCGAGTCCAAAAGGCCCGGCGAAAGAGGATTTTCAGTCCTATGCCCGCTGCCAGCCAGAACGGGATTTTTCCACTTCACACCCACACAATCGGGATTTGATGAAATAGCTACGTTTTTTTCTTATTTGATTCGGATACTGTCAATCTACTGTCCATCTTTCTCTTTAGTTTTCTCCTTTCTTTCTCCTCAACCTATCTCCATTGGATGGACTTACGAAAGAATAATATCTAATCTCCCCATCGCGGTTAGGATCCCATGAACCAGGAGCGCCAGCACCGGTTCCTCGATCTTCCTACTGGAGGCATGGTCATGGCTTTCATTCATTCATTTCATTCTTTGTTCTGTTGTGGAATCGAACCACTCAAAGGATTTAGAGTCCTTTTACCAACCAGTCAGAACCAATATTTCTCTGTTATATTCTGTTTTTTCTTTGTCAGCTAGCACAATTTGGATTTCGAGTCCAATGCGCTAACGCTTTCTTTAGTTTTCTTGCTCTTTCTCCGGGCTTTGACCATGTCTCCCGAACAATTTCAGTACATATGGCGCAAGACGATTCCACATATATATCGAGGTCGGAATGGGATCGGGTGTTTTCACGTCTCACCGTAGTGCCCGGTTTGT